>JARWIR010000005.1:12402500-13002500 GCA_029959085.1 Nemophila menziesii
GTAGAATATTTCTCTTTTTAAATCCGATACATGGGGTATAGTACTTTCCATAGCGCGGCTATATAAACATACGACCAATCTAACCCATTAATTCTTGCTTTGGATTGAAGATGACCTTCAACCAATGTTTTCACATGACTCGAAGTTCCTGTCGCCATAACTGCAGGTGCAGAAATAGTGCATTGATGCTGCCGATATACGAAACCCGAAGCTGAAATGTTGTTTGCTGCAGAGTCGGCCCTCCTGTATAGCTGTTGCTGTCCACGTGCTCCTGCAGCAGATCTCCTCGGCAAGACACCACGGCTGCGGAACCAGCAGCTATTAAGCTGCTCCAGCTCCTTCCTATCGCGGTTCAGCAGCCCCATCAGCTCATCATTCATCCCAGCGCTAGCCTCCTGCTCCACACGAACCATCAAGTCCCTGCCACCGGGTCCACCAGCCTCGCCAACAGCAATTCCAGCAGCTTCTCCCGCCCTTGATTCACCTGAAAAAACACCAAGTACGTCCCACACCAACACCGCAATTTTGCATTTCAAAAAGACATGAATTAAATCTTCCCTCTCAGCACCACATATTGCGCACGTTCCTGATTCCACAATATTACGTTTATATAAACTTTCCATTGTAGCAATCCGGTTTAATACAATTCTCCACAAAAATATCCGTACTTTTTGGGAGCATTTAAGCTTCCATATCAACTCCCATTTGAACGATTTATCTCCGTCATCTTCCGATAAACTCATGAATGCCGATTTCACGGAAAAATAACCCGAATTCTCCCATTTCCATCTTATTTTTGTCCCCTCTTCATCACTTTGCTCGATAAACCCTTCACGGAAAGCTTCAACACCCGCTAAAATAGCCTTGCAAACGTTTGACTCATTTCCATTTCGGATTCGGTTCAATAAGCCATTTTTAAAATATTTGTTTTTAAAAACATTCACCCACGCTACTGCTTGTTCATCTTGGAGGATCTTCCACCCCAATTTGGCTAGAAGGGCTAGATTATATCTCTCAGAGCTTCTTATCCCAAGACCCCATTAGACTTAGCCTTACATACTTGATTCCACGCCACCCAATGAACCTTCCTTTCCGAATTTGACGAACCCCATATGAAGTCCCTGATAACTCTATCAATATCATTACATATATATTTCGGTAGTTTCAATACTTGCATTTGGTACAGAGGCATCGCGTTTAACACCGATTGAGCCAACGTGACCTGACCCGCTAGCGATAACGTCTTTGTTTTCCATGTAGCTAATCTGCCCCTCATTTTTTCGACTATGCCTTTATAGAAACCCTTTGGTAGTCTACCCGAAAGAATAGGCACTCCGAGGTATGTACCAAAAGAGTTACTATGGCAAAAACCACTTGCCAAGGCTAACTCCTTTTGAATATAATTAGGAATATTTGAGGAGAAATATATTAGGGACTTCTCGGCACTAATTGTTTGTCCAGCTTCTTTACAGAATCTACCCATCACCTCTTGTATGATCTGTACCTGCAAAAAAGAGGCCTCACCAAACAAAATTAGATCATCCGCAAAAAATAAGTGTGATAACTTAGGACCTTGACGCCCTATTTGGACCTCCTTCTATTTCCCTGCAATACAATATTCCTGAATTAGCAAGGACAAACGCTCCATGCAAAGGACAAAAATATAGGGCGAAAGCGGGTCCCCCTGACGGATTCCTCGATGAGGAGAAAACGGGGCTAAAGGTTCCCCATTCCAAAGGACACGCATTTCATTGTCCTTCATACTTGACATTATAAGTTTTATCCAATTTTTCGGAAAACCAAAAAGCCTAATCGTTTCCTCAATGAATTCCCATCTAATCCTATCATAAGCCTTTGCAAGGTCAATTTTAACAGCCATTATTCCACTCTTTCCTTGAAGATGCCTCATCTTGTGATCCACCTCTCGTACTAGCACTACATTATCCACCGTAGATCGACCTAGCAAAAAACTACTTTGGCAAGGGCCAATAATGTTAGATAAAATAGGCCTTAGTCTATTGACCATTGCCTTCATTATAAATTTAACCGGGCAATTAATGAGGCTAATAGGACGGAGTAAACGTACCCCGTTCGGGTCTGGTACTTTTGGAATAGGATGTATGAGTGTACCATTCGAACCCGAAGGAAGATGACCCTTACTAATTGCGTCTCTAACCATTTTACAAACTGATGGGCCCACTGAACTCCAGCACTTTTGGTAGAAAGCTGCTGACATACCATCTGGGCCAGGGGCTTTGGTCGGATTGGATTGGAAAACCACCATGCGAATTTCTTTGTCAGAAAAAGGTTGCGCAAGCTCTCGTGTACATTCTCTTTCAAGTGGACCAACTAGCGGTAGGTTACCCCCCTCCATTTGGTCTTCCGGTTCTGCGTAGAGAGATTCATTATACGAGCGAACCAACTGTTTCAAACCCTCCTCGTCCTCAGTCCAAACATCTAAGTCATTCATCAATCTAGTACAATTCGCCTTTTTATTCGTATAGTCGCGGCAAGTTGATAAAAGCGAGTGTTCCTGTCCCCAGATTCAATCCACTTATCCTTCGACTTCTGAAAATATATCATTTCCTCTTGTGCAAGAACACTTTCATACTCCTTTGTTAACCGTAAACCCATAAGTCTAAGGGAAGAATTATAGGAGCATTGTAGTGACTTCTGAATTCCTCTAATTCGTGCATTAAGTTCTTTTTTCTTACGATTTAGGTCCCCGAAAACTTCCATTTTCCACTTGTTTATTTGACTCTGAATAGCAATAATTCCGTCTCCTAGACCCACGGTATTACCCTCCCAATTCTTATTTACGAAATCAAGGAAACCATTATGGAGACACCAAGCTGCTTCAAATCTGAAACGGCGGGGATTTTCCTTCGGTTTCTGGTTTGGGCAAACTTGAATTAGGATCGGCATATGATCCGAATGGACCCTTGCCAGATGTATAACACGCGTATTCGGAAAGAGAATCTGCCACTCTACATTGCCATAGGCTCTATCAAGTCGTTCCATAATTTTTTGTCACGAATTCCAAGAGTCACTCCAGGTATAGCGCAGACCCTCAAAACCAAGATCAATCAGACCACAGCTTTGCCTCCACTCTATAAACTTTTCCATTCTTCTTGATACCCCTGTTACTCCTCCTTTCTTATCTATCTCCAACCCTATTTGATTAAATTCTCCAGCAACTAACCAAGGCGATTGTATATTATGAAAAGCGTAGTGAAGAGCTTCCCATAACAGTTCTCTTTGTTTATAATTCGGGCTTGCGTACACGGCTGAAAAAACCCATGATATACACCCTTCTTGGCTAACCTCAACATTAATAACCTGTCGACCCGCTGATAGTACCTTCACATTAATATTTGAGTCATTCCATAATAACCAAATACCACCCCTATAACATTCAGAGTCCACTCTAACTAAATTATCCCTCTGTAAAGAATTAGTAACTTTATTTGCAGTTACACCACTTATCCGTGGTTCAACAAACACGGAAAGCCAAACGCTATTTTGTATCATCATCTCCCGGAGAACTTATCTAAACCTTGGTTTGGCAGCACCGTAGGAGTTCCAAACTAGAATATTAATGGGAAATTTCGAATTTTCCCATGTATTACCTGAAACATTCGTACAATTCATAAGACTAAAATTAAAAACACAAGAATTACCTTAACGGAGCATTACGCGCGAGCTTCGAATTCCATTTCCTTGCCCTCATTTTGATCCATCTGTACCGTGTCTCGCGCTCCAGCAGGTGCTGTTTCAGGGACCTGGCTCGGCAGCCATGGCTGGTCGGTCTCCTCTCTTGTGTTCTCGGCGTCCCATAGTGGGTCCAGGGGCATGGGGGGTGGGTTATTAGTTGTTGTTGAGATGCCCATAGGGCTTGGCGGGTCCTGATGGTTCAAACCTACTCCAGGCGAGAGCCTGTGTTGGGGAGTAGGAGGACCATCATCAAATGGAATGAAGTTTGATTTAATTGCGCTTTGGTCACTGTCATCATTATTACCATTTACCACCATTACCTCAACTAAGCCTTCCAAATTATCACCTATATCAGCCCCAACCGTGAGATTCCTCACATTGCCCAAGTTTGATTTTTTTCCACTACTGACCTTGCTTGATTTCATTCCAGGCCGAGCCTGTTTTGCTCCTTTTTTATCCGATTTTTTACCCGCCACATTCGTCTCATTATTTTCCTCTACTTGATTAAAACTACTTACTTCTACTTCATCTACCAAAGTCCTCCTTTGCTCAAAATTTGGGGATGTAATAACCCCATGCCCTTTTGACGCTCCGCTTTTTTTATTATCCGAAATAGCCCATGTAACTCCTTTACCTTTGTTAAAATTCGACTTCGTACCTGAAGTTTGCCCCTTACTAAAAATACTATTCACATTAAACCGTAAATCATTGGGAATTTCTTCAACCCTTAGTACTTCAAATCTGTTTCCAAGGTTGTTATTACGTAAAGGTTTAGCTGAAATATTTCCATTGTTCTTTGCGCCCCCTTTATTCCTTCGGTTAACGGTCATCCATTCCCCGTATTTTTCCTTAACAATTGGCACTTCGATTACGTCTTCTAGCATAGGTTCTTTCCTTTTCGTGACGCTACTATCTTCTTCCATCCTAGTAATTACATTAAATGGGCAATTTTCTCTTTTGTGCCCGAATTTACCACAATCAAAACAAATTAAATGTAAGCCCTCATATTCCACCTTGCATATATCCGATCCAATTCTCACTTTAGGTTCAAGGGGCTTTTTTAAATCCAATTCCACAGCTAGCCTCGCAAAATTACCTCTTAGTCTACCCTTTGTCATTGGGTCAATTTTAACAGTTCGACCAAGTTTATCACCGATTTTCCTTAATATCCGAGCTGTATAATTTTGCATACCAAGATTCGAAATCCTTAGCCATGCCATAGTAGTTGTTATTGAATTTGAAGCTGCATTGAATTCCGGAGTCCATTCCCTAACAATTAGATAATGGTCTAGTATCATCCAGGGACCGCCGGATAATGCAAAATCAAAGTCTTCTCTTTGAATGAATTTCGCCATGTAGTAGCCATGTCCTACATCCACAAGTTCAAAGTGCCCTTTTGGAGTCCAAATCTGTTTTAATTTCGAAAGCAAATACGTAAAGCCAATTTCCCTACCCAAAAGTCTAATCACAGCCGTATTCCTCCACAATCTAACCCCTTCCTGAATCTCCTCCCGTGTTCTAATGACAGTAGGAATCGAATCAGATGCTAAACTCTCGTCATCGTCTTCGATTAACTCCTCTAATTCATAAAATTCTTCCTCACCCATGACATGTCTAGTCTTAATTTCCTCTTTATCTTCAATGATTGGAATAACTAAATTGTTTCCCGTTAACCACTTAGATTAGGCCTATTGAATGGAGAAGAATTAATACCTTTTGAACCACCATTGGCAGCAGTGATGCGTGGAGCTCCTGTGATCAATTCAGGGCTCGAAATTTGATGCTCAGGAATGTTGTTCTTAGGCGCGAGTTCTAAATCATTTGCGGTAGCATTGCCTTCAAGAATTTATCGTGATCTTTTACCCGTTCTTCCGTCATTAATTGCAGCAGATAATGGTGGGAAATCCACCACCTGAGAGTCAATTGGCTGGGATTTGTTACCCTCCTGAGGCGGCGCTGCCAGCGCTGGGGGCGTTTCTTCCATTGGTTTAGAATCATACTCGGACTGGGCTTTGTCGCCGGCCATAGACGGCGGCGCGGCGGCCATGGTTTCCAGTTGATTTGTTATGTTGTTAGAGAGAAACGTGGAGAACTTTTTTTTTACCGTTTGAAAGCTAATTTTTTTCAATAATATGACTTATTTATAATATATATATAAATTATATATATTATATATTGATATATTATGTCTAATGATTTAAGAAAATGATATATAATTTATATATATTTTAAACTTGTACAATATCATATTATTTTCATATTACATTTTGTAAATTACGAGTTTGAACCAACATTTAAATTTAATTGCAACTAAGAATATAATGTCATTTTAAAGTGTTGTTTACAATTTTTTTCCCTTTTTTATAAGTGAAAGAGAATTCAAATATTAAATTAAATACCTAGAGAGTTATTTCTATCCCAAATAAATCATATTTCTTTTACAATTATTAAGATCTTTTGTAAATTTAGTTTAAATTTGTTTACTCACATAGAAAAATCCAGTCTAAAATTTTGCACAAAATCTTCAAATTTCATAGAGTGACTATAATTTTATAAGCAACTTACTAAACGTGTAGTGAACTTAGAATTGTACTTAGCCTCGTCTATTTGTTTTATTCCATAAAATATATACTACCTATTGTCTTGTCCATAAAATTTGTACAGTGATGGTTCTTGTCTTTTGCCTTGATGTAATTTATCTCATTCATATTTAATAATTAAACTGAAATTACTTTCGAAACAAAAAAAAAAACTATAAAAGTAGTCAAGTCATATGAAAGTGGATTTACTGAAAATGGTAGTAAAGACCGATTTCTCAAAAAAAAAAAAAGTAGTAAAGACCGATTAAAAATTAAATTATATAGCTATGGTTAAAACTATTAAGTTATGGTTTGAAAAGTGTAATCAGTGATTAAAATATTAGGCAATAGTTTTAAATAAAAATAAAACTGAATAATCGAAACCGTCTATTATCATATATTTTTTCAAATTTTATAATAATCTAGTTAATATAATATATTGAAATTCTAAATCCAAATTTAAATATTAGATTTAATAAACTAAATAATAAATATACAATTTAATAAAAATCAACATAATTTTTATATACTTTGGAGATTTTTTTTATATGTGGTCTTATTTTATAAAAATTAATATATATACATATATGTTTTCGTTTTGTGATGGTTAAAAACCGCAAAACCATTTAAAAAACCGAAACTAAACAATGCAACAAAAATTGAAAATTTATGGTATAGATTGAAAAAAGTTTAACAACACCATGAGTACACTGCAACAAAGAATTATGGAGGAAGTTACAAACACACAAAATAGTACAAATACATAAAAACAATAGAGGCATCGAGAAGTTCAAAACAATAAAATACTGCGATTCAAACACATAAGATGAAGCACAATCGATTCTAAAAGCTACAGAAAGATGCAAGGAATTCCCAGAAGAGAGTAAATCAATTATCTCTGACAATCTTGAAGTAAATTAAGGTATTAGACCGGTATTAGTCGCAAGTTGAAAATCCAACCAATCATTGAAAGGATCGAACAAATAGCCTTTGAAATAGGACCGGTCTCCTTCAATTTTATTCCAAGGAGGCTCAATAGTTAAGCGGATAAGTTTCCAAAAAAAAAGATAGACACGGAGTCACCGAAGTTAACAGAATAACAACATTAACACTATGATGGAAAGTTTCAAAAAAATACTAATCGATTAATTTCTTTTTTGTTTTGTCTTTGGTGCTTAGGCCCTTCCTTGTCCAAAAAAAAAAAAAGACCTTCTCAATTATTTTAGTAAAACATTGGGCCGATTATCCCTAGTTTGTAATTTTATTTCGAGAAAAGAATTCGTAGGTACCCATGAAATTCGAAAAGGGACTTCTGAGTACCCATACTATAAAATAGGAATTTTAGGTCCTGTTTGGTTCGTGAAAATAATGGGTATTTTCTCTTTTCATTTTCTATTTTTTTCAAAATACTAACAAAAACGTGTTTGGTTAGAGAGAATGAAATCAGTTTCTGAATTTTTTTTATGAAAACACTGTTATATTGGAGAACGTGAAATCGACGTTTTCCATATTTTGTAAAAATATTGAAACAGGAAACGAAAATCATTTTCTAAAAATATATTCAAAAAAGGAAAATAAGAAAATGTTTTCACAAACCAAACAGGACCTAAAGGTACCCAACTTTTTCTTTTTGTCCAACCGTTAGTGTTTTTCGTTCTCACACATTAAGTATAATGTGGAGCCTATGTGGACTTAGTTTCCTTTTAATGTGTGAGATAACGGAAAACACTAACGGATGGACAAAAAGAAAAAGTTGGGTACCTAAAAGTCTTATTTTATAGTATGGGTACTCAGAAGTCCCTTTTCGAATTTCATGAGTACCCACAAAGTTTTTTCTCTTTTTTTTGTTACATGGGTGATCCGGCTAGCTTGCGCGCACCCGACTAATCCCAAGGAGATATACATAACTCTCCATATATATTCTCATGATAAATCAGAACTAGGTTACCCATGTTTAGGGAGGGGTTCAAGTCTTGTACCTCTCACCTTACACCGGTTAGGGAGGAGATTTGAGCCATGGACCTTCCCTCTGAATGTTGAAAAGATCGCAAGACTCTGTCCAGATGATTTTTTCTCTTTTATTTCTAAACTTTGTATTTCCCAACCCAAAAGAATACAAAGTTATAGTTTTTGGTAGAAAAAGAAAAGTGAAATAAACTAAAGGGAAGAGGAAGGGAAATAACGAAAAAGAGAAATTTGGCGGCAAAATCTTCGACAGAGCTCACTCTTTTTTACTCTCTACAATAAATTACTCTAGGGTTCCGCCGAAACTCGTCGACCACCAGAAATGTTCGGCACCCCTTCCTCCACGCCCGCCTTCGGCACCCCTTCCACCACGTCCGCCTTCGGCACCCCTTCCTCCACCCCCGCCTTCGGCACTCCATCCTCCACCCCCGCCTTCGGCACGCCGTCAACACCTTCCTTTAACACCGGCTTCGGAACCTCATTATTTTCAACTCCTCAAACTCAACAACCACAGCAGCAATCATCTTTCTTCCAAACTCCTCAAACACAATCTCCTAACCCATTTGGTCTCACGACGCCGTTTGGAGCCACGCAACCGCAGCAATCTCCGTTTGGTCAGAATGTTAATGCTCCGTCACCGTTTGGAAATGCTCAGTCACCGTTTGGAAATGCTCAATTGACTACTCAGATGGCCCCTGTAGCTCCTCTCCCGTTCTCTCTCGCCGATCGCGATATACAGGTTAACTTTTTTCCCCTCAATTGTGTAAATGAACCCAAACCCTAATTAATTATTTTTTAATCAAAAATTAGGCAATTGTTGATGCGTACAAGGAGGAGCCTGGAAACTCGAAATACGCCTTCAAGGTTTGATTTTCCGCCTCTCTGTCAGCTTTCCCTTGCTGAAATCAAAGAGCTAAAAGTATTTGATTCCTCATTTTGCAGTATCTGCTGTTCAGTGTTACTGATCCTCAGTACAGGATAAAGCCTGCTGGTGTATCAGATGTGAGTGAATTCATAAATGCAACTAAATTTCATTATGTTTTTACATACTTCTTTTTTCAAATTCCTGTATATTTATACCTTTTGGTAAGTTTGGTCAATTAGTTTGGATTGTCAGATTATGTGGGCAGAGGCTATGGCAAAGCTCGAAGGCATGGAGAGTTCTAATCGTGAACGATTATGGCCCCAGCTTGTTCAAGGTTTTAAAGATCTTTCTCAGAGACTCAAGGTACTTTGAATTTGTAATTAGTTCTTCTCCAGCTTGTTCAGTTCTGAGCTTGCTTATTATTATGTATTGAACTATTTAACAAAATGTTTCATACACTGGACTTATGTAGCTTCAAGATGATGTGATTCTTTCTGATGCTGAGAGACTCAGAACTACACAGAGTAACGTGAAAATGGTCTCTTTTTTTCTCTCTCTCTCTCTGTACTTGTGTTCTGTACTAGTGTTTGTATGTGCATGTACATGTACATACATGTTATTAATTCATCTAACATTCTATCTTTCTTATCTTTCAGCTTCAGAGACACTTTCAAGCTGACACTATTCCTCGGATACAAAGAATGAAACAGAAAGAGCAGTGTCTTCAAAGACGACTATTAAGGGTTAGTATTCATTTGCTTTTGTTGAACTATAATTAAATCTAAAAAGATTATTCTTATCACTTACAGGTAATGAGAATAGTAGAGGCTTTAGAGGGTAAAGGTTTTCGATTACCTTTAATGAAAGGAGAAGGTGAATTAGCTGAGAGATTAGCTGCAACAACTAGACAGGTCATTTGTTTTTCTTCCTTGTCTTTTTAAATATTAATAAATAATAGAGATTATGCTGACATGTCATCACAATGAATATGCAGTTAAAAGGATCAGGAGCAGAATTATCACGGAGAGTTCAGAATATTCTTACTGTATGTCGCATTCAAGGAAATGGCATTGGTGATGGGTCACTTTATCTTCCGGGATCAACTAAAATACATGAACAGAGTCTTACTGATATGCAGGAGGTATGTGTAACGATGATAAAAAGGCTTGATTAATGTGAAATTAAAAAGATTGAATTAAATTAAAATGAAATGTGACAGGTTTTGCAAAGGCAGACTGAGGCTATTGCTAGGCTAGGAAGTGTATTGAAACGAGATATTAGGGATATGGAGATCATTATGGCTGAGGATTCAGAAATGAATGAAGATTAGTTAACAAAAGTTACTTGTAAGAGAATTTGAAATGATCTACTAGAAGAGGGTGTATGTTTGGATTTTGGCTATGGAAATGATACTATGAAGAAGTTATTGGTGATTTAGTGTGTGCTACAAGTAGATATCATTGTTCAGTAGAATTTTGCTGAGCCATGAATCTCATAGATATAATAGTATAATGTAACATTGGAAACCAAAATTGTGTAATTGCTCAGCTGAAACCAAAAGTACCCGTAGTAGTAGGAAATTACTGTGTACAAGTCTTGTTACTTGTTTTTATAGTTGTGTGTTTTTTGTTTGTTACTCAAATTTAGAATACACTGCAGCAATATTATGTGTGAGCCAGCAAAGCCTTTTAACGGTTTCTTTGTATTGTTTCTGAATTATGAATAAAGAACAATATTGCCATTTTATATGTTTAAGGAAAGTTTTTGTTTAAAAAGAAAATTCTTGTTTTGGGTCTTTTATCTTTGTTTGATTAATGTTCCGTATGTTTCAAAAAATATACTGTGGACTGGAATCATCAAAAATAGGACAAAATGAGTGCCTTAATTTTTACTACTGGATTATAAATAGAAAAACATTTCTATTTTCAGTCTGGTTTAACCACATCTTTCATTTGTATTCTGGTTGGTCCAAAACTGTAACTTGCAAATTTGAACTAACGAGTAACTTTTGGAAACATATGAGATACGTTTTGAAAGATGTATATGTTTTTAACCCACTTTCGACAAGGTTGCATAAATCTTAACTGTGTTTAAGATATCACTCATAAACAAAATAAATAAGTTGCTATTGATGTGATTCTTCCTACACTAGTCACTCATGTTTACTTATGAGTTTAAGTTAAGAGATTTACAACAAAACTGTTACATCACAAACAATTTATGTAAACAGATACTCTGACTCATGGAAGTAGAGTACATATTTGTTGTTACCTATGTAATTAATGTTATGTAAACGTTACAGACTTAACATTCGTTATAATCTTCTGCCATGATCAACAGTATAAGTGACGTCCAACCTGTAAATAGTCTTGCACCTTTTCCTTTCCCCTTTTTCTGATCATACTGTTCCCAAAAATAACCACTTTCTTCATAATTCTCCACCACATTTCTGCAAAACACTCAATAGTTCAAACCAACCTTAAGATCCTCATCCACGCAACAAAATATCAAAAAACAATAACTAACAATCATTACCTAATCAAATTACTTCTTAAATCATTGTAAATCATCTTAGCTCTCTCTCCATATGGCCCACCTTCTACAATAATCATGTCCAAAGATTATTCTACAGTTAAATCAATTTTTAATTTTACAAGTTTACTTACTTGTAGAATAATAGTGAAGCGATGAAAGAATCATATAATTCATGTTCATCCAAATTGGCCCTCTCCAATATGGTGGGTCATGCTCCGTGTTACGTTTCATGTACATTGAACTGTAACATAACATAACATTTAATTAGTCGTTTATAAATATTAATACGATCAAACCAAGATTTTACCTCGTTTTGGCAAGAGATCGGATTCCAAATTCAGTCCACAATATACTTTTATTCGATATAAAATCAAGCTGTTTGTCTAGTATCCATGACTCCTACACACAATTAAGAAACAAAAAACAGTGTTAAGAAACTAAATATAAACTAAACTCTATACACATTAAAAATTAAAGGTTTGGATAATAACTTACATGTGGTATAAGCCTAAAAATAAATGGAAAAAGGCTAACATAGCCTATATGAGGAACCAGTCTCAATACAGGCTTTTCCAACACTTCTCGTATAAACTCTCGCCTTGGATAATTATCTGTCTCAAATACTTTCCAACTTAAACGAACCTTCTCTGTATGAGTTCCGTAATCAAAATAACCTCCCGAGGAATTGTCAAAGTGCATCTAATGAACAAAGAAACAAACATTGATGAGGTCATATTGACATCACATAAAAAAAAACATTCAGGTACCTGGTTTAAAAGTTTGAAATCCGTGAGGAGATTTGTTGTTCGGCTATATTCCTGCATTAGTAGATGAAATTACTTTTATACCCTTCTCACTCAACAATAATCTCTCTCTATATATATAAATATATACCTTTCCAAGGGTAGTTTCTTTGTGAAGAAGCTCGGAAATAGAATGCATACAATTTGCTGCAAGATTAATCCAACATCTAAGATCTAAGTGTCGTTCTTCATTATTTGGGTGAGATGCTCTTGGATAATCATCTAATCCAGAAGATAATGTCTGATTTAACATTAACAATTATGAAAGTATTAAATTAAGAATCAACAAGGTATGTGAAAATAATATTAATAAATGAGTTATAAACCTTTGGGTTTAATTCTCGTATTGTCGTACTATCTCTACCATGCCAATAGTATGTACTCACATCCTTTCCTATTCATACAAAACTCAATAAATCATATTTAATATATAATATGAGTCAAAGATATACCTGACTGTGTAGTATTAAACCAATTAAACCAAGCTTCAAGGCGAACAAAAGCTCGATCTAAAAACTCAGTAATTTCCGCACTTTCAGTATCTGAGAACCTGTTTCTTTTCATGTTACAAACTAGATCTGTAAAAAAAAAACCCTTTTAAGTTATCAAGATTAATAGTCAAGAAAAGTAAAGATAATGAAAAATTACCACGTAAAACAATGAATAAAGTTGGTGGATTTCCATTACTAGGATACTGAGCAACAAATTCTTGTGGGACCTTACTGTATATACATACATAGAAGTATATTGTCATAAGCTAATATTAAACACAAACTAATTACTAATTATAGTATGTAAGTATTTCACTTTTACCTTAAAGCTTCAGCACCTAGAATCTGTTCACGTGGAATCCATCCATCGATATTCATAAGATCTAACCAATGTCCAATTATATCTAACGAAATTCGGAAATCCCAACGCCTAAATATTGTTAAAAAAACGTAATATTAATGCCTTTATATACATATATATATACATATATAAACATACCAGATTAGGAGTTGATGAAAACCTTCATCCCATAAAAAGCCTCTAGGAAAAAAGGGACGACTTGGAACTGCTGTATATAACTCAGCAGGCCAATATGAAATAAAATTATCACCAACTTTAAGCTACAATAATGCAAAGTCTAGTTATTTTGAGAAAACTTTGAAAAAAAAAACTTGCATTAATGAGGAAATTGAGGTAAAATTAACTTACATCTGAGGTAGTTGGAAGTGAAATTTTTGACTGGCCGTAAAAATAACCAATTCCACCCAATAAATTACTTACAGCAGCTTTACCAACTTCAACTGTCACATTGTCAAGCTAAAAAAATACACGAAATTTTGAAACCCATTGAATAGAATTACTCAAGTAAAAATTGAATCTCTTATAAATAATACCTCAGTAGATAATTTCAAGGACTTTTCAAATTGTTCATCAAATTCTTTTTGCTTTTCATTTAAGCGACTACTCAGTGTTGTACCTGAGAGCATGCTTATGCGTTCTTCAGATCTTGATTTTCCAGACACAAAAACAATATCACCTTCAAAGGGCATTGAAGCAGAAATCTAATAAAAAAGAAAATTTCGAAATTAGATAACAATGTTTCACCATAAATTTTATTAAATACTTACCTGAAAAACTAAGATATTTGACAAATCATCAGATGTATCTGACAGCTGTAATTTACCAAGTATTCTTGCTTGGACTGCAAGGTTTCCTTGAACAAGATCAGATAAATTATGGATATGAGGAGTTTTAAAACCAGAGTAATGAATTTCATGTTCATCCTACAAAAGAACTTTAAAACATAAGTACATGAAAATCTTAGTTTTTTTTTTCACATGGAAAAGTTACCTTTGACTTTAAATGTAGCTGCCACGATCCAACATCAGTTCGTGATCCTGATGCGAGGACAGAATTGTCATTTAAATCTTTGAATCGGCTACCCAATTGTAAAGGATGATTACTTTCATCAGCCACATAAAAGAAAAGGTGCACATGTTCTAACATTTCTTCATTAAGTTTCAGTCTGTAAATAAGTCAAACTTTAAAAAAAGTAGTTCATGGCCTCATAATTTAAGTTTTTTTGCAAGAAAAACGAAAAAAAAGAAAATGTTAAAATACTTACTTATCTCTTTCTACTTGAATTTGAACAGCCCAGTCTCCTCCATAGCCACTATTATCATCTTTAGACTTAAAAAAACTTGTTTTCAAGGTCATTCCATGATCAGCTAAAATTTGGTGCCCATAGTCTCGTCCATTATGGTGGGCCCATCCAAATTTTTTAAGCTCATCGGAATTTTGACAAACATGTCTCATGATATATCGTTCATCTTTTACACCAATCCACATTAAACCAGCAACAAGGGACTGTGGAGTCCTGCCCATTTTCATTTACATTTAGGTGGGACCCACGTCAAATACAACTAATTATCAATATTATATAAAGAAAGAATTTGTTACCGTGCTCTAACACCAAAGTAAACTTGAGGTCTATATGTTCCCCAGTACAAGCTCTCCTTATGCTCCCCTTGAAACTATATCCACGTTTGAGTTTCAAATGAACAAAAAGTCATCATTAATTTATTATAAATTCATAATAAATATGGAACATATTGCTAAAAATAAAAGGATTATGTTGGACTATTGCTCAATGTGTTATGCGAAATCTTCAAATAATAGTAAATAGACCCATAATATACATTGAAGTCGAAAATCTACCCCTCCACAGAGTTACGTTTACTACTCCTTAATGTAATGCAGGGATATATTTAATACTCACACATGGGTAAATTTTGACTATCTCGCATCAACCAGGGATAGTTTTGCAATTTGTTTACAAATTCTGTGCATTCACGGCTCAAAATGAAATTCCATACAACTGAGAATTATACAAGAATTTACTTATACAAATCGCTTAACTTACCTAATCGAATTAACTACAATACTTAGCTCAGATAGTAAATGAATCACTAGACGAACCATAAAACTTAGCTCAAATGGTAAATGAATCACCAGAAGAAATTTAACTACAAGGTCAGCTATCCGAAGCTAAATGACTGAGTGTGGTATTTAGCATATACACACATTGTAAATATATGTTTATGTATGTACAAGTGTATTACCATGGGAAGATCCATGAGCTTGGGAGCTGGAAATGGAGTAACCACTCGATGCAAGGGAGGCTTTTCGATGGAATTAACAAGATGATAGATGAAATAGGAGGCGATCGCGGAGACAAGGAGGCAAAAACCTAATAAGAATTTGAGATTCACATTCAAAATGCGAAGAAAGTTTTGATTATTATTAATATTGCTTTTGTTAATTCGTTTCCGATTGAGCCTAGGGTTAAAATTCGATCGGCCGGCGTAGACTTCATCGATGTTGCTCGTGGATTTTGCTCTGATTTTTACATGTCTTCGTGTATTTTCGTTCATTTTAGTTGAACAGAGGTTTCGAGGAGTGTTGAGTCAATGGTGTATGTAGTGAAGAAGATGGAAGTTGGTGTTGGGCTGGGCCACATGTCGGATATTAGTTAAGGTTTTAGCCCATTTTTATATGAAAAAATTTATGTTATTAGATTTAGAGTAAACTATATATCTATATATTTTGCTTCGCCATTTTTTATCATTTCTCATGTGTACACACCAATCAAACTTTTTGTTTTCCTAATTTTCTTTTTCACTCTTTTATTTAATTTCACATAGGTAGAAAAAAAAATTATATATAACATTACTCTTAGGTTTATTGATCTTATTAAGAACTCTAACCTTAATGGTCCACTTGATTTTGAGGTGTTAGATTCATGGTAGTTTTTACACTATAAATGTTGGTAAAAAATTCAAATGTTAATTATTGTGTGTCATTAATACACAAAATAAAGTTGGATCAAAGGTAGCATTGGGTGGGATCTTGTTTGAAAGTAAGAACAAAAGAAATGAAAGAATATGATTGCATTTAATGAAAGGATGAAATATTAGAGGAAAACGATAAAAGGAAGCAAAATGAAACGAGGAAGGGCAAAGGGAAGGATGTGAGAACGGGTAAAATAGAAGAGGACAATTATGATAAAACATAGATGAGCGGGAAAATTGATGATAGTTTGATTCTTTTCACGGTAAAAGGTAAAAATAATTGGTGGAGAATGAAAATATGAACTTAGTTCATCAAGGAAGAAATAACTTAAAATGTATATGAGAATAAGGAAATGTGAAAATTGTCTAACAAGATATGTGGTAGATGATACGAGTAAATAAGAAATGTCACCAAACAAAAAAAGTAAGATGAAAACCAAAGTTGATTTGACTAATGGTTTCATTAGTGATCGTATGTTCATATGTATTCCAATGTAAGAAAAATAAAATTCATCATAAATGGGTTTAAGAAGTTAGTGAATGTAAGTATTAGTGATAAAAAAACAAATTAAAGTAAAGGTGATGAAGTCACTGAGTTGAACAAGGAAAGAGGCAATGATGAATATGAGCCTAGTTTGGAGACCAACCTTCAACTATGAGTGCACTTAAGTGGTGGTTTCAAGGATTTGCACCTTTTTGTTGTTGTGATTTCTGAGACGCGAATCACACTTACAAAAAATTATGTAGAAATATAATAATGGTATTTGATTGAGTTAATTGCTGACACTTCTTTTAATATATTTTATAAATATAAATTGCCTATTTGAAGAAGTACAATATCAATTTACTTCCTTCAACAATTTTCAAAGGAGACAAGTTGGTATTAAAATATTTCAAAAAATGTGTTATTAATTAACCCCATTTAATTTCCCTTTACTAAGTAACGTGTTCATTTCTAATTGTAGGATTCCTTTCTCATTACCACATTTAAAAAACATATCGTCTAACTTTATAATATTTGTTGGTTGATTTGAGTCATAAACTTAGTGGATATGCAGATAGATCCACTGTAGTCGTTACCGTGAGAAATTGGTAGAGTTTCACTAGACTTTTCATGTCACCGCTAGTGTTCTATCAAAATCGTGTTACGAACCCCACATCTATTTAAGGGAAACCTTGGAAGGGGCAAGAGGGACGATTTCCCAGGGCCCAAACAATTCACAGGACCCCAAAAGAATATATATATATATATATATATATATATATATATATATATATATATATATATATATATATATATATCTTTGTAACATATATGTGTAAGTACTTATAGTTTGCTTAGAAAAATAACTCTCATAATTATTGGTTAACGAGTTTTGTTACTATAGTTTTATCAAAAGATTACATGTTTTTTTGTTACATGAGAGAGCCACTTTTGGATTCGGTGTCATTGACACGGTTCAAACTAATACCGTCTAGATGGATAACAAAGGCTCTGGCCAATTAAGCTAACCCCAACTGATAAAAGAGATTACATGTTCAAGTCACGTATAAGACTCGAATGTCATATATGTTACAAATTAAATAACTTCTTTACCAAAGAAATTATATCAATATATTTGTATACATTCATTATTGTTGCACTAATCATTACATAAAAGTAAGGATTTTATATAAATTTTAAGTTAAACTATATCTATGTATATATACAATGTATTGTATATGGTCATTGGCATTACAAAATATATAAAAAGTAAAACAACAAAGAAATATTAAAATAAGTAGGAACCAAACAACTCACATCAACTAAAGTAAATATTATTATATAAAAGTGCAGTGTACTAGAGAATTAAAAGACATTTAAGTGACAAATATATTGAGATATTTTTTTGGATACTTTGTCTCTTAAGTTTGATAATCATTCTTATGATTAGAGTATTCTGCACTTACCTGAAACCAAATATTACCAAAGATAACTAGCTCTAAGATGTATTAAAAAATTCTTGAACGATCTTATCCACTACATATATTCACTTATATACTAGCCATTTACATTATTATTTTATTAAATAATTTTATGTACAACAAATTGGCTCAGCAATAAAAAAACTCATTTCTTTTCTTTAATCTTAGAAAATTGCTAAGAGTTCATGATAAAGTCCTATCATTCTTTCGTTTAAAGTAATTTTAATATGTTTTCTTTGTCAAGTAATATTAAACAATGTTATTACTTTAATCTGATATAAATCTAATTATTATTATTCAATACTATTTTAGATAAGTAGATGATTTTACTTCTTGATACATCATGTATAATGATTTGAAAAAATGATATATAATTTATATATACCATATACTTTTATAATATTATTTCATATAACATTTTGTAAACTATGAGTTGAACCAGCATTTAAATTTAATTGGACATAAGAATATAATGTCATATTAAGATGTTATTTACAATTTTTTTCTATTTTTTTATAATGAAGAGAATTCAAATTTTAAATTAAATATTTGGAGAGTTTTCTCTATCCTAAATAAATTAAATTTCTATTACAATTATTATGATCTTTATTAATTTAGTTTAATTTTTCTACTAACATAAAAATTAATTTAAAATTTTGCACAAAATCTTCAATTTCACCGGAAGACTCTATTTTTATAAACAAAATGATCTTTGACTAAAAAAATAAACAACTTGACAGATATGGAGAAAATGAAATTAGAGCTGTGGTAATTGTTTTAGTACATAGATCATGATATTTATTGTCTTTTACCTTTCTCCTCCGGGGTATAGGAGTCTCAAAAATGTAATCTATTACATTCATATTTAATATTTTAATTCAAATTACTTTCGAACCAAAAATAAAATTAAACTATTAGAGTTTGAACCAAAAAAATAAAAAATTATAAGTATAGTTAGTATGGGAGTGTTTGTATTGAGATCAATAGTGTTTTAATCTTGAGGGTTAGATATAATAACATGTGTAGCGGCTTTCAAGGAGGTTGATATTGCTTGTTATGTGGATCTATTCTCCTCATTCTTATTACATTCCTCGTATGATTTGTCCTTAGTACATTGAACCATTCAATAAAAAAATCAATTTCTTTCAAAAAAAAGGAAATATAGAATAACATATCAAATCCATCATCTGAGGATCAAAACATATTTTCTTGAATCGAACACACACTCCCCGTGGTATTAGAAAACAAGAGACAGCAGAGCTTTGAATTTCAATTAAATATACTTTATCATATGTTTTATAACATTACATCTAAAGGATAAAAAATGTTTCAATCGAGACTTCTCTTTTTGGTACACATAACTTTTACTTTTTGTTCAAAAGAAGATTACCGAAACGCCCATCGCAAAACATCCCACTGCTACCCACGGGCTCAACCGTTCACCTGTTCCAACACACACAACTATGTTAAAGTTACCTTTTGATACAAGTAAACTTTAGTAGATAATATAATATACTTATTGTCTTTCACATGGGAAACTATGTGGCAAAGGGAGTCTTACCTATTCGAGCAGCTTTCCAAAAGAAACCTCGAAACCTGGAAAGATATATTAGAACAAATATTTGAGGGTGCAAATTGAACAAGTAAATCCATTTTAGTTAAGTTTAGAAAGTGATAAAACTTACCCAGTTCTATGTTCAAGAAGTGCTGGAAAATGCATCTTCACATAAGTGCAAAGACAAATTCCTAACAGCACAACCGTAAGGAAAGAATGAAAATTGAATAGTGCAGACTGAAAAATACATTTACAAACATTCTTTTTAGGACATAAAAATTATTATTATAATACTATAATTCCACTATCATCTCAAATTTTCTTACCATATCATAACTCCACTACCATTCAAATTTTCTGCACTCTTCCTTCAAATCTATTAAGCATACACAGGAGACCAAAATTATCAGCTACAAACTCTGAATTATATATTGAGCTTCTCGACTCTACTGCATAAAATAGAATTGGATACTCATAACTTAATGGGTTGGGTCATTCAATTAAAAATGCCTAATCTAGAGTTCTCACTAAAACAGAGACTATTGTCAAGTATTCTACAGTTTCCTTTACATACAGTTTTTCACGTTCGTAATTTATTCAAATGAAAATTCTTCCTCTCACAATAAATCAGTTAATCACGGACTAATATTCACAAAAACAGTAGATTCACAACAAGTTTAGTAGATTATTTGGATTATTACATAACAGTTAACAATTAAAGTAGAGCTTTGAACAACTACGTTTATATTCAACATAACATCAGAATTGGGCATAGCGGAGTTAATTGAATTATATAAGCAGAAATTTTAATTTCAATCACAAAAATGAAAATTCAGTTTGATCCCCGCACACAAACATATACATATATATGTCGGTGGGGGTGGGTAGATAAAGAGAGTAATTACCGTAAGGTTGAAGATGATTAGATGAAGAAGTGTTAATTAAAGAATGGATCAAGCTAAGTTCAACGATTTCCTTCAGTTTTTCTTTATTTTACTTTTTTTTCGTTTTTCCTATTTTCTCAGTTATCGGGCTGGGCCATGGAGGGTAATTGGGCTCAAGGGTTAGAGCGTTTGGACTGAATGTGCCTATGGCATGCAGATCTTGACGAGACCATTTCTAAAAATTAAGCCCACTTATTCAAAAATAACAGTATAACACCAAATTGCTCAAAATTATGGGACCACAATACTCTATTTAAATCTCATAGAATATACCTTCCACACAAATTCACATAATACATCTTTAGTTAACCCTATGTGTCATTTAATATAATCAATGGTAGGAAGCTAATATTAAATAACTAACCTTTAATCATGGTTATTTAATAAATGTATTTAAAATAATCTATTTAGAATAAATAGAATTAATAAGATTTTAAATTATCAATAACCTTAAAATTTATTAAATTTATTCCTAAACATTTTTTTTATTAAAATAACAACATAAAATGTATTATATTTTTTTTTATGATGGTTAGATATCATCTAACCATCATAAAAAGAAATACAATTTTTGCATATGATAGGGACCAATAGTATAATTAATTCTAAAAAGAAATAGCAACTCGTATCTTCATGTCTAATCAACTTTTCTAACCATTTAGACACATGATCGAATGATTCATGTTTCATATGTAAGCTTGGCTTAGTATACATGTTCACTACACAAAACAAAACCAAGTCTTATCCCACTAGGTGGGGTTTGAGTGTATATACATGTACTCATGAACAATGAAAAGGGGTTATTCGATTATGACAGAAACTAAATATATTTCAACTCATTTACATTACTAGAAGATTTTATGCTTGTGGATTTTCAATATCACTTAGTATTTACGTATCTATACAGAGAATCTATGCAGAAGTTTCAAATTTTATTATTGTTATCTTGCTTCCTGTTTGTAGACAATTTCTATTTTGCAATCTATTTTGCAAGAGGATCTTAAGACTAACGAAATGAGGTATATTATCTTTTGCTCATATTATTGCGTAGTTGTGTCTTTATTATTTAGAAATTGTGAATGAAGACTAATGAATAATGATACAATTTTAAATGGTTACTTTTATATCCAGTAATGATATGGACGTTAGGTTGTGATTTTGTTTTTGTTTATAATTATATTTTAATTAGTTATAATGTTATTGATAATTTAGAATCTTATTAAATTTATTTATTATAGGTAGATTTTTTTAATAGATTTGTTAACTAACCATGATTAAAGGTTAGTTATTTAATATTAGCTTACTACCATTGATTATGTTAAATGACACGTGACTTCAATCTAAAAGCGTATTATGTGAAATTGCGTGGAAGGTGTATTCTAAGGGATTTAAATCCACAATACTCAAACCGCATCCCCTCGCATATACACTATTTTCAACGCGTCACTTCTCATACGGTAAAAGGCTTCTAACGGTCATAAAATGGACATTGTAGGATTTGTATAAAAATATAATAAAGTGGTCCTTCTTGTTTTATTCCAGAAAATACCCCAAAGTAGGTGCAACTCGGGCATACTCGCTACATTTTAAAACTCTGTGTATATTTATCTATTTTTGGCTAAATTGTCTTATTGGTCACTCAGGCTAAGAAAAAAAAAACCATGGAAAATAACAAAAAATATGGTTATCAAGTGCCTGAAGATGTAATTGAACAAACACTAGTGAGGCTAAACGTAAAACCTGTGTTGCGATTTAAATGTGTCTGCAAAAAGTGGTACGCTCTTATCGAAAATCAAAGTTTTGTTCGCAATCATTTAAACTGTCAGAGCAACCATCTTCTTGCCCATCATCTAGATGCTAAAATAAATAATTTTTGGGTGAATTATATATAGGGACTTGGAGACACACTTTCTTCTTTATAGAGTAGTTTCAAAAAAGCTATTCTTCTTAGGGACCTCATTTTTTACAATATTCTTTTCTACCCTTACTAACACTAAAAGACAAAAAAGTGTGATGTCACTGTTTCTCTCTCCACTACCTACCACTACCCACCTACCTCCAATCTCCCACCACCTACCACCGAGCACCGCCCTCCGACCACCGACCTCAGGTCACCGGAAAAAACATAGAGTACTCCGAGAATTTGCTGAGTACTCCGAGAATTAAACGAATACTCGAATTAAC
The DNA here is from genome assembly GCA_029959085.1 of Nemophila menziesii. Taxonomy (NCBI): domain Eukaryota; kingdom Viridiplantae; phylum Streptophyta; class Magnoliopsida; order Boraginales; family Hydrophyllaceae; genus Nemophila; species Nemophila menziesii. The sequence goes on from JARWIR010000005.1 coordinate 12,425,452, forward strand.
CGAATACTCTATAAAAAAAGTCAGAGTACTCTATGAAATAGGCGAAGTACTCTATGAAATATTAGGAATACTCTTTGAAATTAAATGAATACTCTATAAAAATCAATGTGTATTAAATACCATTTCATTCATTTAATTCAAAAATGTAACCCATTTACAATAGATAAATAAAAAAAACCTAAACTAATTACAAGGTTGACCAGATCTGGTCAAACCAGATCTGAAAAAAAGAAGAAAAAAAAACTAAACAAAAAGCGAGTAAAAAAAAATCCAAGCTGCTCAAGCGTACACAGTACGCTCAGATTTCTTCTCTTGTGAAGATGAAGGAAATATCTGGACGTCGTTCATGATCTGGCCACACACGGAGTTGGTGTAGGTGGCAGCCATGGCCGGAATCTGTTCGAGATCTGAGCACTCCGTGGATCCGGATGGAGGTATGGAGGCGGCGTGCTGATGGTGGTTCGCTGCCATGGATGATGTGAAGACGATGAAGATTCGAAGACCAACTCGCTGTGAACCAGTCCGCCATGGATGCTGTGAAGACGATGAAGCTTCGAAGACCTACGAGCTACTATTACGAGCGCCGGATCTGGAAGACGGGGAGAGCTGCGGTGCTGCTGCTGGACTCGCGTAACCCTAGGTCGCAGCTCCGGTGGTCACGAACCAGTCTTCTCCAACAGCTCTGGTGGTCACGAACCAGTCTCCAGCAACTCCGGTGGTCACGAGCTCGTGAAACGGAGTCCATTCATCTTCTTCTTCGAGTAGAGAAGTCATGGAGGTGGTGGTACTGTTCGTCTGAGAAGATGGCTGCTCCGGCAATGAAGAGGAGGAGAGAGGTTGTTGATGGTGGTGGGCATCTCGGCGGTAGTGAGAGGAGAGAGAGGAGAGAGAGGAGAGAGTCTATTTTCTAGGGTTTGGTTGTGTTTTGTTTTATAATTCAAAAATGATATATTTAGTATATATATAAGTCTAAAAGGGTAGTAAGGTAATAGAGGTTTTGGGGTTCATGTGTTAAAAACTTTCTGAGGTCTTTAGTAAGAAGAGACTCTAGGAGGGGTCCCTATCTTGAAGAGGGGGGTGTGTTCAAGACCCTAAGATGAATTTACTCATAAATTTGGTGTGACACGTTTTATGGATGAAACATTGTTGAGATATGAACAACCTCACCATTTACAAATACATTTATCTGGCTATACTGAACCTCCTTACGGTAACTTAGATGCGATTTTTTGTGTTATTAGAAAAAAAGAGTTGTCTTTATGGAATCCTGCTACCCAAGAATTCAGGGTACTCCCTATATCCCGACCAGATATTCCACTACATTATAATTTCTATTTTTATGCAATAGGACTAGGATTTGAGCCTTTAACAAGTGACTACAAGGTTGTTTGGATTCGTAATTTTTCTAATAATGATGACTATTACTTATCTACAGTAATCTCGGTTTATACATTTAGTTCACATTCTTGGAAACACTTTGAGGATGAACATGTGTTTGGACATCTTGGTGTTGATTTTTATCGTTGCAACATATATTTAAACGGATTCTGTTATTGGTCGGCCCATTGTAACGAAGCCTTTGCGATTGTTGTATTTGATTTGTGCAAAGAAGTGTTTAAGGAAATTCAAATTCCATAGAATATTCAATCTCTATGTAGTTATCTCTGTGTATGAATTCTATTGCATTGATCTCTTTTGATGCACAAGCATTTGAAGGATCCGTTGATATATGGTTGATGAACGAGAGTGAAAGTTGGAGCAAACATATAACTATTGGACCTTTGTTAGACCTAAAATGGAATAGTTTTGATTTATGGGATAATAAGCTTATTTGTATGACTAGGACTAGCAAGGTGATTTTGTATGACCTTGATACTCAAGAAATTATGAGACTTGCAGGTCTTTCCCAGAATTTTAAAAGGCCTTGTTTCCTCAATTACACAGAGAGATTAATATCATTCAAGCCTAGAAACTAGGATTAAAGAACAAGTGGAATCTGCAGTAAGAACAGGGGTCTATGGGGTTCCCTTATAAGTAGTATTTGTAAGGGTAAGTTGGTGCTTTTCATATAAGTAGTGGGATTGAAGTGTCATTTTGAAAAATATAGGAGTTTGTTATATATTCAATGTAATAAATGTTGAACTCAATGTTAATACGAACCATAAGTCCCGCTGATCAACCTATATATATTAATATCATCTCAAACTTTCCATGAGACTTCAACAGAATATTGTAAAAACTCGTGTGTATACATATGGATCCTGGGGATATAAAGGACACCAATTAATAGGAAAGTCATACAGAGTTGCTTGAGTCCCTAAAATCAAACCGATTTTTCAATAACAATCAAAATGTTTTAATGTTTGAACAATTATTTTCCATTAACACCAATGTTTGAATTTTTTTGATTTTTTTCGCAGACACGGAATTTCATGTTTTTAACAGTGAATTTCATGTTTTGAACAGTAAATTTTATGTTTTGAACAATGAATTTCATGTTTGCGAAAAAAATCACTATTCCAAACAGTGAATTATTGTGTATGTGAAAAAATATCCAAAATAAAAAAAATTCATAGACGTAAATATTAATTTGTTTTATCTAAATATTTAAATTTTTTATTTTTCTGATTTTTTTAGAATTACTTATGACGATTTTAAAAAAATTCATGGACGCGTGTGTGTTCGATGGAATTAGTAGTAATAGGTGGTGGTTGTGGTGGTGGTGGAGGTGGTGGTGGTTGTTGTGGTGGTTGTGGTTGTGGTGGCTGTAGTGGTGGTTAAATACATGGTGATGGTGGTTGGGGTGGTGGTGGTGGTGGTGGTGGAAGTACCATATTATTGGTTTAATATTTAAAACTTAATATTATATTAAAAATAAAATAATATATGTAATAATAAAAAGGGGTAACGCCCAATTAATTACGCGGAGAAGGTAAGTATTCCCTATTAATTACAACTTCAACTTAATTCCCAATTAAGCACAAAATATTACCCAATTACCAAAATATCCTTCTACCTATTATTAATTACTTTAATTATATATTTTATTAATTATAGTTTAATATTTATTTTTTTTTTCAGATTTTTTTTTTAAATATTTTTTTTTCGAAAAATATTTTTTTTTCGAAAAATATTTTTTTTTTCGGAAATTTTTTTTTTCAAAAAATATTTTTTTTTTCGGAAATTTTTTTTTTCGATTTTTTTTTTTTTCGAATTTTTTTTTTGTCGATTTTTTCCCCCGGAATTTTTTTTCCATGATAATTGTGTGTTAAAGTAACACAAAATCATATGTGTTGTGTGTTGCATGAACACCCAATATGTATAATATTGAGTTGCTTAAACACACATAAATAACAAATTGTGTGATACATGAACACAAAATCAGACAGACAGAATATTTGTACACAAAGGTATAGAATAATGTATATGTAGGCTGATTATGTGTTCATGCAACACGCAATTGCTGAAAGTATGTGTTACAGTAACACACAACAGTATGGGTTTTGTGTTGGTAAGACACACAATGCGTTTATCATTTACAGTTTTGTGTTGCTTAAACACACACAAATAACAATTGTGTGTTGCAGGAACACAGAATAAGATATACAGAATATTTGTACACATTAATAGATAATAGTGTACAGATAGTCTGAACATCTGATTGTGTGTTAATGTAACACACAATCGCTTGATGTATGAGTTACAGTAACACAAAACAGTATGGACTTGTGTGTTAATGAAAAAATCTTGGAAAATATTTTTCGAAAAAAAAAAAAAATTCGAAAAAAAAAAAAAAAAATTTCGAAAAAAAAAAATTCAAAAAAAAAAAAAATTTGTGGAAAAAAAAATATTTTTCGAAAAAAAAAATTCAAAAAAAAAAAATTTCGGAAAAAAAAAAATTAAAAAAAAATCGAAAAAAAAATATTTAAAAAAATGAAAAAATAAATTCAGATATTAAATATATAAATATATAATGAAATAAAAAAACATATAAGGGCAATAATGGAAGGTAAATATGACCATGTGCTTATTTGAGAATTAAGTTGAAAATTTGTGAGTAAGTAGGAAGTAATTTCCTCCTTCCTTTTTTTTGAGAATGAAAAGTGAGGAAGTGTAATTAATTGGGAATTATCTCTAATAAAAATAGTAAAAATATAATAAATATAAAAAAATATTTTTTATAAATAATTACTTTCATAATATTTGTTTATAAAATAAATTATCAAAGATTTAACTTAATAATTAGATGTTTTTATTAATTAGGCGTTTTTTTATCGAATACTCTTATTTTATTTATGTTAATAAACCCTTCATTTTTGTTTTTTAAACTCACAATATAAAATCCAGATCACTCCGAGTTATGAAATTCTCTCCTCCCTCTCTCCTCAAAATTACATAATCTTAGTCCTCTTATAAATTTACATCAAATTCCTTTAACCTATCATCATCCAAAATCTCTAAATTTTGGGTGATTCCTACTTTGATCTAGTGTTTTCCCTAACAAGTTCTTCACAAACACTAAGTCTTAAACCTTCCCCTCCTTCCATCTTCCTTGCTATGGACTTCTATGCTCCATCCCATCCTTTAGCAAAAAATGATGCTCTTATCATCACACCTGATAACAACTCAAAATACAAGCAAGATAAAGAACTCAAGCTTGTAGTCAGATTGCTTTCAACTGATAAGGTTAACAACCTTTTTATTAAAAATCATGTCAATAAATACTGGTCTCTACAAGAACGGGTAGAAGCTGAAAGATATGCTTCAAATACTTTCATCATCAAATTTAAGAATGAAGCAGATATCAAAAAGGTTTGGGAACAAAGACCTTGGACCTTGCAAGGTAAACACCTTGCTATAAAAGAATACAAAAATGCAGAAGACAACAGAGTTACTCATACAACAGTTTGGCTACAACTTAGGGGAATATCAGTTATTCTCCTCACTAAACATTGTATTGATAAAATGATGCAATATTTTGGTAAAGTTCATGAAATTATCATATCAGAGGAGCTCAATATAGATGATAATTCAGTTACCAAAGTGCAAATCGATTGGAAATTAACAACACCTTTATGCTCGGGTATCAACTACTGGGAAACAGAAAACAAGGCTACATGGATCAAATTTACGCCTAAATTAGGGGTGTGGATCAAAACCTCTACTAGAGGCCCAACCCCAATCAACACAATCAACACATCAAAAATCAACAATAACAAAAGAAAAAGCATCAATCTCAAGATAGATTCAAAGAAATTACCAGCTAAGAATCAAAATAGTAATAACTCGTTTTCACAAGTGAACAACAAACTCAGCAATCAACTCAGCAATCAACTCAGTGACGGTAACGGTAACGGAGATAGTACCACGTGCTCTATTTTCAAATTTGGTACGAATGAAGCAAAAGACAAAGGAAAAGGACTCTTAGTGGAGAGTGGTACTGAAGGAGAAAAGGACGATAATGGCGAGGCCATTACTTTGTCTGATACGGTTATGAAAGAGAAGAAATATGAATCGAATTTTTTAATTGAAAAAGAAAAGAGTCGGCCCACTTTGGCAAACTCTCCAGTTATAAAAATAAATAAACCACCAGCCCAAATGGAGGATATTATCTTTGGGTCATATGTTAGCCCAACTCAAATTATCAAAAGCCCAAACGTCATTTTACCTAACATTTCAAAACCCAACCCAATCTCACCTTCTAACCCACATTCCAACCCAAACCTTACCACTCCTAACTCTCAATCGTCAAACCAAAATAACCCTAAATCCCCAAAATCGCCTCTTCAATCTGAACCCTCCTCTCACTCCTCCCCTACCATCTCAGATGCAACACCACATCAAAAATCCCCAACCACCAATGGCTTCACTACCCCTCAACCTTCTCTACCAATCACCTTCCCCATTTCTTTCTCAACTACAGCTCTATTTAGTGAAAGTGTGAATATTGAAGGCTCACACAGCTACATTATGAAGAAAAAATTCTTTGGAGAGTCAATCAATAGAACATCAATTAAAAATAGGAGCTCTAAAGTTATCAAATTCATCTCTACACAATCTAATGATAAAAGGCAACAAACCCTTTGGGCAGCTAGAAATGGAGAAGCGAAAGAGATCGAGGTCCCGGCTAACAATAGTCCCACTCCGATGATAAATGAGGAGAATATAAGGGACATTGGAATCGATGATACAAGCAATTCGGGTAGAAGAAGGAACAAAATCAAGCTAAAATGGTTTGCGGGGTTGTCCTTGAACAACCCCAATCTTCTCAATAATACAACTATCCTGGAACTGTCAAGGTATTGACAACACCTTGACAGTCCAGACCCTAGCTGATATGACGGCAAAATATCAGCCTCAAGTATTATACCTTTCTGAAACTAAGAATAATTACTTTAGTGTTAAAAAACTTGAGAAAATTATCAATATGACCCTTCTCGATACTGTGGAACCTAAGGGTCTCGGTGGGGGGTTTAGCTATCTTCGTTAAAAATAATTTTGATATCTCGATTATTAGTAAATCTATTAACCATATACACTGACTTATTAAAGATGAAGGTATTTCCTCTTATACGACCTTTGTTTATGGTGCCCCCTGGACAAAAATAAAGAAGAATGCTTGAAATTATCCACCAACTGTAGTCCACCTAATTGTTAGACAACCGATTCTCCCAAAAGCTTAAGCTGTCAGGAGGGGTCATCTTATATATTATATATGAGTATTACATGCTCAATACGCCCCCTCACGTGCAAGCTAGATTCATGTCATTTTTTGCATGTCTAGTCTTTGCTACGTGAATTTTTAAATTGGGTGACGACGGCAAGACTCGAACCACCGACCTCTTATGGATCTAGGCTCTGATACCATGTTAGACAACCGATTCTCCCAAAAGCTTAAGCTGTCAGGAGGGGTCATCTTATATATTATATATGAGTATTACATGCTCAATACTAATAATTCCCCTTGGCTACTTATAGGTGACTTTAATAATATTAGGTATACTTCGGAAAAAAAGGGGGCAACAACAATATTACGAAATACATGAATATGTTTAATGGTTTCCTCTAACACCATAAACTTGATGAAATCATTTCCAGAGGTTGTAAGTTTTCTTGAACTAATAAGCGTAGTAATCATGATATGATTAAGTCCTTCATCGATAGAGCTTTTAGTAATAAACACTGGGGTGACTTATACCCCACGGCTTGGGTAGCTCTTCTACCAGCCATAGGCTCTGACCACTCCCCTCAGGTACTTATACTAAATGATAACCATGTTAAAAAAGACAGGCGCTTTTACTTTGAAAATAGCTGGCTTGAAGAAGAAGAGTGTATGGAAATCATTAAAAAAGTTTGGGAACTTAAAAAAACACCTACTGGCTTAATTAGGAATGCCCTCTCCCATAAATTAGAAAAATGCAAATTCCTACTTACTAAATGGAGTAAAGATAAATTCAATAATAATAAAAAAGTGATTAATAAATATATTGAGGAACTAGAAAAGATCTATAATAACCCCAATACTACTGAATGGAATGAATATAATAATATCATTAAAAAAATTAAGAAGATTTTTGGGCTTCTAGGTCTAGAAATCTATGGCTCAAAAGAGGTGATAAAAATACTTCCTACTTTCATGCTTCAACTAAAGAAAGAAGGAAAACTAATACCATCACTAGACTACGCATTGTTAATGATACTTGGGTAGAAAAATATACTGATATTCATATGGAGATTAAGATTTACTTTAATAATATTTTTAAAACAGTTGGCATGAGAAATTATGAACCTATTCTAGCTAATATTCATCCCATTATTACTGAACAGATGAATGAAAACCTTAACAAAAAACTGAATATTAAGGAAATAGAGAATGCTATTAATGAACTTGGAGCTAACAAAGCTCCTGGACCTGATGGTTACCCTGGAATTTTTTACAAAAAGTACTGGAGTATTATTAAATTAGATGTTATCAAGGTTATAAATGATTTTTGGTATAATGAAGGTACTCTTGATGATATCAATAAAACCTCCATCTCACTTATACCAAAAATCCCCAAACCTATTAATATAAAACATTACAGGCCCATCAGTTGTTCTAACTTCATTTACAAAATCATTGCAAAGATCCTGGTAAACAGATTGCAACCGGTATTAAATATTTTGATTGATGAAAGTCAATCTGCTTTTATACCAGGAAGGCATATCCAGGAAAACACAATGGTTGCCCATGAAATTATAAACTTCATAAAATATAAAAGAGATACCAACAAATACTTTCTCTCTATCAAAACTGATATACAAAAAGCTTACGAAAATGTAGAATGGGATTGCCTCACTGATATAATGATTAAAATGGGCTTCAATACTAAATGGGTTACCAAAATTATGAGATGTGTTAATTCTGTGTCTTACTCTATCCTTATTAATGGCTCTCCTATAGATATTGATAAACCTCAAAGAGGTTTGCGCCAAGGAGACCCCCTCTCACCCCTTTTATTTTGTATCACTACCCAACTCCTCTCTATACTTATTAAGAACAAGAAGGAGAATGGTATTATGCATGGTATTAAAATTGCAAAATTTGCTCCATCTGTTACTCATCTACTCTTTGCAGATAATAGCATATTCTTTATGAATGCTAATAACATTGAAATAGAAGGCTTTAAAGATGTTATTAATAAATACAGTCTAGCTACTGGTATGAAACTTAACCTCAATAAGTGTGGCATTAAATTCAGCCCCAACACCCCTGACTTTATTCAAAATCTCTATTCTAAAAAACTAAACATGCCTATCACAAATAATCTTGAAAATTATTTAGGCTTACCTTCAGAATGGAGCAGATATAAAGTGAAGGATCTTAACTCCCTTGTGGAGAAAACTTTACAAAAAACTGAGAATTGGAAAAATCTCTTTCTCTCCTCGGCTGGTAAAGAAATACTTATAAAATCTGTGTTACAAATCTTACCAAATTACTATATGTCTTCATATCTTATACCTCATAAAATTTGTGACCTCATTACCTCCCAAATCTCCACCTTTTGGTGGGGAAGTAATGGTAAGAAAAAGATACATTGGGAGAAATGGGAAAATCTTACTAAAAGTAAGCACTCTGGTGGCCTTGGATTTAGGGATTTACACCTTATGAACTTAGCCCTTTTAGGCAAACAGGCTTGGAATCTCATTAACAAACAAGAGTCCCTACTTTATAAAGTACTCAAAGGGAAATATTTCCCTAATAACTCATTTCTTGAAGCTCAGATAGGCTACTCACCTTCATGGGGTTGGAGAAGTATATTGAGTGGTAGAGACATTATTAAGGATAAAATTCATTGGAAAATTGGGTATGGAACCACTATTAACATTCATGTTGATAAATGGATTAATAATACAACCAAAGTTATAAAACCTCTAAAAGGTTTAGCTAACTCAGTGAAGGACCTTATGAAAAGCAATGGGAGGAAATGGAATGAAAAAATTATCAAGGATGAATATAATTCTGAGATAGCTAATAAAATTCTTAATACTTTTATCCCTTTCTTGGGTGGAAAAGATATACCTTATTGGACTCTTGACCAAGATGGTATATATACTGTCAAAAAGAGTTATCAGATACTAAAAAAGGACCAAGAGGTCAAAAACAATACTAAAGATACTAATAAATCCTCATCTTCACACCATATCCCTACTGAACTATGGAAAATGATGTGGAATTTAAAAATAGCCCCTAAAGTAAAAAAAATTATATGGAGGGCCCTTAAGAATCTGCTACCTACTAATGAAAATGTGTATAAAAAGAAGGCTATTAAAACCTCAACGTGTGATATTTGTAACACTGAAATTGATAACACTGAGCATTTGTTACTCAATTGTGAATGGACAAGAGCTATTTGGCTTGCTTCTGACTTTAATCTTCATACTTGCAACCAGAGTTCATCTAGGATGGACTCTTGGATGGCAAAGATATATGAGGGTTTTAAAAGTAAAAAAACTTATAATCATGGTATGGAAAAACTATGTATACTGCTATGGCACATTTGGAAGGCAAGAAATGATTATAAGTTTAAACATATGAAACTTGACCCTATCACGGTTCTTAGAAAAGCTGATTGCGAGTGGGCTGAATATAAAAATAGTAATTTTCCTAAGGATGTAAACATTATACTGAAGGAAAATACAAAAGATACAAAAAATTCTCTTTTGCCCCAAAATGAAGGGAATAACAATAGTGGGTTAAAAAATGATAAGAGGTGGATACCCCCACCCAAGAATTTTATCAAAGTAAATTGTGATGCAGCGTATAACAATAACAAAGCTGTAATTTCTTGTGTTAGCAGGGATTATATTGGAAGAGTTCTAGATTGCAATGCTTGGGATATATGTGCTGATTCTCCGATTGAAGCTGAGGCTCTAGGTATACTTAAAGCTTGTCTAATTGCCCGAGATTTGAAAGATTCAAGGACGATTATTGAAAACGACTGCCAAAGAGTGATGCTACCTTTAGAGTTAGACAGATTTATTCATATTCCCAAAATTTGTAATGTTATTAATAGTATTTACTTTATTTCAGAAATTTGTAACTCTATCTTTAAATGGATTAGTAGAGATAAGAATTGTTTAGCCGATGGAGTAGCCAAGAGTAAGCTTCTTAGCAACACTCTTGGTCCACACTTGTGTGGGAACTCTAGTAGGTTAGGTTTATCTTCCGAAACTGAAGCCTACCCCTCGGGGATTGGCTGATTTGTTGCTTGTTTTAATTTTAATATATTAAGTATTGGAACCAAAAAAAAAAAAACTCACAATATCATTCATCTTCTTCGACAAACACATACACTATACATACGTTTGCCAAAAATAAAAAAACTTACACACCTATGCGTCTGTATCGAATAATCATTAGATCACTTGGGTTTTTTTTGTCTTATAATTTATTCTTCTATCCTTCAAACATTTAAATCTCTCGGGCAGTGATAAGATCGATTCTCTCCCAAAAGGTCATTCCTCATAGTTTACACTAATTCAAACCTCCTTCTATTAAATTCTTTTGTTACTTTTATCGAATTAATTGTTATTTTTTGTGGTTTTATGTATGTGCTAATTTATCTTATTTTTACTATTAAATTCTCAACTCTTGTAGATTATTACTATTATTAGGTATACTACTTATATATCCGTAAGGTTCATTAGGTCAATTGGGTAAATTGCATAAATTGGTCCCCTCCTTGTTCTATTCCAGAAAATACCCAAAGTAGGTGCAACTCGGGTAGATTTGCTACATTGTAAAACTCTGTTTATATGTATTTTTGGCTAAATTGTCTTACTTGTCACTCAGGCTAAGAAGAAAAGAAAGACCAACAAAGCTCTAAGCTCTAAGCAAGCAAATACTGGGATAGATATGGAAAGTAACAAGAAATATGGTTATCAAGTGCCTGAAGATGTTATTGAAGGAATACTCGTGAGGCTAAACGTAAAACCCCTGTTGCGATTTAAATGTATCTGCAAAAAATGGTACGCTCTTATAGAAAATCAAAGTTTTATTCGCAATCATTTTAACCGTCAAAGCAACCATCTTATTGCCCATCATTATGATGTTAAAAACGCGGACTATGTTGTGACACGTTTTATGGATGAAACATTGTTGAGATATGAACAACCTCGCCATTTACAGTTACACTTGTATGACCATACTGAACCTCCATGCGGTCACTTAGATGGGATTTTTTGTGTTATTAATAGTACAAAAGAGTTGGCTTTATGGAATCCTGCTACCCAAGAATTCAGGTCACTCCCTATATCCCAACCAGATATTCCACCACAATATGATTGCTTTATTGATGAAATAGGACTCGGGTTTGAGCCTTTAACAAGTGACTACAAGGTGGTTTGGATTCGATATTTTTCTCATTTGGATTCTCGTATTATTGGGAACGAGTCAACAAAAATCTCAGTTTATACATTTAGTTTTAATTCTTGGAGACACTTTGAGGATGAAGATGTGTTTGGCCATCTTACTGTTGATTCTTTTAGTGGCAGCACATATTTAAACGGATTCTGTTATTGGCCGGCCCATTGTAACCCGGGTCATATTAACAAAGAGTTTGTCATTGTTGCATTTGATTTGAGCAAAGAAGTGTTTAAGGAAATACAAACTCCGGAGAATATTCAATCTCTATGTAATCATCTCTGTGTATATAAGAACTCTATTGCATTGACCTCTTTTGATGCACAAACATCTGAAGGATCCATTGATATATGGTTGATGAACGAGAGTGAAAGTTGGAGCAAACATATAACTATTGGACCTGTGTTACGTCTACAATGGAGTAAAGTTGATTTGTGGGATAATAAGCTTATTTATATGAACACGTTTTACCCAAGATCCCAAGTGGTTATATATGACCTTGATACTCAAGAAACTATCACACTTGAACGTCTTTACCAGAGATTTGGAAAACCCACTTTCCTCAATTACACAGAGAGTTTACAATCAGTCAAGCCTAGAAACTATGATTAAGTGTCATTTTGTAAAAGATAGGGGTCTGTTCCTAATTCTATATCTTCCATTAATAAAATACAATGTGTTCTTTATAATATCTATTAAGCTATGTGTGCGTGTACCATGTTATAGTTCATTTCTCATATAACTGTAATGTCCCATGTCAATGAATGAATGAAAAGTGAGTGTAGTGTGAATGTGTGATTAAATAATATTTTAATTCAGTTGTTTTGTAACCGGACCCCGGTGTGTTGGAACTTGGACATTAGGCTTGCCTAACACTTAAAGGTTCTGGGATTGAAGGGGTACATACTATGCTTTATTGTGTCTGAATCATTGATTGTGTATTGTTAATTACATCTTCTCTTTTTTTTATAGTAAGAACTATACTTATACAGTGTGTATATGTAAAGCTAATCACCTAACAACTTATTTAACTAATTGTTGCTTGTTTGTTTCTTAGAACCAAAAGACACAAGATTAGAACCAAGAAATATATATTATGGTGTCAACAACACAACTGCCCCAATCTGAAGCTGAAAAGCCTCTTAGACCATAAGTACTAATGTATACTGTATAATGCCTTTAATATATCTTAACAACCTCTTCAGAGCATCAAAATCAACATTGGTTGGCTTGTACATTGACTGACAAATTTGATTTACAGCAAATGCAAAATATTAGGTCTGGTAAGTGTCAAATACTTGAGAGCACTGTAAGACTTGTGAGCAAGGTTGGATCAGCAAAATGAGTACAAGGCAGTGAATACGTACAAACAAGACAACACTTCTCAAAATGTGGAAAGCTGTAAAGAATTTTGAACTGGACCTCATTTAATCATAAATCTAGATATATACATTACGTATTTTGGTTCCCTCCTTCACCTGTTACTATGATAATTGTTTTGTAATTTTTTTGATTTTTTAATATTTTGTTACGCAAATTTGCAACTGAAATCAGTTCTTGTTTGGTGATTATCCAGGATCTGATTTGCCATTAAACGTAGCTGCAAGCTCTAACAGGAATAATTTACAAACATGAGTTAGTAAAGTATTTCAGCAAATAAATTTTGACTATTTGTTTGGGATTGCAAAATTAGGACAAATTGTTGTGTTACCCACGAAGATTATTTTCTTGAAATTGAAAAATCTAAGGGATCATAATTTGACATGAGACTACATAATTCAATCTCAGAATTTGATGATTACTGCAAATAATTTTAACCACAACTTTGCGTATTCATTTATGAAGTGGGCAACACGATATTTATGTTTTGTCACGCTGGTTTGCTTTGAGTCATGGATGGTTGGACAAAGTACTCCATTTCGAAACAGTACAAAATTATTTTGTAAATAGTTTTAAAAATTAGTATAAGATTACAAAAAATTCTAAAAAGTTCACATACGCCCTTCGATACATAGTACTATTACTCATCTTCTTCTTCGACAAACACATACACTGATACACACCTTTGCCAAAAGAAAAACTTACACACCTATGCATCTTTATCGACTAATCATTAGATCATTTGGGTTTTGTTGTCTTATAGTTTATTCTTCTGCCTTCAACCATTCAAATCTCTCCGGCAGTGATCAGATCGATTCTCTTTCAAAAGGTCATTTCTCTATAGTTTACATGAATTCGAAGCTCCTTCTATTAACTTCTTTTGTTGCTTTTTAACGAATTAATTGTTATTGATTCTGGTTTTATATATGTGCTAATTTATCTTAATTTTACTATTATATTCTCTACCCATTTAGATTATTAGAATTGAGTAAATTGCTACTTATATATCCGTGAAGTTCATTAGTTCAATTAATTGATTTATGATTGGGTAGATTGCATAAATTGTTCCTTCCCTATTTTATTCCAGAAAATCAAAGTAGGTGCAACTCGGGTATATTTGCTACATTTTAAAAGTCTGTGTACATTTATTTTTGGCTAATTTGTCTTATTGGTCACTCAGCTAAGAAGAAAGATATGGAAAGTAACAAAGAATATGGTTATCAAATGCCTGAAGATGTAACTGAAGAAATACTAGTGAGGCTAAACGTAAAAACCCTGTTGCGATTTAAGTGTGTCTGCAAAAAATGGCACGCTCCTATCGAAAATCAAAGTTTCGTTCGCAATCATTTTAACCATCAGAGCAACCATCTTCTTGTCCATAATCAATTCATCATGATACTTAAAAAGATGCATTTGTTATCACCCGTTTTATAAATAAAACATCCTTGAGATATGAACAACCTCACCATTTACAGTTAGACTTGTCTGACTATGAAACATTGTTGAGAGATTATGGTCACGTGGAGGGGATTTTTTATGTTATTAATAGAAAAAAAGAGTTGGCTTTATGGAATCCTGCTATCCATGAATTTAGGTCACTCCATGTATCTCGACCAGATATTCCACCACAATATAATTGCTATCTTTATGCAATAGGACTCGGGTTTGAGCCCTTAACAAGTTACTACAAGGTGGTTTGGATTCGAAATTTTTCTCATTTGGATCGTCAAACTAATGAGGATAAGTATTACTTAGTTACAGAAAACTCAGTTTATACATTTAGTTCAAATTCTTGGAGACACTTTGAGGATGAAGATGTGTTTGGCCATCTCGGTCTTCATTTTTCTTGTTGCAACATATATCGAAACGGATTTAGTTATTGGTCGGCCCGTTGTATCCCGGGCCATATTAACGGAAACTCTGTCATTATTGCATTTGATTTGTGGAAAGATGTGTTTAAGGAAATACAAATTCCTGAGAATGTTCAATCTCTAAGTAATCATCTGTGTGTATATAAGAACTCTATTGCATAGATCTCTTTTTATGCACAAGCATTTAGAGGATCCATTGATATATGGTTAATGAACGAAAGCGAAAGTTGGAGCAAACATATAACTATTGGACCTCTGTTAGACCTAGAATGGAATAATGTTGATTTGTGGGATAATAAGTCTATACGGATGACCAGGACTAGCAAAGTGATTTCATATGGCCTTGATACTCAAGAAATTATCAAGTCTTTCCCAGAATCATGGAACGACTTGTTTCCTCAATTACACAGAGAGTTTAATATCAGTCAAGCCTAGAAACTATGACTAAAGAAGGCTGGAATTGGTGAGAATTATTTCATTTGATGCAGGAACAGGGGTCTATGGTGTATTGTTGGTCAGCTATGCAGATGATTTGCAATTTGGTATGTGGTATTTTCAAGGGTAGTTTGGTACTTTTTTATAAGTAGTGGGATTTAAGTGTCATTTTGTAAAAGATAGGGGTTTGCCCCTCTATATTCCATGTAATAAATCTAAAACTCAATGATCACACCTTATTTTACTGCGACCCCCTTGTTAATACTAACCTACGTTAAGTCTGTCCGATCAACCTAATTATGATAAAATCTTGTCAAGCCCTCCACGAAACTTTAACAAAATATTGTACACACTCGTGTGTGTACATATGAATCCTGGAGTTATGTACGAAACCAATTATAAAAAAGTCTCATAGAGTTGTTTGAATCCTTAATATCAAACAGATTTTTTGATCAAAGTGTTCTATTGTTTGAACAATTATATTAGACTTTTTTCATAATTCTCACTTATATACATAATCAAACACTTTCCAATAAAATTTCAGCAGCTAGTGAAAATATACACCAAAAATCATGTCACTGATAGGTAGTAAATTATGCCAAAAATAGAGTTAGATTGGAAAAAATTAAAGAAGGTTGGTAGGGAATTCCAGCGGACTGTGGGTGATTGTGATTGCATATTTGTATGGGCTAGGTTGTTATGCGCTTCTGATGGTGACTGCACAGAAGGTTGTTGGTAAGATATGGTAATGGAAATATATAATGGAAATTATATTGTGTGACAGTGACATGGGCTTGGATAATAGTGAAGTCATTCCTATGTAAGATGCAGAGGTGTGATTATCACAAGGGTGTGAATGATTTTGGGATGGTTCAGGGATTTCAGGTTGGGGTTTGTAGTTTCTAGGAAGCTAGTTTGAATGCATGAGTTTTTTGATGGCTTTTGATTTAAGAAATTAAGATTGTACGAGACAAAGTTTAGGGGATGAGTGCTTGTTGTTTTGGAAGGTATTCGAGTTACACCTACTGTTTCAGGTCTTTTGGACATGTTCTGTACTTTGTTATGTTCGATACGAAAAAGATTAAGATAGATGCTTTAAAGGTGAAACAGAAAGGTTGGTTTTATCATTTTCCAGATTACACACATATGAAAAGTGCATTTGAAGGGGTGAAGAAATATTGGTTTTTGTATATCGATGTTTCAATACTGAAAGAGGATAATGATGTTAAACTTAGCCACCAAAAGTTATTAATTTGCTTTGGATTCTTACCTAAAGTTCATGATAAAAAAGATGAATGATCAAAGACAGTCTGCTATTTATTCATACACGCTGTCTCTACTAGATTTCACAAGGTTCTGTGTTAAAAAAGTTATACAAGTTCAGGGACAGGGCAGTTAGATTGTCACAAAATTGTTGATCATTAGTTGGGGAACCGTGTCACTTGTTAAATCCTCCGTAATCAAAACCCTTTTATGGGTTATTGGGGGTGATTTGCGGTGTTTTACCCTGTTATATGGTTGTGAAGTTAACCATGATTAGGTACCTCCCGTTGGCTATGGGTTTTGGAGTTTGTTCCGTATTGAGTTGTCTTTCACGGGAAATCAGATAGGTTCAAGGGACTTGGTGGTTGTGGATATTTCGTTAGAATTATTCACGTGTTTCGCAAAGATTCATGTGGATAAATGGTATTGACCTGGGAGCTCCGCGGGGATTAATGTTTTGAGTTTTGTTTTTGAGTAAGATGGTCCTTTTGAGTTTTGTTTCTGGGTAGGATGGTCTTATTGTGTAGATAGGTTTGTTTTCAGTTGGTTCTGTAGTAGTTGTAAATTGTAATATTTAGGATTGATGTTGTAAAACTATTTCAGAAAAAAAAAAAAAAAACAAAGCAAACAAACGCTTTTTTATTCAACAAACCAATACTCTTCCAAGAGAGAATCACAATTTATATACAATAACATCATACTACGTCACACCTTTGGACCAGAACCTTAAATCAAACGATTCGAAACAGTTAACCCAAACCATCATTTAATCACACTTTTTTTTTGGTCGGAATATAATCACACATTCACACTACTCACTTTTCACTCATCCATTCATATGATATTACAGTATTACAAGATTCTTTTTTTTTTTATTGTACTTTTTCTCTAAATTTTTTTAATTTTTTTTTAATTTTTAGAAAAATCAATTTATAACGTGGTATACACACATTGCTCCAAACGGTATTAAAAAGAACGTGATTGCAGTGCCAATATGGTATTCTGTTTCAGAGAAACGGATAGATTTGATCCATATTGGCATTATTCGCGGAATCCTTGGGGATGGGGATTAATCTCACTCTATCTGGAATATTTCTTAGAATCTCACAGTGCATTATCTTCAAACCTTTAAGCATCGGCATTGCTCCTTTGGCCAATTCCCACTCGCTTAAGCTATATAACTTTGAAAAGTATAGATTTTCGAGTTGAAGAAATCCATCATCAAGGCATGTCATTTTACTACCATTGTAGCAGGTATCTAACCGCAGATTTTTCAGGTTGGGCAACTTTTCCAATACAGGCATTGGGTCGTCATTAAGGTCTGATTTAAACAGAGTTAACACTGTGAGGGATTGTGGCAACTCGCCTACTGATGGCAGCTTCTCTATCTTTCCCTCCAACTTGAGCTTAAGCAGGTCCTTGCATAATTTAAGAGGATTCAGCAATGGAAAAGAACTTTCCTTGTCGCATTTCAGGGCAAGGCTTTCTAGACTTTTTATAGTCCCAATGCTCGATAAAAGATATTCCCCTGTGCCAAGATTCTTTATGTCAACTATTTCCAGCTCTCGAAGATTAATCAGATTGCTCACTTTATTTTTAACCCATTGACTATATGTGACCGAAAGCAAAGTCATCAGATTTGTTAGAGTGTCAAATTTGAAATCCCCTTCGCTACTGGCTAACAGATGTAAAAGGTTTATGAGCTTTGATATCTCTTTAGGATACTGCCTTGATTTATAAGCTCTTTCTACTAATTGAAGAGTTTGTAGTTTTTTTAATTTGCCTATGGATGAAGGGAGTATTATATTTGCCGACCCACATAACAACCCAAAGAATTTTAGGAGAGTAAGACCTCCTATAGCATCTGGTATTTTGAAATCTACACCCTGATTAGTATCTATCTGCAAATCTAGCACTCGTAGGCTCTTAAACTGTTTACACAGATTTGTTAACATTTTGTTATCAATGGATTCTAAGGCTGGGTTAAAGTGGACCAACGATCGCAGCTTGGGATTGGAAGGGTTATTAGACAAGAAATCTATTATTCGACTATGAACAGCAACTTGTCTAGGATCTAATTCAGAACCTAATAATTTGTTTTGGGGATAAATGTTATAGAATTTTACCTGTCTGGATTCTTTGATTGCAAGATCGCGCAGAAGATCATGCATCCTGCATCTAAAATTTGTCCCACGATAAAACCCCACCACCTGAATCAGGTTACGACTGCATAATTCCTGTAAGTATATGTTTGCATAGTCTTCCCCTTCTGGAATAAAACCTTCTGCCATCCACAACAAAATCAGTTTCTCTGTCTCGAATATATAATCTTCCGGAAATATTCCACAGTATAGAAAACATTGTTTCAGTTCAATAGACAAATTGTCGTAGCTCATCAATAATATTACGTCTTTGATCGCATCAGAGTCTTTGTCCATCTCTTCCCACATGTGTGTCCTTACAAAACGCCACTCTTCAACAGTGCGTTTATATGAAAGCAAGCCTCCTAGTACAAGGATGGCAAGAGGCAGACCATCACATTTCTTGACCATTTCAATTCCTAGTTCACTCATAGCAGGAGTACACCAATTGGCATGGCCAACACCACGAGAGATCTTATTATTGAATAGCTTTAAACTTTCTTGTCGTGTTAAGAAGCGAAGATCATGAACAAAGGTATTATTATCAGCACGTTCTGCAACTTCTTTTATGCGTGTTGTGAGAATAATCCTGCTACCGTTTTCACTATCTGGGAGGGCTCTATTCAAGCTATCCCATGCTTTATTGCTCCATACATCATCAACGACTAACAAATATTTTCTCTCTCTTAAGAACTTCAGAAGGCAGTGTTCCAATTCCTCCAGATTCATCTGCTCCAGCCTTGCTGGTTCTGTTTCATTGCTTCCAGCGATGAAAGATTTTATGACTGTTCGAAGGAGCTCCTGGATATTGTACTCTTGAGATACACATACCCAAGCACGGTTGTGAAAGTCATTCTTGATAGGACCAGCATGGTATAACTGCCGGGCAAGTGTTGTTTTCCCCAAACCACCCATTCCGTGGATTGATACAATTCTACGGGTAGATTCAATTTCGATAAGTTCATTTAACAACTCTTGAAAAACATCCTCAAGACCAACAAAAAACTCATCTTGTTCATCAGCGTGGGAAGGAGGCCTTCTTGATCTTGATGATTCGCCAGGATTGTTTTGATCGGCATATATCTGTCGTTGGCGTGAGATTTCCAACAACCTTGTTTTTATGGTTTCAATTTTGTCGATAAAATCGTCAAAAATCGACATTAAGAATGTGGCTCTAAACTTTGAAAGTTGACTGCTCCGGCTAGTGTACTCCTTAAGGATATCAACGGCATCATTGGCAATACTTTCAAATTCAGATTTCCAAGTCACATTCAGTTGATCTCGACTATGGTTTGCTGCAGTATCGTGACGGTAAGCGTTCAAAAGGATGAGCTCTTGTTTTAGCCACTCGACATGTTGCCTTTGCCTTTTTGGTAGACCAAGTTGTTGTATGAGAAACTCTCCAATCTTTGCAACTGCTAATGAGACTGCGGCTGAGACAGCGGTGCCAACCACTGCCATCGATGATACAGAATTTTGCTGCCTCAGGAGTGTATAATGTGGATTTTTTTTTGGTCGAACGTTTTATAGATAGAAATAAAAGCAATAAACGGTTAGACAAGGTTTTAATGTGGACAGAAGATTGAAGAACTATGGTGTTTCTTATAAGAATTTGAAGTTTGTTGCTTATATCTCATAAACTCTGTTATGGTCTTTATATATAGAAGTTTAGGTGGGATACTAGTGATTGACACGACAAAAGGTATTGAACCTTTCGCAGTTGGTTACTTTTGAGGGCCCAGAAATCTAGCCGGGTCACCTAATTATTACTTTAAAATTTAATAAAAATTATATTATTACTGGATTATATTGTAAAGAAATAAAAATTATATTCTAATAAATTAAAAAAATATAGAAAGAATTCTCCAATAGGCCTTGAAAATTGGTTTTTAAGACGGTAACTTAGTGCCTGTTTGGAAGTGCTTTTTTGGAGAAGCATTTAAAAGTGCTTTTTCTGGAGAAGCATTTAAAAGTGCATTTAGCATTTTAAGAGTTTTATTGACTTTGAAAAGCACCTTTATGAGAAGCACCAAATAGGTACTTCTTAAAAAAAGCACTTAAAATAATTTTAGATTTCAAAATTAATTTTAATAATTTTTTAAAATTTTAAATTTTATTCTAAAAGCGTTTTTTTACTCTAAAATAAGCACTTCCAAACGCGCCCTTAAGTAAAAAAATATTTTTATTAGAGACTAAATCTAATAAAAATAAATAAAAAACTAAAATCTCTAAAATTTGTATATCAACCTCCTCTCTCAGGGGGGAAATACTCTCAATTCAGATAACAAAACTCTGATTCAGACCGTCGTAAAGTAGCGGCGGCGTAGATATTGTTTTTCATGATCTTGTACAAGGTAGTTGGGGGTGGAACTCAAAAAAAGGTGGCGTAGCAGTTTTCCATGATGGGTTTGTGTGTTTTTCATGGTTGGTGAGATTGCTGATAGAACATATTCTATCATACAAAATTTATATGAGCTAGACTGAGTGAATTTCTTGGAGTAGTATTGTTTGCATTGGATCAAATAAGGTTAAATGTATACTCGTAGCAAAGAATGATGATAGTAGTATATAAATTATGAGTAATGATGGATATCAATCCAAATCACATCACCTTTTTATCATCTCTTAGGTAAATTTTAAATTGACCAATTATATGATTTCTCTTTCGTGATTAATCCTCTCTCTCCCCCCCCCCCCCCTCTCTCTCTCTCTCTCTCTCTCTCTCTCTCTCTCTCTCTCTCTCTCTCTCTCTCTCTCTCTCTCTCTCTCATGATTGATCCATATACAGAGTGATAAAATAATGATGTGATTTTGGGTGATATCCAACATTACTCATAAATTATACATGAATTATTAAACTTAATTAAGAAAGAAGGTAAGACGTAAATGTTATGATTACATTGGTTATTTCTCTTTATATTGTTGCTCATATTTATACAGATATTGTGGAAGTTACCTTATAGATACATCATTGACGCATGATGCTTTGATAACTGGACATGTCGTATTTTATTCAAGATCACGAGCTCGATGATAATGTTGACGCCACCTGTTGCATCCAACTGCTAATAAGATAAGGTCAAGCGGTTTTCTTGACATCGTGGGATTATTGAGGTCATGCCTATGTGGTGAACAAATTGGCGATTTCAAATATATTCACTTAGCTTGGTAGTTTTAGCGTATCCTCGGTTTGGCAAGACTATGGATTTTTTTTACTTATCAAGTCCCCTTTAAACCATAAAACATTCACTAGAAGGGTTTAGGGTTTACGTTGATGCTCGATTGCTCCTTATTCCTCGTATGATTGGACCATTCTTTTAATACTTTGATGAAACTGACTTATAACATATCGACTTGTAATTGTGCTTACCTAGAAGATAGTTGTCATGTCGCTTTGTGGGGGCCTGATATCTCTGTTTATGATGGTGGTAGTGTAATCATCATTAATTTAGTAGCACCTTCCAAAGTTCTTTATGACAATCGATTTTTCATATTCCACGTGTTTTATATATGTGCATATCTAATCTTGCTTAATACAAAAGGTTCTTTCACTCTCTTCATTGTTAATCTTTCAAGTCTTTTTCCAGCTTTTAAAGTGAACATTCTTCGTTGAATCTTCAGACTACCTTGTTTTTAGAGGTAAATCTTCATCTCTTTATATCATTATCTCATAATTTCTTCATCTTTGGAAGCCTCTAATGTCATTTCTCGGGATGATCCTATAAACTGTTATGTAACCCCAATGTGGGTAACATTGTTAAAGGTGAACCGACTTCTGTACGCGATGATTCTTTGAACCCAAGGCCCCCTGTAGTATTTATTACTTAGACAAATCCTTTTTACATTGATATATGTAATGAATCGTTGTTATAGTAAATAGAGGTATTATTATTGTGGGGAGATATCACATCTCGTCTGTCTAAAAAAAATAGGGTAGATCACACCCAAATTATAATCTTAATTTTGGAGCGATCCAAATAAGATATTCTTTAACAAATAAGGTCATGGATCTCTTATTGTATTCTGGAGATATTAGTCCCTATGGTAGAAGTTAGGGTTCCAGAAGAATCACTAAGAGCATGTGAGGGTTATGGGGTGAGGTAACGTCTGTCTCTTTGTTGTTTTGATATGGGGATGTGATATCTCTTTGCCCATTCATATATGATCTCTTGACAACTTATTATTTAAATCATGGCGATCTATCTCCCAATGCTTTGGGTAGGATTATGGCATTTTATACTTTTTATCGAAAGAATTTTAAGTATAATCCTTCACTCAATCTTTTATATGCCTTGTTCAGGATGGTAAAGAACCCAACCGTTTTAGTGAACAATCTTTCGAGCCCTTCAAGCTAAAAAAATCCAGGGTGGATGGTATACTTTTCATCCACGCAAAAAGGATCATGCACATATATCGATCTTCGATAATTTTTCCAGTAGTCATTCATGTTGGTACATGAAGTTTGTGTTTCTTAGATAACTGATGTCTCCATATTTTTTATAGATTAATCTAGTCACGAGACATCTTTTTAGGTTCATATGTGCTTATTTGAGGGATTTTTTCCTATTATTTGATATATTCTTGTTTCTTGTCTAATTTTAATGAATAGTTTCTTTTAGAGCTACTTAGGCATAATTTATGTGTTAAGTGTGAATCTCTTAGGTAAATGGATTATAGTAGATCCCAAATAGTGGATAAGAAGTCTAGGAAAGAAGATCAAATCCGAAGACAAGAGTTAAAGGAAAAAGAAGTCGTCTTTAGAAAGTGAAAGAGTTGTTAGCCAGATTTATAAAGTGATATGTTCGAGGTTCCATGCGATCCTGACAAATATTCTAGAGGATATCTTTAATATCCAGCTAGTATTTTGAGTCAGGAACATGCAAGATTAGACGGTTTGTGATTTGAAGCTGAAACGAAGAAGTTATTAAAGTTGCAGTTGTCGTGGCTAGAACCAGTCCACGCTTGGAGGAAAATGCTTTTTGGTTGGGTTAGGTCACTTAAAAGAAGCTCTTGACCCATAAAAAGTTTATGGACCTATAAATATCAGAAATTAACATTAGACTAGGGTCCTGGCTAGTCCTTACATTAGTTTTATTTAGAAATTTGGCCAGAGCAGAGAGAGTGATAGAGAGCAAGTCAGCAGCAGAGCTAACTACTTCAATTCCTGAGGAACAAAACTCTGTTTTACTTACTTATTACTTGCCAGATCTGTACACTTGTATAAATTTATATCTTTCTCTCGAGGTGTGTTTCATCATTATTTTATCACACTTTGGGAGACGGAAACAACTCCTAAGATGTTCATCCAACCTGTATAGAGCGACTTCTCTCCTGAGCAATATTTTATGCCTACTTTGAGTGTTAATGAAGAAACTTATCGCCATAATATATTGAACATCAAGGATAGTGTCACTTTTTTTAGGTTTAATAGAACAAAACCATTAAGTAATTGAGGTTATATACTAATTACAAAATCACTTTGGATTAGATTAGCCACTTATTAAGTTCTCGAATGAGGAATACCTTGACGTTTCCAAGGTTTATTTTAAAGAAAGGTACTTCTGTAGATTTTTGAAGTTTTGTTTTTCTAATTCTTGCCTTTGTTTATTGGACATATGGATGTTGCTCAATTTCTAAGCAAGGTGTTCGCAGTTGCTAGAGGGCAGGATCAAAGTGAGGATAACCATCAATTCTCATGGTATAGTTAAGGGTGACAACAAGGTTATGTTGATTACCGACTCTGAAGACCGTGATCACCTCGTCTCTGATTTTATTTTTCGTTACCCATCACCATTTCTAGTGATGGAGAAGAAAAGGATGACTCAATACCTCTTTCATGGATAAAATGAAAAAGACCTCTCGAGGATCCATGTCTGATAATTGATAACCGATAAACGTCTTTTCTCTTTTGATAATTGATCCCTAATACTTACCCTTTCCCCAGGATGGTCCTAGCGATTGACATGTTCCCAAGCACGTGGTTTCCCTTTACCAACATGACTATGTTGACGATTCTATCTAGGATATAATAGGTGGTGTCCCGATGCGCCAAACTTACTTTGATATAATGGTGTAGACCACCGATGAGATATGTTCAGAGAGGAGGATTTAAATAAATATACTATGGATCAACTAACTAATGATCATAACTCAACTATATGGTTAATATACTAGACTAGAGTTAAGCTACTAGACTAGATGACAAAAGTTGTTGTAACTAACTTGTAGTACAAACAGTGTGTGTGGTACAAGCTGATAACACACCTCTCCTCTCTCTATATGTATTGTACTATTCTACACATAATGATATATACAAATTATTCTCTTTTCATATCTTCATATTCAACATGGCATCAGAGCCAAGGAAAAGCTTCTTCGAAGCTCAATTTTTCCGCCATTAATGGCGATTTAAAAAAAAAACAATCGAGTTTTTTTTTGCCTTTCTGCCAAATTGATCCTGTTTCCGCTTTTCTTTCTCAAATTTCTTTTTACATGGCTTCTTCATCATCTTCTTCTCCACATATGACCTCCAGTTCTTCTATACCAGCTGGATTGCTGCTCCTTCGTCAAAATTGGAGCAGCTTAGTGCAAGTTAAGTTAGATTCATCTAACTATGTTCTTTGGCGTTCTCAAATCGAAGCACTTTGGATGAACATGGTTACTTGTGTCATTCAAATGGTGGTGTCTCTCCGTCGTCCTCGACTGATCCTCTTTATGCTACATGGTTGATTGAGGATCAACAGCTTAAAGTATCGTTGTTATCCTCTATGATTCCATCAATTTTAGCTCAGATTGTGCGTCTTGCTCATGCTGGTGATGTTTGGATTAAATTAGAAGAGATTTTCATCACCCAATGTCGCACACATGTTCATCAATTAAAGATGAAACTCTGCAACATCAAAAAGGGTGATCAAAAGATGACTGATTATCTCGCTTCAATTCAATCAATCTGTGATGGTCTTGAAACTGCCTCAGCTTCTATTCCGTTGGAAGATATAATTATGTATACACTTAAAGGATTACCAAGTGAGTATAACTAATTTAAATCTAGTATACGTATTACAAATGCTCAATCTACTCCTATTAGCCTTCATTCTTTGGGAAGTTTGTTGGTGTCTGAGGAATTACATATGAACATGGCTGAATTACATGATTCTACACCTCAGCCTCATACTGCGCTTTATTCGAATATGACACCATCTTCAAATAATCGAGGTCGTGTTTTTTCTCAGCGTGGTCGTGGTTTTAATAGTCGTGGTCGTGGTCCTCAGTCTTCTGCACCTTCAAATTTTGGTAACAATGTCTCTTCCACTCACTCTAGTGTGCAATCTAGTCTTCCTACTTGTCAAATCTGTTCTAAGATTTGACATAATGCTTTAGATTGCTGGTATCGTTCAGATTTTGTTACTTTTCCTTCTCCACGAGCTAATCGAATTGCTTTAGCAGCTCAATCTAATCTCCATACTCAGAGTTCATCTCCTAATACTCAAGTCTCACATAATAATCCTCAACACTCTAATGTTTCTAGCTCTTATGATGCAGAGCAATGGTTCTTAGACTCGGGTGCTAATAGTCACATTACAAATGACTTGAGTTTAATTCAGAACTCCTCACCTTATCATGGTGGAAATTCTGTTTCAGTTGGTAATGGTTATGCATTGGATATTGTCAACTCAGGTCATAGTAAGCTTCTCACTTCATCCTCTGTTTTTTATCTTAAATCTATTCTTCATGTGCCTCAAATTTCATCGAATTTGCTATCTATTTCTCGTTTCACTCATGATAATAACTGTTCCATTGTTTTTACTTCTCATCCAGTCTCTATCATTGATAATTCAACTAATTCTATCCTGTTTCAGGGCCCTTGTAAGGATGGTTTGTATCCAATTTCTTTCTCATCTGATTCAGTGTCTTCATCCACTTCAAAACCTCTTTGTTTGTCCTCCAAGTCTCAAGTATCTTTAGCTATGCTTTGGCACTTTAGGTTGGGTCATCCTTCAACTCATGCTTCTACTAATTTAGCATCTGTTTTGGATACCAAACTAAACTATCATAGTGTTCATTGTGTAGCATGTTCTATTTCTAAAGCTCATAACAATCTTTTTCTCTATCTGTAACTAAGAGTTTATCTCCATTTTCTATTGTTCATTTTGATGTATGGGGCCCTTCCCCTGTGAATTCTTGTTCCTTGTTCAAATATTATGTTGTTTTCATTGATGATTTTAGTAAGTTTACATGGATTTATCCTTTAAAGTTAAAATCAGATGTGTTTTCTGCTTTTCAAGCTTTTTATTCTTTAATTAAAACTCAATTTCATGTCTCCATTCAAACTTTGCTCACAGATAATGGTGGTGAATATCTTTGTTCTGCCTTTTCTTTATTTCTTCAATCTCATGGTGTTGTTCATCAAACTAGCTGCCCTCATACTCCTGAACAAAATGGAGTTTCTGAGAGGAAGCATAGGCATTTGATTGAAACAAATAGAGCTCTACTTTCTCATAGTTCTATGCCACTTAAATATTGGCTTGAATCTCTTACTACCTCAGTTTATTTGATAAATCTATTACCAACTCCAAATCTTTCCAATCTCAGTCCTTATGAGGTTTTATATAAACAATCACCCTCTTATACTCATCTTAAAACCTTTGGTTGCCTTTGCTTCCCTTGGTTAAAGCCTTACTCCTCCCATAAGCTTGAATCCAAGTCAACTCCTTGTGTTTTTCTTGGTTATTGTAACTTTTCTAAAGGTTGTAAATGTCTAAGTTTAGCTTCACATAATTTTTTTATCTCTAGACATGTTACTTTTAATGAAATGAATTTTCCCTTTGCTAAAACCACTGAATTGTCTTCTACTGTTGATAGTTCTTCAACTTCATTTGTTGATATATTCAGTTCCTCTATTAATCCTTCCTCTTTGTCAAATCCTTTTTTACCTTTCTCTGATTTAGAGGGAAATTATGTGTCTCAGCCTCAACCTTCACAACCTCCTCCACCTCCTCCACCTCAGCCACCTGTTAGAAATCATATGGTCACAAGAAAACAAACTGGTTCTCTTAAGCCTACTTACAAGTGTCAAAATGTGATTGAGTCTTCCTCTTCTCCTTTGTTTGTTGAACCTAATTACTATAGAGAAGCTTCTATGTTACCTTGTTGGCAATCTGATATGCAAACTGATTTTAATGCTTTAATTAATCAACAGACTTGGACCTTAGTTCCTCCACCTCATGGTAGAACTCCTATCTCTTGTAAATGGGTGTATAAAATTAAGAGGAAGGCTGATGGTTCCATAGCTCGGTATAAGGCTCGACTTGTTACTCGAGGCTTTCTCCAAGAGTATGGTTTGGACTATAATGAAACCTTTAGTCCTGTGGTGAAGCACCAAACTGTTAGAGTTATATTCTCTTTAGCTGCTACTCACTCTTGGGACATTTAGTAGTTAGATGTTTCAAATGATTTTCTTCATGGTTCCCTTGATGAAGAGGTTTATATGTCACAACCTCCTGGCTTTGCTAATGCTGAAAATCCACACTTTGTGTGTAAATTAAATAAATCATTGTATGGATTAAATCAAGCTCCAAGAGCTTGGTACCAGTTACTTGCAAATTTTTTAGTTTCTCATGGTTTTCAGTCAAGCTCTGCAGATTCCTCAATGTTTTTTAAAGGCTCCAATTCATCTCTGACTATTATTTTAGTATATGTTGATGATATACTAATTACAGGAGAGATAATTTAACTATATCTACTATTATTGCTGCTCTGAAGCAAAGGTTCATGATGAAGGATCTTGGTTCTTTGTCTTACTTTTTAGGACTTGAAATTACTCGTTCTAACATGTCTAATTGTGTTACTCAGTCTTCTTATGCTTTGTCTATACTCAAGAAGGCTGGTCTAAGTGAGTGTAAAGTTAGTTCTACTCCTTCACTCAGCAAATACATGATCAAGTCTGATCATGACTTATTACCTTATGAAAATCCATTTTTATTTAGGAGTATAACTGGTGCTCTTCAATATCTAACAATTATTCGTCCAGATATTACTTATGCAGTAAATCAAATTTTCCAATAAATGCATAAGCCTACAAACTTGTACTATGAAGCCTTGAAGAAGCTGCTCCGGTATATTAAAGGAACAACTCATTATGGTTTGTCTTTTACTTCTTCTCTTACTTCTATTCGAGCCTTTTCTGACCCGGATTGGGCGAGTAACACGACAAATCGTCGTTCTACTACTGGATATTGCATCCTATTGGATGATAACCTTATATCTTGGGGTTCTAAACGACAAACCACCGTCTCTCGCTCTTCAAATGAGGCAGAATATCGAGCACTCGCATATGTTTCTACAGAAATCAAATGGCTTACTTTTATGCTGAATAGCTTAAAGCTCCCTATTATCACACCATCTATTTCTTGTGATAACTTATCTGCTATTGCGTTGGCTTCTAATCCCGTGTTTCATACTAGAACACGACATATTGACGTGGATTTCACTTTGTTCGTGAACAAGTTAAACGAAAGTCGCTTATTTTAACTCATGTTCCAACTCTTGCACAAGTTGCAGATATATTTACCAAAAGTTTGGCCATCTGCGCTTTTCTCCTCCTTGATTAGCAAGCTTCCTCTTCTCAGACGAGCTCAGCTTGAGGGGGGATAATGATCATAACTCAACTATATGGTTAATATACTAGACTAGAGTTAAGCTACTAGACTAGATGACAAAAGTTGTTGTAACTAACTTGTAGTACAAAGAGTGTGTGTGGTACAAGCTGATAACACACCTCTCCTCTCTCTATATATATTGTACTATTCTACACATAATGATATATACAAATTTTTCTCTTTTCATATCTTCATATTCGACACTAACGACCAACATGGAGGACTAAGATGCAAATGGGGCTTCATTAACATCCCATATATGTGAACGTTATGCGGTCAAGAAAGAACTCTAGTCAAAAGCATTTAAACTGCAAATTGAAGTGTCTCGTCATCCCCAACTCCTCGAGAAAGCTCAGAACAAGGTTGTCAAGCAGTTTAAGTCTTCAGGCCAGTTTGATGAGGCTTAGCTGAATTACATAACCTTGGTAGTGCATGCTAGATGGATGTATTGCTTTCAGTAGGTTCAAGACGTGGCTATAGCAGTTAATGTTAACATCTTTGAGTTCCCCCAAGACTACAACATATTCTGACATGTTGGGTCCTACCGAGAGACCGTTAGACAAAGAAGGAATTGTTTAGAGTTTTTGTTAGTGTGTTTTGTAGCCCTTTTTTATTTTAACCATGTATAAAATCTTCTATTTTCCTCTTTTTGTTGAAACAATCATTGTAATGGTCTTTTATGAATGCTATGAACTTATTTTGTCCACTACTTTTCTCAATGTGTTGTTGTAATGCGAATACATCTTAGAAATACACCACTTATTTACTCGTTCATGGCTCTTTCTCATGAAATCCGTATTGCTTTTCTATGAGGCCACCGTGACATGTCTCTTGTTACCACCACTGATTCATGTGGGGTTGATGTTAAGCATAAACATATGCTCTTTTGAGTCTAAGTTGTCTACTTGAAAGTAGTTTCATATTCATGTTTGAATCAAATAATTGGTTTCCTTATCTTTCCCAAGATATTTTATACCTTAGCAAAAATAACGACTTTACTTTCTCATAGGATCTATGATAGAACAAGGTCTCGGGATTTTTGACGATGTAGCCATTGTGTTTCCATCTTTCATATTTTTCAATGGAGTGATATGCTATTTGCCTTTCTAGACTTCATTTCTTTGTAAACACGTTTGAGAGTTCGAATTAAACGTTTTACCGATCATTTGGTGTCATTGAAGATGTTTGAACTAAATGTGTTTTTCTCGAGGATCAACTTGACCAGATTGTGGAGCTATTGATGGGTGAAGAGGCTCGTAGCGAAACTTATGAGGAATATACCTTTTTAGGTCTAAAATTTAAAAAAGTGAATTTTAAGAGCCTAGTTAGATCTTATGTTTTTTAAAGGCCTAACTAGATTTTTGGGCTGGTTAGGGTCACGTTTTAGGGGGTTCGCACCCGCTGTTTTTTGATTTTTTGGGGGATAGATCCCCCTATTTTATTTTTTAGGGGGCACACGCCCACCATTTTTTAAGTTAATTCTATTTTTAAGTTAAGTCCTTTAAGTCCATATTGTCCAAAATAACTGGGTAGTCCAAAACGGAGGGTATATACCCCCTAAAATATCAAGTTTTTCCCTATTCACCCCTCCAGTAGCAAAACAGGGGGTTTTTACCCCCTAAAATAACATGTGTATCCCCCTAAATAACAATTTGCCCCCTAAAATAACACACTTTTCCTTAATTACCCCCTAGAATATCACACGCCTGCAAAAAAAAAATTAAAAAAAAAAACAAACTTTTGAAACTCGCTGGTGGGTGTTGGATTAGCTCAGATGGGGGTGTTGTGGGTTTGGTGGGGTGTTGCTGGTGGGAAGCTCGCTGGTGGGGTTGGGGTGGTGGTGTTGAGGGTTGGAATGGCTGAGATGAGGGGTGGTGACTGGTTTGGTGGGTAAGAGGATTTGGTGGTGGATCCAGAGGGGGGGGGGGGGGGGGGGGCGAGGGTAACATATCATCGGTGGTGGTGTTGGTGGTCCTCGACGATGCCGGTAGTGGTGGACCTCGAGCTGGCGGCGACGAGGGTAGGGAGACGAGGTTAGGCCAGATCTCGATGGTGGTGGTGGATCTAGAGTGGGGCAGCGAGGGTAGGGCGACGAGGGTAGGCCAGATCTCGATGGTGGTGGTGGATCTCGCTGGTGGTGATGGCGGTGGATCTCATTCGCGACGGAGGTGGGTGGTGTTGGCGGTGGATCTGATTCGCGCGAGGTGAGATCTTCGAGGACACTGCAGTGCTGATGGTGGTGTTGGTCGAGAACGGTGATGGCGGTGGTCTTCGAGGACGATGGTGGTGGTCCTAGGTGCTCTTGCTGTGCGCGCGGTGGTGGTCTTCGAGCAGCAGCAGCGCCGGCGTGGTGGTGGTGTTGCTGGCTTGGTGGTGCTCTTGCTGTGATGACGAAGCAGATCTGGGAAACAGATCGTGGTGGTGGTGTTGCTGGCGTGGTCGTGGTCTTCGAGCAGCAGCAGCGCCTCGTCGTGGTGGCTTCGTCACGCCGGCAGCAGGGTGGCTCGGAGAAGCTTCGTCACGCCGGCATCAGGGTGGTGGTGGTGGGCCTGCGCGGGAGAGAGATAAATGGGGAGGGGGGTGGGTTTTCTGTGGTGCTCGACAATTAAATGGGGAGGGGGTGGGTTTTTATTAGGTTTTTTTAGTTGGATTCCAACTAGATTGGTTGGCTTCTAATTTGGGCCCTTCTTTATAAAACAAACGTTGTGTTGGGCCTTTGTAACTCTTTTACCCGAAACTTATGTTAGTCAAACGATGACTCCTCTTGAGGTCGGCGCATGAGGCTTGCCTAAATTCCAAGATATTTCCGGGGGCCTTTGACTTATTTGAATAAGATTCGAGGCCCATTAAATCTAAAGAAGGGTAAAGATTTAGGTTTGTATCAATCATACCTTATGAGTTGTTTTTATTTTAGATGGTTAATACCTTGCTTTTTTTTAAAAAAAATTCAACATTTTTCTTTCTTTTGTTTTTTCTTGAACCTGACAAGCGTAATAATTTTTTTATATTTTTTTTTCATACATATGAGGCTTTAAAAAAGTCGAAGTTGATAAATAAAACCAACTACACTCTCATAGGGAGTCAACTTCTATTCTAGGGATAGCGCAATCAATCATATCCTTCGTTATGTAGCTCCATAAGTATAGTCTGGTGGATCTTCAAAAATGCATGGACCCTCACTCGAAACCGCATCTTTTTAGCCAGCAAATCTGTGCAAGTATTAGCTTCCCAAAAGGTGGAATGTATCTCAAAATTCGGGTGGTTCCTTGACATTTCATGACAATCGTGACCTATATGATAATTCAGCTCTAAGATCCACCACCGCCCTTCACTAGCACGTGAAGCTCTCTCGAGTCAGTCTTGATATACAGGTCTTTAACTCCTCGGATTATCACCCAACGTAACCCATAGTGTATCGCTAACAATTCCGAGTGGAAAGGAGATTCCATCACACATGACCCCGAAAATCTAGCAATAAAAGCACCCTCTTCGTCTCTTCGTAAACCTCCTATCCCAACTTTGTTGTTTCATAAATCATAGCTTTCTTCTATGTTAAGCTTCATCATGCCAACAGGTTTTACCCACTTAAATAGCCGACTTTTAGCTGATTTTATTATTCCTCCGTCGCACTCCTCTCCCCATGGCGATACAAAATCGCTAGCTAAACTTATCGTGTCTCTTTTCAACCCTGCAACACGAACACGTGCACCACTGTTTTTGAATATCGCCTCATTTCGTCTTGCCCATATAACACTCATAGCAGCTGCGAAAATCAGCTTCCACTCAATATCCCGGATACTGCTGCGTGTCTTGAGGTGGGCTTCGATCTATTTCTTCATGTATTGGTGTGATAAATCTGGTTCTGATTGTACCTGTTCACCACCATCAGTAGTCAGAGTCAACGAGGGCCTCACAGTAAGCAGCGAATGAATCTGCACTAGTTCTTGGGGAAATACAATAGTTGTACTTTCGGTTACAGCTGCAGTACCTTGATTTAAAACTTCGGCAACATCGCCCCTTTGTGATTTTTTGACCAACCCAAGCTCCTGCCAAAGTAACTTCGCAGTTGTACAGTTGACAAAAACATAGTGTAAGTCCTCGATTTCAACCCCACAGATACTACGACCCTTGTTATCTATTACATTCCTCCTCCACAGATTCGCAGCAGTAGGCAATCTATTACGAGCCATCCTCCACAACATCACCCTTATTTTCTGAGTGCACTTTATATTCCAGAGAAGTTTCCAATTGAATTATAAATCTGGTGTTATCTCCTCAATATAATTAAATGCGGATTTAACAGAAAAATATCCTGAACCTTCATGCACCCACTTATAATTAATTCCATCAGTCCCATTTCGGTCAGTGACACCGGGTTTGAGCACACTCACACCAGCTAGTATAGCTCGACACATAGCCGAGTCAGCATTTCCCCTTCTCGTTGGAGCACCCCATTTTTAAAATACTTCTTTTAAAGACTTCAACCCATGCAACACCATGATCTTGGAGGATTTTCCAACCCAATTTCGCTAACAAGGCCAGGTTAAAATTCTTTGCATCTCTTAATCCAAGTCCGCCACTTTTTTTAGGTTTGCATAGTTGGTCCCAAGCGACCCAATGAATTTTCCTTTTCTCGTCCGAAGAACCCCATGTGAAATTACGAACTATCCGATCTATTTCACTACAAACGTATACCGGAAGTTTCATCACTTGCATTTGGTAGGTTGGGATGGCTCCTAGTATCGATTGAGGGAGAGTAATTTGCCCCGCAAGAGAGAGACTCTTTACCTTCTACGCCGCTAATTTACTCCGCATTCTCTCCCCAATCTTCTTATAGAAACCCTTGGGTAAACGCCCCGATTGTCTGGGAGTTCCCAAGTTATTTCCAAACGATTCACTAAGACAAAATCCACTTACCCCAGCTAATTCGATTTGCGTCTCCTTTGGTATGTCTTTCGAGAAGTAGATAAGTGACTTTTTCGCGCTTATGGTTTGTCCAGCCTTCGTGCAAAATATATCGAGAGTTTCTTGCATTAAATTCACCTGTGACAAGGATGCTTCACCAAAAAGGATTAGATCGTCAGCAAAAAAGAGATGAGATAGCTTAGGACCACTCCTCCCCATACTAATTTGTTTCCAGCTTCCATTATCACATAGGTCCTGAATTAACAGGGATAGCCGCTCCATACATAATATAAAAATATAGGGAGAGAGTGGATCCCCTTGGCGAATACCCCGAAATGGTTTTAACAAGGGGGGAGGATCCCCATCCCATAGTACCTGCATTTCGTTATCCGCCATGCTTGACATTATAATTGACACCCAACTCGAAGGAAAACTGAAGTTCCTTATTGTATCTTCAATAAATTCCCATCAGATTTTATCATAAGCCTTCGCTAAATCAGTCTTGACCGCCATTATACCATTCTTTCCTTTAAGTTGCCGCATTTTATGATCAACTTCCCGAACGAGAACAATATTATCAGTGGTAGACCATCCTGGCAAGAAACTACTTTAGTGGGGACCATTTCATCAGCGAGCAAGGGTCTAAGCCGATTAACCATAACCGTCATAATAAATTTACAAGGTGAATTTATAAGGCTAATAGGTCTAAAGGAACTTACCCGTTCTGGATCTACAACTTTAGGAATGAGGTGGATAAGCGTGCCATTAAGATTAGATGGAAGCTTCCCTGTACTAATCGCTTCATGAACCATACCCTCTACTGAAGGACCCACTGTACTCCAACATTTTTTATAAAAAGACGCAGACATCCCATCTGGGCCAGGAGCCTTCGTAGGATTTGATTTAAAAACTGCATCAAGAATCTCATCACTAGAAAAGGGAGCACTTAGAGAATGAACCATATCCTCTCCTATAAAAGCAACCGAAGGAAGTGAAAAGATTCCAATATCTTCCTCGGGTGCCTTGTACAATGCACAAAATAATCTCGAACCAGAACTTTCAACTCATTCTCGTCTTCAATCCAAAATAATTTTTTTATTGAATGTCATTAGACATATGTTTATCCTAATAGTAAATACTATAAAATAAAAAATGTAGGAGGGTAATAAAATCTCTTTTCTATTATATAGTGCATAATTGAATATTACAAACATTTAAAAAATAAACCCGCACGTAGTAAAGCCTTTTCGTTGTCATACTTATAAATTTTGAAGAAGACGCGTTCTTCATCTTTTACCAGGTTTGAGATATAGTTTTTTTTTTTTTTTTTTGTCAACTTGAGATACAGATATTGCAAGTGGCAATTGATGAAAGTCAACTATTTCGGCTGATAAATTCAAGTAAATAAACACACCATATTTTTTTAATTCTTTTTTTTTGGATATAAAAGAAGACTTAAATACTATCTCAATTAGGGATGGCAACGGATCGGATTATTGCAAAAAAATACAAAACCATGTCCATATCCATTTAATTTATCAAAAACCAAACCCTAATGGATTTAACCATCGGACTTACTTTTCAAAACCATATCCGAATAATTCGGATTCGGTTTTTTAAACGGGTTTTCGGATTTTAACCATAACCTTTCCTCGCACTTGTGACATGCCAAACTATAACTATCTAAATATATTAAAAATATTGAAACAAGGTCACAAATACATGACAAATCTCCAATATATGACAAATCTCCAATATATTAAATATTATGTTGATCTTTAATTAAATAATATTTTTGTTACTTTTTTTGTTAACTCTAATATTTAGATTTTAGTTTTGAGATATGAAAATACTTTTTTATCTATATTACTATAAAATATACAAAAATCGATGATGATAAACGGGTTTTTGGTGATTCGGTTTTATTTTTATCTAAAATTTTAACCTAAAGGATTTAACCATCGGTTACATTTTTCAGAACCATAACCTAACGGTTTTATCCATCGTTGCATAATCGATTTTTAATTAGTTTAAATTTTCATCGATTTTGATTTTAAACCATAACCATTTCTATCCTTATCTATAGTTGGGTTGAGACTTTTGGCCTTTTGGTAATTAAAAATAAAAAAAATATAAAAAAGATGGAATTCAAAATATAAAAATACATGGATTTTAGCCTTTAGGAGGTAAAATAAAATCACATTTATATATATAACAGATTTTCGGTTTTCGGGTTTTTTTTATATCTAAAACCATAACCTAACGGGTTTAACCATCGGTTTCACTTTTTAAAACCAAACCCTAACGGATTTAACCACGGTTACATAATCGGTTTTTATTCGGTTCGGTAATCCGTCGGTTTCGGATTAAAATCGTAACCACTGCCATCCCTAATCTCAATACAAGATTAACGGTACATAAATAATAAGAGTATGTTTGGATTAAAGCGGGATATCAAACTAAATAATAGAAAATAAAAATTTAGTAAAAGATTGAAAAAGAAAATATTGAATCTTAGATTAGGTAAAAATAAAGGAAAGAATTTTATTAAAGAATTATATATATTTGATGTTAGAATTAGAAGGATAATGAAAGGAAGTGATATTTTTTATAACTAAATGATTTTTATACCCTTAATAATATATCTTATATATAAAGAATAGGGATAATTTAGATATTATGACATAATAAAAAATCATTCCTTTCTAATGATACTAAATTAGAGTGATTGAATATATAGTATAAGAAAGAATTAGAAGAATTCTTTAATAAACTTTCTTCTTTAATTATTTTTTATCCAAACAAAAGAAGAATTAATATTATCCTTTAATATAATCATATCCCTTCTAATCCACAAATCCAAACAAACCCTAAGAGTGAGTAATGTTGGACATCACTCTTAAATTATATCACTTTTTTATGAGGTTTTTTCACTTATACCATTTGTTAGGAAAAAAATTCTATCAAATATTGAATAAATCTATACCAATTATATTAATACACATATCTTATATTTTAAACTTACAAAAATAATTAACTACTTAATCTAATCACATGTGTTTTATTAAAATAATAAACAGATGTCATTTAAATATTAGACTATCTAATATTGAATGAAAGTCTATTTTTTTTGTTATATAGGAGAACCACTTTAGACTCGGAGTCATTGACTCGGTTCGAACCTGCACCACTAGATTAGATGACCAAGACCCTGGCTAGTGAACTATCCCAACCGATTAGTGGAAGTCTTATTCCATTTATTAAAACAATTTGTAGATTTAAACCAAATAAAAAGTATTTTCACAAATATACCATTTCAAAACTTCAAATTCCGAAATGAAAAATGAGCCAAGCTTTTTGTCTTTTATTCTCTTTTCTACGTCAAAGTCAAACCATGTTTTAAATTTTTTTAACTAATTTTTTTATGAGATTATTACCCAAGGAGTTTTGAAGACACCACCTCAAGACCCAACAATACCAACTGAATTATCTCTTCTTACTAAATTCCATAAACAAAAATTAACACTTTAGGCCAAAAATCCAATTACTTTCTTACCCTTTTTTGTTTTTTATTTTCTATATATACTATTTTTATTTCATAAATATTTCAAAACCTAAATATTATTCTCTTTCCTCTCTCTTTCCTCTCCCTTTCCTGCTTTTTCTCTCATTCCATGTACAAGAAAATCAACACTCTCCATGAAAGTCTTCTTTGTTCGAAGCCAACCGTTCCTTGGCGGAGATCAAAGTTCCTGCAGATCGGCGGTTTCCGCGTTCTTGCAGATCAGCGCTTTTCTTGTGCGAAGAAGAGATGCTCAAGGTTCAAGCTGATATACTATATGCGTCCTAGAAGGGGGGTTGAATAGGACAATAGAAATTAATCGGCTAATTTTATTTCAAGTAAATAAAATTAAAAGCTAATTTGAATCCTATTGTATTAGCAAACTAAATAGTATAAAACTAGATAATCCTAATAGACAATAATATCAAACTATTCAAGTAGGCATTTTATTAAGCATATAGAGTGCGGAAATATAAAGAGTGTAGAGATAGAATACGATACACAACGATATATAGTGGTTCGGTTTCCCTACATCCACTACCTAAGGAAGCCTCCTTAGGATTTGCAAGATTCTCAACTAATCTTCGTAACTCTTAACCGGGTGAGATACAAACCCTTACAACCACTTCAAAAACCCTTTGAAGGAAAATACTCTTGTGTTATCACCAACACAAGGAACCAAGCATAAACCTATGCTCACACTACTCTCTTAATCTATTACAAGAACTAAGAGGAAAAGGGAAAAGTGTTTAGGGGTGCTTTGTAAAAGCTTTGTAACTAAACTCCTAAATGAGTAGATAAGAACTAATTAGCTTCACAATAAATATGACTTGAATGCTCCTTTGAAACCTCCTTGAATGATAGAATTAATTGCTCTTAAGATTGGTAGATGGAAGGCTTGAGTTGTGTCTTGAATGAACTCCATTTTATAGCTGAAAATATGGTCCAACGGTCATAAGGCTTCTCTCCAACGGATCTATTTTATCTCCAACGGATATAAGCTTTGTCCTCTAGTAATAGTGCTGAAACCCTCTTGTGCGGTGTACCGCGGATATGGTCCGGTGCACCGCGGAGCTGTTCGACTTAATTTTGAGCTTACTGGTCGGACTGTCTAGTGTACCGCAACTCTGGTCCGTGCCTCGGTCCGGTGTACCGCGCCTAGGTCCGGTGTACCGTGCAATTTCATGAGCATACTGACGGGCTATCCTGTGCACCGCACTTCTGGTCCGTGACTTCTGCGGTGTACCGTGTGATTCGTCCGGTGTACCGCGGAGCTGCTATTTTGAATTTCAAGCTAAGAACAATGAAGTAAACACAACTAATCTAATGAGGGGTTTTGGAAAACATCTTAAGTGATACCAAAAATGAATTTTAGTGTAAATGATGATTTGTCGAATATTAAAACGGGAATAAAAACAAGGTGAGGCTAACAATCTCCCCCTTTTTGATGTTTGACAAATCATAAACTTTTGAAGATGCCTAAGATTTAGTTTTGATAAAAAAACTCCCCCTCAACCTAGTCACTAGAGTTTTTATAAAAACTCCCCCTCACAAAATGCATTTGAAAAAGTTTAACTAAAATTTCTCCCCCTTTGTAAAAAGAACAAATGATACGATTTTGAAAATTTTAAGGGGTCAAAACACATTTTGAGTAAAAAACAAGGACCAAAGGAATAAATGGATAACAATTAGAAGCTTCAAGGACCCTAAAACATCAAGAAAATATTAGCAACAAGATTATATACACAAAAAGTACTAAACACTAATGGCATGAAAGGAAGGTTAGAGAATTTGCATGCCAATTTCACAACGAATTTTCTCAAAGAGATCTTGGGGTAGAGGTTTAGTAAAGATATCGGCTAATTGATTTTCGGAGGTGACAAATTCAAGTACAATATCCCCTTTTTGAGTATGATCACGGATAAAATGATGGCGGATTTCTATGTGTTTCGTTCTAGAGTGTTGAATAGGATTTTTGGTAAGATTGATAGCACTAGTGTTATCACAACGAATGGGAACATGATCATATTCTAAACCAAAATCTAGTAAGGTTTGCTTCATCCAAAGGATTTGAGTCACACAATTTCCGGCCGCAACATATTCGGCTTCGGCCGTGGATAGAGCAACACTATTTTGTTTTCGACTAGACCATGAAACAAGGGATTGACCTAAGAATTGGCAACTCCCACTTGTACTTTTCCTATCAAGTCTACACCCGACATAATCCGCATCCGAGTAACCTATTAGCTCAAAAGAAGTAAATCTAGGGTACCAAAGTCCTAGACTAAGGGTTCCTTTCAAATACCTAAAGATACGCTTAACGGCACTAAGGTGGGATTCTTTGGGAGAGGATTGGAATCTAGCACAAAGGCATACGGGGAACATAATATCGGGTCTAGAAGCGGTTAAATAAAGTAAGCTACCAATCATACCTCGATATACTTTCTCATCAACATTTTTACCATCTTCATCTTTGTCTAATTTAGTGGATGTGCTCATTGGAGTTCCAATTTCCTTTGCATCTTCAAGTCCAAATTTTTTGATCAATTCTTTTGTATATTTGGCTTGATTGACAAAGATGCCATCCTTCACTTGTTTGATTTGAAGACCAAGAAAGTAATTCAATTCTCCCATCATGCTCATCTCAAATTCCTTATGCATGCTTTTAGAAAAATTCTCACAAAGATTTTCATTAGTAGCACCAAATATAATATCATCCACATAAATTTGAACAAGAAGGATATCTTTTGAAGACCTTTTTATAAATAAAGTGGAGTCAATTTTTCCTCTTTTAAAACCATCATCTAATAAAAATTTGCTTAAACGTTCATACCAAGCACGAGGTGCTTGTTTTAAACCATATAAAGCCTTTGAGAGTTTAAAAACATGATTTGGAAATTTTGGATCCTCAAAACCCGGTGGTTGTTTAACAAAGACTTCCTCGTCTATAAAACCATTTAAAAAAGCACTTTTGACATCCATTTGATAAAGTTTAAAATTCATATAACAAGCAAAAGCAAGTAGCATACGAATAGATTCAAGTCTAGCTACCGGAGCAAAAGTTTCATCGAAATCAATACCTTCTTCTTGATTGTACCCTTGAGCAACTAACCTTGCTTTATTTCTAGTAATGATGCCGGTGTCATCTAGCTTGTTGCGAAATATCCACTTAGTGCCAATAATAGTGGGGCCAATTGGTTTCTCCATTAATGTCCAAACTTTGCTACGCTCAAATTGATTTAATTCCTCATGCATAGCATTAATCCAATGATCATCTAACAAAGCTTCTTTAATATTCTTGGGCTCAATTTGAGATAAGAATGCTTGATGAGCACAAAGAGCAATAATACGGGAGCGAGTGGTAACACCTTCTTTTGGATCACCTAGAATTAATTCACTTGGGTGATCTTTGATATGTTTCCAACACTTTGGTAAGTCCGTACTAGCTTCATTTAACACTTGATCATTTTCCTTAAGAGATTCTTCATGAGATTTTACTTCTTGAGTAGGAGATTCTAAGGGTTGATCTAGTGGAGTATCTTCATCAACATCTACCACTTTCTTGATACAAAACGGATTAGTCTCATCAAAGTCAACATGCATAGATTCCTCAATGGTACGAGTACGTTTGTTGAAAATGCGATAGGCTTTTCCTTTAGTGGAATAACCAAGAAAAATACCTTCATCCGATTTAGCATCAAATTTTCCCAAATAGTCCCTAGTGTTTAGGATAAAACATTTGCACCCAAAAACACGAAAATAAGCAATAGTTGGTGGTCTACCATTCCAAAGCTCATAAGGGGTTTTCTTAATAAGGGGTCTAATAAGAACTCTATTTAACACATAACAAGCCGTATGAACGGCTTCACCCCAAAAGTATGTAGGCAAGCTATGTTCTTTTAGCATTGTTCTAGCCATTTCTTGTAGAGTTCGGTTTTTCCTTTCCACTACCCCATTTTGTTGGGGAGTTCTAGGGGCCGAAAAATTATGCTCAATCCCAAATTCATCACAAAAATGCACAAAAGGAGAATTCACATATTCACTACCATTATCACTACGAATGCAAGTAATAGAGTAGCCTTTCTCATTTTGCACCTTTCTACAAAGTTTTGCAAATTCATTGAAGGCATCACTTTTTAAAGCAAGGAACATCACCCATGTGAATCTAGTGTAATCATCAACAACAACAAAGACATATCTAGAACCTCCTAAACTAGTGACATCAACGGGACCAAAAAGATCCATATGCAATAATTGAAGTGGCCTAACGGTGATGACCTTATTTATGGATTTAAAAGATGAACGATGTTGTTTACCAAGTTGACATGCATCACACAATTTATCTTTATCAAATTTATGAATAGGCAAACCAACAACAAGATTTTTTCTAGATAATTTTGAAATCAAATCCATGCTAGCATGCCCTAAACGTCTATGCCAAAGCCAACTATCATTAACCACGGATAAGCATCTAATATGAGAAGTCATAAGACTTTCAAGATCAACAACAAAAACATTATCCGATCTTTTTGCAATAAACATAGTATCTAACTCATCATTTTTAAAAACAACACATCTAGATGCTTCAAATTTAACACTAAACCCAACATCACAAAGTTGACTAATACTAAGCAAGTTAAAAGAGAGACCCTCAACAAGTAACACATTAGAGATAAGTAAGGAATTCAAATTACCAATGTTACCTTTACCCAAAACGCGTTTCTTAGTGTTGTCGGCAAAAGTAACTTTATCACCTTTTGTTTTATATAAATTTGTAAATAATGATGGATTTCCGGTCATGTGTCTTGAGCATCCACTATCAAGTAGCCATATATTTTGCTTCTTGATGCTCAACCCCTACGAACAAAAAATAATTTAAGCTTTAGGTACCCAATTTGGATTGGGTCCATGAGGGTTAGTGGATTTTCTTTTTAAGACCCATTTAGGTCTTTTCCAAATTGGCACAAGAGATCCCAAATCCAATAATTTACGATAGTAACAATGAGATGCATCATGACCAAGTTTTTCACAATAGGTGCAAGTGATAGAAGATTTTGAAGAGGATGGAATTGCATTTGAAATTTTTGATTTTACAAAGACATTTTTCAAAGGTTTTTGGTGAGTGAATGGATCATATCCAACACCACTTTTTTCACAAGCCAATCTTTGAGAACCTAAAATCAAATCCAAGTTTTCTTGCCCACTAGTAAATTTAAAAATAATAGCATTTTGATCAATAATCTTTTTCTCTAATAAAACTTTTTCTTCCAAAAGATTTTTCTCAATAAGATGAAGTTTTTCATTTTCATCTATACACTCATCACAAAGATTTTGACAATCTTCCAAAGCTTTCAAAACTTCTTTAGTTCTATTTTTCTCAAATTCTAAATCTTTTGTTAAAACTTTGTTTGTTTCAATAGAATTTAAAAAATCATTATAAAGAGAATCAAATGCCTCATGAATATCTTGTTCACTAGCATCATCATTAGTTAAAGAGAGTTTAGATTTAGGAGTTACCTCATCATGATTTGCCATAAAGGCAAAGTGAGTAGTACCGGTATCATCATCCGAAGAAGCATCTTCATCATTCTCAAGTTCTCCCATAAAAGCAACAAGATTGACGTTTTCGCTATCACTTTCTTCTTCATCCGAATTTTGAGTATCCCAAGTGATATTAGCATGCATAGCTCTTTTCGGTTTCTCCTTTTGAAGAAGAGGACAATAGGTTTTGATGTGACCAACTTTCTTGCAATGATAGCAAGTGGGTTCATCTTGTTTGATAGCTCTATCATTCTTCTTGTAGGGTGTGGAAGAGCTTCCTTTCTTGGCAAAGCGTTTATATCTCATGAATTTTTTCATGTCTCTTGCTAACATAGCCACTCCTTCATCTTCACTAGTTTCTTCTTCATGAGAGTTTTCTTCTTCACTTTCTTTCCTTTCTTTTCGTTCTTTCAACTTAGTACTCATGGCATGGAAAGCAATAGATTTCTTAATTTTCTTCTCCTCATCATCTCTTATCTTTTCTTCTTCAAGCACAAGTTCTTCCGTCATGAGGTTGCAAATGAGTTCATGAACCGTCATCTTTGAAAGATCTTTAGTGTCTCTTATAGAGTTGATCTTTGTCTTGTATTTCCTTGGAAGAGCAAATAAGATTTTTCGGCATTGTTCTTTGTTGGTGTACTCTTGACCAAGAGTCTTTAAGGTGTTAACAATGTTAGAAAATCTTTGATGCATAGCATTTAAGGCTTCATCGGGCTCCATACGAAAAAGCTCATACTTAGTGATAAAGAGACCAATTGTGGTTTCTTTTATATCCTCCGTTCCTTGATAAGAGAGCTCCAAGAGTTGCCACATTTCATGAGCGGAATTGCATTCACTCACTCTAGCATATTCCGTGACACTTAATCCATTTATGAGGATGTTCATAGCTTTGTTGTTTTTGGTAAGTTTAGCTATGTCTTGATCATTGTAATCATCT
This sequence comes from Nemophila menziesii, assembly GCA_029959085.1. Lineage (NCBI taxonomy): Eukaryota > Viridiplantae > Streptophyta > Magnoliopsida > Boraginales > Hydrophyllaceae > Nemophila > Nemophila menziesii. The sequence goes on from JARWIR010000005.1 coordinate 12,470,050, forward strand.
TCATCTTTTACCTCCGTTGTACTTCCGGCAACATAAGGAATATAGGGACCCTTTTTGATAGCCATCCATAAAAAGTAATCGATTCCTTTCACATGAATCTCCATTTTCTTTTTCCATCCAAAGTAGTCTTTTCCTACAAAAAGCGGAGGTCTAGTAGAACATGAACCTTCCGGTTGATTAGAATCCATATCGTATTAACTCTAGAAACGATTAAGTACAATAGAGCTAGGCTCTGATACCAATTGATATACTATATGCGTCCTAGAAGGGGGGTTGAATAGGACAATAGAAATTAATCGGCTAATTTTATTTCAAGTAAATAAAATTAAAAGCTAATTTGAATCCTATTGTATTAGCAAACTAAATAGTATAAAACTAGATAATCCTAATAGACAATAATATCAAACTATTCAAGTAGGCATTTTATTAAGCATATAGAGTGCGGAAATATAAAGAGTGTAGAGATAGAATACGATACACAACGATGTATAGTGGTTCGGTTTCCCTACATCCACTACCTAAGGAAGCCTCCTTAGGATTTGCAAGATTCTCAACTAATCTTCGTAACTCTTAACCGGGTGAGATACAAACCCTTACAACCACTTCAAAAACCCTTTGAAGGAAAATACTCTTGTGTTATCACCAACACAAGGAACCAAGCATAAACCTATGCTCACACTACTCTCTTAATCTATTACAAGAACTAAGAGGAAAAGGGAAAAGTGTTTAGGGGTGCTTTGTAAAAGCTTTGTAACTAAACTCCTAAATGAGTAGATAAGAACTAATTAGCTTCACAATAAATATGACTTGAATGCTCCTTTGAAACCTCCTTGAATGATAGAATTAATTGCTCTTAAGATTGGTAGATGGAAGGCTTGAGTTGTGTCTTGAATGAACTCCATTTTATAGCTGAAAATATGGTCCAACGGTCATAAGGCTTCTCTCCAACGGATCTATTTTATCTCCAACGGATATAAGCTTTGTCCTCTAGTAATAGTGCTGAAACCCTCTTGTGCGGTGTACCGCGGATATGGTCCGGTGCACCGCGGAGCTGTTCGACTTAATTTTGAGCTTACTGGTCGGACTGTCTAGTGTACCGCAACTCTGGTCCGTGCCTCGGTCCGGTGTACCGCGCCTAGGTCCGGTGTACCGTGCAATTTCATGAGCATACTGACGGGCTATCCTGTGCACCGCGCTTCTGGTCCGTGACTTCTGCGGTGTACCGTGTGATTCGTCCGGTGTACCGCGGAGCTGCTATTTTGAATTTCAAGCTAAGAACAATGAAGTAAACACAACTAATCTAATGAGGGGTTTTGGAAAACATCTTAAGTGATACCAAAAATGAATTTTAGTGTAAATGATGATTTGTCGAATATTAAAACGGGAATAAAAACAAGGTGAGGCTAACACAAGCTACTGGCAAGAGAACCTTCAGAGCTGCTGGCCGGAGAATAAAGCTTCATCGTCAACGATCCGGAAGCTGGGTGGTTCGAGATTCGGAGAATAAAGGTCGAAGTCAGAGAAGAATAGGAGAAAGCTTCTTCATCGGAGATCTGGAAGCTAGGGTGGTTCGAGATTTTTCGGAGAAGAGGACGCTGCTGCTGCTCAGGGAAGCTCGCCTGTTTGTGACCTCGCCGAAGAAGCACTCATGTTGCTGCTGGGGGTGGTGCGATGTGGTGGCGGTGGTTTTTAGGTGGCGAAGGAATGTTGGTGGTGGGAGTGGTAGTGGCCACTCGTGCTGTAGTAGATCTTCTCTTTCTTCCATCAGCACATCTCTTTCTTTTTCTGCTTTAGATCTTCTCTTTCTTCTATCAACACAGTCGAAGATTCTCGTTTTACTATGTGCTTAATGTGATTCAACAGTTTTATGACCCTGTATGCTTAATATGATTCAACACGGTAGCTTGTATGACCCTATATTTTTGAGTTAATTTCACTCACTACAAGAAAAAGGGGTATACAATGACGTTGTTTATGGGTTGTAATGACGATATTTGTCTTCATCGTAGATAATTGTGACAGTTCAAAAATAATCATCATAACTAAATAACTTTCTTGACGGTCATCTCAATAACACATCATTGACGCCTCTGAGAAAGTGTCATTATTTAAAAATACAATGACACCTATTCAGTCATCGTAACAAAATTATCGATTCATAATATAATATATATTAAAAATTATGCTTATAGAAATTTAAATACCGTCATGTTAATAAAAATTTATTGACGCCTCTCACACTAGCATCTTATTAGCAATTGTGTAATAATGACACATTTTCAATCGTCATAATAAAATATCAATTCATAATATTAAATACAAAAAAAAAAGAATTATATTGAACACAAATTCATACGTCAAATTTATAAATTTTTTTTGATTACATGACATTTAATAATAGGATCCTCATACTTTTTTGCAGTAAAATAAATAATTTTACATAATAATACCATCAACACTAATTAATTTTACAAACTCAATAACACTCAATAATCCAACCATCGGCATTGATGATAATAAATCTACTACTAGCTAGCGTACCATTTTACTTGATATTGTTTCTAAATCGACTAATTTAACTTCCATCTCTTCAATTTTTGGCTCATGGACAGAAATTTCAAACACAACAGTTTTCTTATAATTCCTAGAAAGATATGCAAATCTTACTCCTGTCGATTATCTTTCTAGATGAATTCATTTCCAGGAGACCACTTTGATTACACTAGTTGGCTTTTTCTTTTTTTTCTTTATCTGTTGAATTAATTTTGGTAATTGTTCCAAATCTTTCAAATTTAGCCTCCTTCTTTGATTTATCATGAGTAGATACTAAGTAATGTTATTCTCGTGGCTATAATGCTTATAAAAACTATAATTTATAAGAAAATAATAAGAATTTAACTTCTACTATGTTGTTTTTACCTATTCAAATTACCATCTCCAATATCTTAAGACTTGACAATTCCATTTCTGTCTTGACTTAAAAAATCATACATATCAAATGATCAGACATGCAATATAAAATCATAATTTTGAAAAGTAAAAATGATTAAAATAAAAAAATTACCTAATAATCTTATCATATCCAATTATAAAATTACTTAACAACCTTATCATCTCAAATTAGAGGATCACCTAATAATCTTATCATCTTCAACTATAGCATTACCTAATAACCTTATCATGCACCCTGTATAAACCGCACCCTTATAACCATACATCATAATAATATTAATACTTTTTTAGTATAATAAAATGTTTGTTTGATAAACGAAAATAAATTATAGATATCACCAGTTGAGGAAATTAGTTGATACTACACAGTGTCCTAAATCCGCACTTCACCATCTATTGACCTATCATTAAAAGTAAATACACTTAGCTAACAAATTTATGTGTATTTGTCCTTAAAAATAGTTTCAATTAATTACATCATTAGTCCCTGCATATACAAAATATTAGAACATACCTGACCGAGACAATCTCCAGCCGCCAAATAAATATATTTATTGCAAAATAATTCAAAAACTGCAGTATAGACCAAATTGCTCATAAAACCCACAAATCTCACACAACATCCCTCCCATAATATATTTAGCGCATCACTTCTCATTCATACTGTAAAAAGCTTCCAACCGTCATAAAATGACCCTGGTAGGATTTGTATAAAACAATAATAAACAACATTGTAATTATACTTAAATCTTCGACAATAAATTTTTATCTTAAATTAGATAATTCCTAAAAAATTGTAAAAAAATTAAATCAATTATATAAATTTCAACGGTAATAATTAATTTGTACGTAATTAGGGTGCTTTTCCAAACCAGGTTGATGATGGTGGAAAGAATGCTCACTGAGTGGCGGCGGTTTTTTGTTCATAAAAGCGGCTATGTGGAAAGATAGGTGTAAAGAGATTTTTTTTTGTTCAAACGTGAACTTGAAGAGATAGTTTTAGGTTTATGTTTTATGTTTGGCTAAGACTTCCATCCAATATTGGATGGTTCAATATTCATATCATGGTCATTGATAATTATAACACAACACATGTCATTAGATTAATAAGTTAGTAACTTTTGTAAGTTTAAAACATGAGTTATGTGTATTAATATTATTGGTGTATGATCATCTAATATTGGATGGAAGAATTTTCCTTTATGTGTTTTTCAATTTTTACTTTTTTCTTTTTATTTCTTTTTTGTTTCAAATTTTTTCAACGTTTCCAGGTTGTATTTTTTTTATCTTAAAACTTTTACTTGTAAGAAATTATAGTTGAAAGATGTCACAAATATGTTTAGTATGCATATATGAAATCAGGAAATAAAAGATAGAAAAGTTAATGAGCAATGCTAAGAAGTCAAGTTGAAACTTAGGGAGAGTTATTTGGTGTGTAGAACGTGAGGTTTGAAATTAGTTGAAAACCCGCTTGTCTATGAACTAGTAGTGAAAAAGTAACAAAATCTGGTAGTTAGAAAAGTGAATAAGGCAGTTCTTTCATATTGAAGCCACTTGAAGCCTTTATACCTTCTCACCATGTTTATTTGATTATTATTATTATTTATCAGTCTTAGCCCCTCTGAGCCTTTCTAAAGCCTTTTTATTGAACCACATTATAATCCATGCCCTTAGATTGTAGGACTTATCTATATGACCCGCACTCGAGTCGCAAAACCTGAGACAAGTCGTTTTTAGAGCTTGAGTTTGGGGTGGTGGGTTTCATCATTAGGGAGCATTGGGTTTTGGGAAATTGTAATTGTGATTTTATTGATGATGAAAAAATTATTATTGTAACCCTTTGCCGGGGTAATAGTGAATGAAAAAGAAGCTACGAGCTAGATTTAAAAAGAAAAAAATATATATGAAAAAAATAGTGTGATATCTCGAACATCAAAAAGAGAGTCATGGCTATACAAAAGAAAAAATTGATATGAAACGAATATATAAAAAATTGAGTGAGAACATCTTCGAGTGAAAACTCAAGCTCTAGGGCGATTCGTTGATGGAATGTGAGGAGAGAGCCAAAAGCTCACTTCGTATTATCCAAATATACCACACCGTCCCTAAGCCCCGTTATAACCATTACTGGCTTGGAGGAGCTGAGGGAGGATGGCCTTTTCCGCTCCAGCTTAGTTGAATGTAATAACAGCAGATCAAGATTTTATATTGCAGAATGGGCCTGGACCGTGAGATGAATAAGCTACAACATATGCATAACCCATTGCAGCAGGCGAGCTGTACTGCTCATTCTGCAAATCCGTTGTTTGGCGAACTGGGAGGTGATAGCGATGACTCTGAATGGTGGAGGGTGCTTCTCAGCTGCAAGCTGCAAAGAGATAACAAGTGGGATGGAGGTCAGACTAATCGCATTGGCTATCTGATGGGCAATCTGGGTTGACCAGAATGACAAGTTATTTAATGACAGCAAGAGGAGCAAACTAGTACAAGTCATGAAGTATATTGTGGAGAATAAGCCATTAGTTACATTCGAGCTTGGGGTAAAGAAATAGACGGTGGATTGATTACTTCCCCAAAGAATACTCTTGTAAAGTGGGTTAAACCCGAGGTGGGGATTAAGTTAAATATCGATGGTAGTCTAAAACATGGTTCCTAATTGGAGGGTATTGGTGGTGTTTTTAGGGATAAAGACGGAAATTTTCTAGGCGGATTCGTGAGCACAGCTAAGGTGAACTCGGCCTTTCAAGCGGAACTTGTGGCACTTCATTTTGGCTTGACTTTGGCAACTAAAGGACTCATGCGGTGGAAGGACTCATAAGGTGGTGATTATCGAATCTGGTTTGCTAGAGTTGCACGCGCTAGTGAAGGACGGTGGGAACAATGGGGATTGGTTAGATGTTATCACCAAAGAATGTAGCGATATACTCGCTACACATACGGGGTTTGAGATAGGACATGTATACATAGAAGCGAATTTTTGTGCGGATTATATGGCTAAGATGGGTGCGTAAATTGGGGCGATGCGATTTATTACAGTGATCCTCCGGATGGTTTGAAGAAACTCCTCTTGAAGGACAAATGCGGGGTAGCCACTTTTAGGACTATATTGTACTCTCTTTTAGGAATTTAGTAAGTTAGTTAGCTTAGTGGTCTCTTGACCTCAGTTGTACGGGAAAAAAAATGAGAATCTCCCCGATAACCATTTTCAACTTCATATATAAATACCCCACAATCATAAAATAGGGTATTTTGAATGTTGATGCAAAAGAACTAAGGTATGAGATGTTAGGCTAATATAAGATCCAAAGGTAATGGGCTGGTCTTCTGAAAGTCTTGTTTTATGAGAGTTGTGCTTGTTAGATGTTATGATGACACAGCTCGTTACTGTAATTGGCACAAGGAAATGTACATTCATAGTGACGACAAAGTTTTCCATGTGATAAGGAAAATGGACCGGTGGGGACATTTTGACGAGGTGGTTCGTTTCTTCCCTTTTAGAAGATTTGAAGGTGATGGAGAAGACGTCAGTAGTAATCCAAGTCAGGGTGGTCAAGGTGGAATGGCGGTTACTACTATAAATACTCAAGGAAGGCGACAACAAGTAGCTCAAACAAATCAAATGGAGGTGGACGAGAAACAAGATAGTGTGCATTCAGGTAGTGAATCAAATAAGCGTAAACGAGAAAACTCAGAGTTGTTAGAAGATATGTTTAAGAATCTTCATAATATGGACGTGCCAATTGAAATATCGGAGAAGCGCTTCACAGGGTTGTATAAGGGTTTTAGGCGTGAGCTTGGTGACATTGGGATGAGTATCATAGTGTCCAACGAAACTATTACTGAGGTTCTTAATGCTCAGAAAATCAATATTGATGTAATGTATAACAACTTTAAGCTTGGTGAAGAGAGAAAATATAGCTTGGGTGGACAAACTGATATTACAAATGAAAGAGGTGCTATTGCAGACCTTAATGAGAATGTGGGTAGCAATGCTGGTTTTATTGCTAATGAACAGTTTTGGAATAACAACTTTGAGTATGGTGGAACTTCAAATATCAAACAAGAGGTGAGTGTTATGCGCGATGAAGGAAAAGGAAAAGAAGTGATGGTGGAGTCTAATACGTTCGAGCCTGAAGAGGAGTCCCCAAATTCTCAATCAATTCATATTAGTCAACATCCAAGGCTTGAAGATGATCAAAAGGAGGTGGAGAGTAAAGACAAGAATGAAGGTTTCAAGCCAATGACAAAGTTTACTTGGCCAAAAACACAGAAGAGGAAGGTTGCGCCGAGTGGGTGTCCAGGCAATGCTAAGGTGCAAAAGTTCAATAATGAGGATTTCATGGCGATGGAGAAGCGAATTAATGACCTACAAGGATTCATAAGCGAAATAAGTGACAGCTTTTACAAAGTTAGGGGACAAATGAGAAGTGATGGGAGAGTTTGTGATGGAATCAAGTCAAATGAAGTGGATGATGGTTACGAGCAAGGAGGTGAAAGGATCTTTTTTGCAGAGGTGGTGACTGGAACGGCCATATCGAGTATGATCCGAGCAGCAGTGACAGTTCTGAGGGCTCAAGTGGTAGTCGGGGAGGTCCCTTGAACACCACCAGAGTCAAATCAAACAAAGGGGATGGCGACCGGTCCCGTAAACTGGTCGGATTTAATGGATAGGTTTTGCGTTTGGAATTGTCAAGGTGCGAGGGCGCCCTTGACAAAGAAGTCATTTAAGTCGTTAGTGAATAAGTTTAATATGTCGTTTTTTGGTTTGGCTGAGTCGAAATTGAGACGTAAGGATGTTAAGTCTTGCGCTCATTTCAATAAATTAAGTAAGTTTCACGTGGTAGACCCCGGAGGAAGATCGTATATGTCCAGGGGTTTGGTTTTGATGTGGAAGGATAATATGTTGATTGATATTGTCTTTTCTTGTTCGAATTTTGCAAATTGTAGAATCAATGAAATGAATGGTTTATGTTGGTATTTGATTTGTATCCATGCCTCAACTGATTTCGAAAAAAGAAAAGATACATGGAGATCAATAACTAAATGGATTAAGAAACTTAATGGCCCGAATATAATATTAGGTGATTTTAATGAGATTTCCAAGTACTCAGAAAAAGTGGGTAAATCACAACCCGATCTTGATAGGATAATGTGTTTTAATGATTTTATTAATAATAACCAATTGGTGGATTTACCGAGCAAATGATGTTTTTTTACGTGGTCAAATCGTAGGAAGGAAGAAGAAAATGTGAAAGAAAAGTTAGACAGAGGATTGGCTAATCTTGAATGGTGTAATAAATTTACGGACGCAAATATTATAGTTTCCTCCCGCAGTTGGATCCGTTCACTCACCACTTATACTCCAACTGGATGTAGAAAAATAATCAAATGACAAATATTTTATGTTCGAATCGAGATGGCTTGAGCATATCCAATGTAGGGAGGTTGTAGAGAGTGAATGGTGTAGGAAAGGATTAGCTGCAAATATTCAAGAGGTGTGCAATAAAATAGATGCCACCTGTCTAACACTAAGTGTATGGAGTAAAAAGACCTTCTTTAATAATAGGAAAAAGATTAATAACCTGTACATGGAGCTTGAGAAGTTAAATGACGTTGTCTTGTCACTTGATAATAAAACAAGGGAATTAGAAATTAAAAGATAAACTGAAAAATGTTGGGACGAAGAAGAAATGTATTGGGCAGATAGAGCACGAGACCTAAACATCAAACAAGGGGACAAAAATACTAGATACTTCTTTGCCAAAACAACGCAACGGAGAAAAGCTAATAAGATCAAAATGCTTAAATACGATGGGCAAGATTGGTGTGATGATAGGAGGAAAATAAGAGAGAATATACAAAATTTTTATATTAATCTATTCAGAGAGAAAGAAGTAACAAATGTAAAAGAAGTTACGAAGTATATCCCATCAAAAGTGACGTACCAGATGAATGAAGATCTAACGAAAAACCCGGATTACAAGGAGATAGAAGATGCGGTTTTTATGATGGATGGATCTAAAGCACCAGGACCAGATGGGTTACCGGGTGAATTTTATCATGAATTCTGGGACATTTTAAAGGATGATATTGTGAAAATGATTATGGATTTTTTCATGAACAATACACCACTTAATTTGATCAATGATACGATCATTTCACTTGTTCCGAAAGGTGAAAAACAAGAGACGATTAGAGACTTCAGGCCAATATCATGTGTTAATTTTTGTCACAAGATTATAGCAAAGATACTTGCCCTAAGATTACAACCTATGATGAACGATATAATCTCTCAGACCCAATCAGCATTTATTAAGGGTAGAAGCATTCAAGATAACGTTCTCATTGCCCAAGAAGTCTCGTACTTCTTAAACACAAAAAGGAAGTCAAAAACAAATTATGCAGCGGTAAAAATTGACATGGAAAAAGCGTATAATCAAGTCAATTGGGAGTTCCTTTTTGAAACAATGTCTTCTTTAGGATTTGAAGATAAGTGGATAAATTGGATAAAGAATTGTGTTACTTCAGTTTTAATGCAAATTAAGATAAATGGTCAACGCCTTAAAAAGTTCTACCCGAAGCAAGGACTCAGACAAGGTGATCCGCTTTCTCCACAGCTCTTCTCGATTCTTACAGAGAGCCTGGTTAGCCTTATCAATAAACAATGCAGAGAAGGCAATGTCAATGGCATATCGATTACTAGACAATGCCCAAAACTTACACACCTATTTTTTGTGGATGGTGCGTTGTTTTTTATAAAGATTTCAGACGGGGAAATTGACGCTTTTAGAGAAACCCTGCAAATTTACTGTCAAGCGTCAGGTCAAAAAATTAATTTGGCTAAATCTATGATCATGTTCAGTAAAGATACCCCGGAATATATCAAAGTGAGGGCATAAGATTCTCTGAATATCAACAGTACGGACTCATTGGGTAAATACCTTGGTCTATGGTGGTCCTTTGTGTGTTCTAAAATAAATGCAAAAGTAAAGAGAACCACAACCGCAAGTGTACGGTTGTCCCAAGTAATATAGTTGATAAAACAGATTCGTTCCAAGGACGGGATGGTTGACTACAATGCTTATCTATTAATGATTGATTCCACTTATGAAAGCAAATAAAGATAATATGTTTGATTGGTTGGTTTTCTAATTCCTAAGATATTAATACTAATGCAAAAATGTAAATAAATAACTAAGACGCAAGTAATGAAAGTAAGACGCAAGTATGAGCAGGTAGTACTTGAGAGACGCAAGGGATTTCCTAACTATCATTCATTTCATACATTGTTTAAGGGACAAATTTGTAAATTGGTATTGGTCGGGATTCTATATTCTCCTTACCCCCGTCAGGGTGGACTAAGGAGCAACTTTCAAGTGCTACAAACCCCGTCAGGGTGATTATAGTCCACTCTCAAGTGTTTAAATGTAAATTACCCAATAGGCCATAGGTTTAATTAAGCTCGTCAGAGTCAAATAATTTCTAACCTACATTCATTAACTAGTTCGGTACCTAAACCCCCCGTCAAGGTGATCCAATCGCCACTAATTAGAATAGCTTAGATACTAAGTCCTATTATTAATTGATCAGGCCAACAATAGTAGTTAAGCACAAATTAAAGAAAAATACGAATTACCCAATTTGATTTAAATAATAAATATCCCAAATTCAAATGTATAAAACGAAATCAAATTGGGATTAACCCATTATGCGTTCTCAAGAACTAATTAGGTTTAGCTCATAACAATTGAAAAGACAAAAACTAAAGAAACAAATAGGTTCATCATGTTTTACATAATAAAATAGAAGAACCTAATTACGGAATTGAATTGGCTGAGAATTGGAGATATAGACCGTCTCCAGCTCTTGCTTCTTCTCTTCCTGCCTCTAGCTTCTCCTCTGGTGTCTGACTCTTAAGCGTATGTTGTATTCTGAAAAAGGATGTGTGAAAATAGAAGTCTAAAGCCCTTTTATAATGTTAAAAACGGATTAGGGCTTGGACTTAAGAATAAATCATTAATTAAATGTCCAATCCCACTTTCTAAGCCCAAAATCCCGTAACTGCTGATACACCTTCACTAAAACGGATTTTCCCGCTTCGTTATGACTCCGATTGACCTCATTCCAGTTGCTAAAGTTCCGTAACTTGATAAGGAATGTTTTCACTTCAAAGGTCAGCGGCTAAATCATCTCTTAAGCACCTCGAAATCAGCAATCTATGGCCTGGAAAACAGATTTTCAGCTCTAAAAATAATATCTTCGGGATTTATCTTCAAGTTTTGACTCTATATCACGATCTTTGACTTTCTTCTCGGATTCCTCTTCTAGCTAACATCTAAAACCTGTAAACTTTACACTAAAAATACCAATATTACGCGCAAAAGTTTAATAAATCAAAATTACTAGAAATAAAATGGAAATTCCTGATTATTGCATATTTAGTCCAAAAGTCTATCAAATTAATCAAATAAACACCAAAAGTGATGTCTCCTAAGGGTCGAAAATAAGAACAATTAAGGAGACATCAAGACCCCCAACTCAAACCTTTGTCGTCCCGACAAAGCAAAACTAAAAACAAGGGGAATGAAGTAGATGCAAGAGAAAATAGAAGCTAGCAAATAAACCCTAAAGCAATGCTAAAGATAAATCTCATATAGCAAACATTAAGAACTAACATATATATACACTAATCATGCAACATCAAACACAAATAACTTCAATCATAAAATTAACTTTGCAATGCTAGAAGATTACACTTGTACTCATATCTGTATTATGGCTATAGGGTGGTCATCAATCCTACCACGCTTTGAACGCTCCACCTAGTATATTCCCTATCAACAGAATTATAAATTCACTATGAAATTAGGAATCACGAGGTCTTTATGGTTTTAGTAATGGCTTAAGGACGGTATGGATGTATATTTGGTAAATTTGAAGTGAGCTTTTGGCTCTCTCCTCACTTACCATCAACAATGTCCTCGAGCTTGAGTTTACGCTCAAAAATGTTCTCACTCACCCATTTGACGCATTAATGTTGCGTCCCATGTCAACCCAATAAAAACTAAGATGATTTCCAAAAATATTATACTTTACCGATTTATTTATTTATTCTTTCTTTCTTTTTATTTTCTTTTTCATTTCTTTTCTCTTTTTTTTTTGTACAAGATACCCATGACCATCATTTTGATGTGAAAAGTCGCGTCTCTTATAATTTTCTTTTTTTTTTCTTTTTCAAATTTCGGCAAAGGGTTACAAATAATAATATCATCTTCCATTTTTGTGCCCCAATACAAACACATATAATCCCTTCCCAATGTAACTTCCCAAATGTGGACCCTCCACCCCAAACTCAAGCTCGAGACAAGTCTCAGGGTTGTGATTCAAGTGCGGGTCATTTGGTCATGCCTAATAATCTAAAAGATAATGGGCTTATATCGTGGCTGCAAAAGAAAGGCTTAAGGCTCAACTTGGGCTAAGACGGATAAAATTATAATAAGGGATAGCAAGCTAAAAGGCTTCAAATGGCTAACAAAGAACTGCCCCTATCATTTTCCTAAGTACATAGCTTGTCTTTAGTTCATATCTAGGTGGGTTCTCTACTAATTAGGATTTCACGTTCTACACACCAAACATATTCCTTAAGTACAAGCTTACTTCATCTGCATTGTTCATTAATTTTTCCTATCAATTACCTATGTTCGCATGCAATTGTAAGTGCGTTTTATATTATTTCCTAAAGTCCACTATTTATTATCATAGATTCATCAAAAGTATGCTTAAAGGGACATTTAAAATCTTCTACAGTCAAACGCAACTCCGAAATTATTTTATTGAAAGCAAGTAAAAACAAATAAACACATAAAAATTGGGATGAGGCAACGAACCCCACCCCAAACTCAAAAATGAGTCGTGTCCCCACGACTCGAAAAGACTGAACGCAATAAAATAATTTACACTAAATGAGAAAGGAAAGAAAATGTATCTTAACCAGCGCTAGGCTGGTGTCGGTGATGGCTCCAAGTTGAGGTTTTGAATTCGTCTTCATCAACGGTTACGTTTAAAGTGTTCTGCATTACCTCGAACTTCTTTAAGTTTTCCATGTTTTCATTTATTACTTGCCCTCTAAGCATCATCTCTTCTATTAAAATCTTCCTCAATACCCAAATCGCTTTCGTTACCATGTTCTTCGTACCTTTTCCTAACCTTCATGGTCATCTCCGATGACCCCAAACTCAAAGCTTCAAGACCCTCAAAAGGTTTGGAAAAATTTGTGATTTTAGTGTTCTTGAAGGTTTGGGTTTGAATTATGGAATGTTTAGAGCTGGGTCATGGATATTTCAAGGTTTGGGAAAGGTTTAATGGATAAATTTTAGCTTTGGTGAAAGAAAACTTTGGATTAAAGTGTGAAGCTTTGGTATTTTGGAAGTTTTATGGTTTAATTGTGAGCTTGGATGATGTTTAGAGGGAAGGATTGGTGGTATAATGTTGTTTCGATGATGATTTTAGGAATGGTAGGAGGTTAGGATTTGTCAATGGAGGTAGGCTTGGGAAAGAGGGTAAAAATTATAGGGTTTTAGCCCTTAAAATCGCCGATCACATCAGTTGACCGGCTAGCCGGCGGTTGACCGGTATGCCGGCCAGTGCGTCGGCGAAAAATAAATTTTCGAAAAAATTTGTACTCTGTTTTTTTTTTTGACGCAGCCTTCTTGCGTCGTCGCTGACGCAGTGATCAGAACCTCGTTCGTCATCGGCCGGCTAGCCGGCGAATTCGCCGGCATGCCGGTGAAATGTCGATGGCGCAATTGATAACGGAGCAACCTTGCGTCGTCGCTGACGCAAGGACCAGAACCTTTCCTCCAGTTGGCCGGCTAGCCGGTCAGTTGACCAGCATGCCGGTGGATTTCTCGCTGGCGCGAATGGTGACGCAGCATGCTTGCGTCATCGCTGACGCAGTGGTCAGAAGCTTTGGGGTCTTCAGCTCGTTTTGGCCGGTATGCCGGCCAGCTCGCCGGCTAGCCGGTCAAATCTGTTGTTGACTCCATAATTTTTCGTTTTCTCATCGTTTTGACCCCAAACTCATGACCATTATACCCCTGAAATCATCAAAAACAAACACCCTTCCTCATTTCTTAATAATAAACACTAATTATAACGAAAATCAAACTCATCTAAACTAAGAAAAATAAGAACTTAAACTAATATACACGAAATTGGCTTTTGTTTAACGTCGTTAAGCTCGACGGGTTACCTCATTTATCAGTCATTCACATAACCTCCCCAGCAGTGAGTGGGGTTATCAATATTTGCAACTCGGAATTTACAACCCTTGGCTTTTATTCCAACTAACTTATCTGAGATAACCTTAGCAACCACGAATGGTCCTAGCCAAGAGTTCTTTGATTTACATGTCTTTGGAGGAGGTTTAGGCTTTTTCATGGCAACTTCTTCGCCTACTTTGAACTCCTTTTTCTTTCTTTCCTTCTCAGGTTCCTTTGGAACCTTCGTGACACGTGTTTTCTCTTTCTTCTTCGCATGATTGAGTGGTGGATTTCACTTAGGATTTGGAGGAACTTTTATCGGTGGTTTCTTTCTTAGTTCTTTTTCCTCCACCCCTAAGGTTTCCACAACATTAATTGGCTCTTTTCTTACCGGTTCCATTACATCTACCCGAAAACATTCTTCCTTGGAATCCGGAAACTTCATAGGTCTAAACACATTAAACTTCATCTCCTCGTCTTGGATTCTCATAATCATTTCGCCGTTTTCTACATCAATCAAGGTACGCCCCGTGGCTAGGAATGGTCTTCCCAAAATAATGGGGACATTCCTATCCGCGTCGTAATCAAGTATAATGAAATCAGCGGGAAAAATTAACGTACCTGCCTTAACGAGGACATCTTCGATTCGGCCTTCCGGATGTGCAAGAGATCGATCCGCCATTTGCAAGACCATAGAAGTGGGTCTTGCTTCAATATTAAGCTTGTAAAAGATTGATTTGGGCATAAGATTTATGCTTGTACCCAAATCACATAGCGCTTTTCCTTTCCACTCATTACCAATAGATATAGGAATTGTAAAACTCCCAGGATCAACTAACTTTGGAGGTAATTTACCTTGACAAATAGCACTACATTTCTCAGGGAGACCAATCATCTCATTATCACAATACGGCCGTTTGTTGGTGAGGGCTCTTTTCAAAAACTTAGCATACTTGGGTACATCTCGAATGGCTTCTAACAACGGAATATTTATGCTAAGACCTCTTACCTTGTTAAAGAATTTTTGATAATCAGCCATGTCACCCTTCTTTTGAACTCTCGATGGAAATGGTGGAGGAGGACGGTTTATTATAGTATCATCTTTCTTTTTCGGAATTTCATTAGACCTCTCCACTCCTTCCACTTCAACTTCTTTATCTTCATTCACCACCTCTTTTTCTTTTCTAACTTCTTTTTCTTTCATAACCGGGAAAGGAGGTGGAGGAAGGTTCTTACCACTTCTGAGAGTAATAGCTTTACAATCTTCGATTTGGATTGGATTCTCAGTATCGCTAGGAAGTTGTCCTTGTGGACGTTGATTCAGTTGTTTATTAATTTGACTTAGCTGATTCTGAAACAACTTCATATTTGCTTCGACTGCATTTTGACGTTCCATAGCTTGTGTCTGAAGAGAAATTAAACTTTCAACTGTTTTCTGAAGGGTAACTGCTCCTTCTTGTGGATGGGCAGGTAAGGCTTTCTGATTCCTTGTGTCATCATAATTGTCTTGAGGAGCTTGTCTCTGAACATAATTTTGATTTTGTCCTCCTTGATAATTGTTGTGTGGTCTTGGATTGTAGTTGTTACCTTGGGGATGTGGCTGATACGCATATGTAGGATTGGCTGCCCCATTAGGATTTGAGTATTGAAACCCAGGATGGTTTCTGTTAGCCTGATATCCATTACCACTCGAATTAAAGTTACCTCTATTGGACACAAACATCACAGATTCTTGATTATTTTGAAAATTTTCCCAACTATGATCATTAACACCGCAATACTCACATCCATATACCTCTTGTGCAACCTTTACCTCACCTCTTTTATTCGAAAAACCTTCTTTCACGGCTAGAGTAAGTTGTCTCAGTTGTTGTTCTAGTGTGGTTTGAATCTTTGTCTCTAGCGTAGCAAACTTTTCTTCGATATTAACATTATTGACTCCTCCTCTAACTGGTGTTCTTACTGAATTCCACCCAACTTCATTCTTGACTGTTCTTTTTAAAATGATTTTAGCATGAGCGGGTTGAACTTGAAGGAAACCTGCACCACATAACGTATCCAATTTCTCTCTCGAAGTCCCATCAAGGCCTCTATAAAATATTTTTAACTGTTGTTGTTCTGAAAAGCCATGATTGGGGACTCTACGTAAGCACATCTGAAATCTTGTCCAACTCTTACCCAAAGTTTCATCATATTCTTGACGGAAATGCGTCAATTCTAATTCAGCATCTAACCTCATGTTACTTGGGTAATACCTGTCAAAGAAAGCAATCTCTAATTGGTCCCATTTTGTTATCTTCGTAGGATCTTGAGTATCGTGCCATTCACTCGCTCCATCAATAACAAAGAATTTAAACGCAGCAAAATACATCTGTTCTCTTGAAACTCCTCGTGTGATATAAGAATCACATATCTGCTTAAATTTCTGTACTGCTCGAAGAGGATCTTCTGATGGTCTTCCACGAAAATTCCCAAAATTTTGGAATTGAGCTAACATACCCGAATCTGGACGGAATCGTGGAACATTAATATCTGGAGCACCTACTCCTATAGCAGGAGCACGGAATGGAACTTCTGGTGGACCATTAGTAAACCACGGATCTTGATTCATCACTATTTGGACTTGAGGATTTGGATTTAGTGGTTGAACTTGAGGAATAATGCCTCGAGCTAATGGTTGGCCATTTGCATCTAGCTGGCCTTGTCCATTATTCTGTTGATTCTGAAGATTGATATTCTCCATTCTGTTAACTAAATCTTCTACTTCTAAAGTTTCTCGTTCTCTTCTTCTCTTGTTAGCAAGTCTGATCAACGATTCTGGATTACTAAGGATCGGAGGGGTTGGCTCTAGATCCTTGAATAGTCTTCTTCGCATACACCAAACCTAAAAACCTGAAAAGAAATAGACAAACAAAAAGCGTAAAACTGATAAAATAAAATAAATGCAACTATCACTAAAGGATAAACACCGTGGTCACACGCTACCGTCCCCGGCAGCGGCGCCAAAAACTTGGTGGTCCTTTGTGTGTTCTAAAATAAATGCAAAAGTAAAGAGAACCACAACCGCAAGTGTACGGTTGTCCCAAGTAATATAGTTGATAAAACAGATTCGTTCCAAGGACGGGATGGTTGACTACAATGCTTATCTATTAATGATTGATTGCACTTATGAAAGCAAATAAATATAATATGTTTGATTGGTTGGTTTTCTAATTCCTAAGATAGTAATACTAATGCAAAAATGTAAATAAATAACTAAGACGCAAGTAAATGAAAGTAAGACGCAAGTATGAGCAGGTAGTACTTGAGAGACGCAAGGGCTTTCCTAACTATCATTCATTTCATACATTGTTTAAGGGACAAATTTGTAAATTGGTATTGGTCGGGTTTCTATATTCTCCTTACCCCCGTCACGGTGGACTAAGGAGCAACTTTCAAGTGCTACAAACCCCGTCAGGGTGATTATAGTCCACACTCAAGTGTTTAAATGTAAATTACCCAATAGGCCATAGGTTTAATTAAGCTCGTCAGAGTCAAATAATTTCTAACCTACATTCATTAACTAGTTCGGTACCTAAACCCCCCGTTAAGGTGATCCAATCGCAACTAATTGGAATAGCTTAGATACTAAGTCCTATTATTAATTGATCAGGTCAACAATAGTAGTTAAGCACAAATTAAATAAAAATACGAATTACCCAATTTGATTTAAATAATAAATATCCCAAATTCAAATGTATAAAACGAAATCAAATTGGGATTAACCCATTATGCGTTCTCAAGCACTAATTAGGTTTAGCTCATAACAATTGAAAAGACAAAAACTAAAGAAACAAATAGGTTCATCATGTTTTACAGAATAAAATAGAAGAACCTAATTACAGAATTGAATTGGCTGAGAATTGGAGATATAGACCGTCTCCAGCTCTTGCTTCTTCTCTTCCTGCCTCTAGTTTCTCCTCTGGTGTCTGTCTCTTAAGCGTATGTTGTATTCTGAAAAAGGATGTTTGAAAATAGAAGTCTAAAGCCCTTTTATAATGTTAAAAACGGATTAGGGCTTGGACTTAAGAATAAATCATTAATTAAATGTCCAAGCCCACTTTCTAAGCCCAAAATCCCGTAACTGCTGATACACCTTCACTAAAACGGCTTTTCCCGCTTCGTTATGACTCCGATTGACCTCATTCCAGTTGCTAAAGTTTCGTAACTTGATAAGGAATATTTTCTCTTCAAAGGTCAGCGGCTAAAGCATCTCTTAAACACCTCGAAATCAGCAATCTATGGCCTGGAAAACAGATTTTCAGCTCTAAAAATAATATCTTCGGGATTTATCTTCAAGTTTTGACTCTATATCACGATCTTTGACTTTCTTCTCGGATTCCTCTTCTAGCTAGCATCTAAAACCTGTAAACTTTACACTAAAAATACCAATATTACGCGCAAAAGTTTAATAAATCAAAATTACTAGAAATAAAATGGAAATTCCGGATTATTGCATATATAGTCCAAAAGTCTATCAAATTAATCAAATAAACACCAAAAGTGATGTCTCCTAAGGGTCGAAAATAAGAACAATTAAGGAGACATCAGTCTACCACTTACATTAAAAAGATAAAAAACGGAGAATCTAAACTTCATTAAGGATAGATTATTATCTAAATCGGCAAGATGGACATCGTCTCTTTTATCGGAAGGTGGGAAGGAGACACTCATAAAGGCCGTTATGCAATCGATTCCTAACTACCCTATGTCCATATTTGAGTTCCCTAAAACGTTATGTAAAAAGCTTACTACACTAGTGGCTAATTTTTGGTGGGATACAAATGAGAAAAAGAAAATACACTGGCTCAATTGGAATAAGATGTCAAAGTCAAAGAAAATAGGTGGTATTGACTTTCGGGATTTTCAGAAAATGAATCTAGCCATGTTAGCCGCACGGGCTTGGAGAATTATTAACAACACAAACTCTCTTCTTTATAAGGTACTAAAAGGTATATACTCGCCAAATGAAAGCCTATGGGACACAAAGCTGAAAAACAAGAGATCATGGAGTTGGGGAAGTCTATTCAAGGGCATACAAATGCTTAAAAAATATTCTATTTGGCAAATTGGTGATGGAAAATGTGTTCATATTTGGGAGCATAAATGGATGGCAAACGGTTATAAATTAGAAAACGAAAAATGCTACCAACTTGTTAAAGGTGAATGAGCTGATGGACAAGCGATCAACTGGATGGAATATTGAGCTAATCAAATCAGTCTTTGATCTTGTAATTGCAAATGAGATCATGAAAATACCATTAACTAATGCTAATAACAAAGATAGACTGATATGGCCGTTCACTAAAGACGGGACATACTCGAAAAATCTGGATACCACACTCTAGTTAATGAAGAGATGGAAAACACACCGCAGAGTTCACTAAACGGTGAAATGGACAATAACACAAAATTGTGGAACATTATTTGGCACGCAAATGTACCATCGAAAGTGCGGAATTTTTGTTAGAGAATCTGCAAAGATATTATTCCATCAAAGCAGAATTTAAAAATAAAAAGTGTAAAGAGGAGAACACTTGTGAATGGTGTGAAACGCAAACAGAAAGTACCGATCACATCATACTTAAATGCCCCTTCAGCCTACAAGCATGGGCGTAATCATCTCTGCAAATTAAAATTGATGACCAAATGAAGGAATCCTTTTCAGAATGGTTTTTAAAAACAATCTCAAGCTTTGCAACAAATTGAGGGGATAAAAGGAGAGTTATTGCAATAATTATGGTCACAACTTGGAATATATGGAAAGAAAGAATGAAGGGTTTCTTTGACAAAAAAGAATGGTCGATGGGTAATATCACACAAAATACAAATGATATTATTGCCAGGTTATTTGACGAGGGGGGTGAAAGGAAAAAAAAGAAATCAATCAAGGGTTGAAAAGGAAAATAATAGTAATATTGGTGATAACCCGGTTATTAACGATCAGGCGGATATGATATGGTTCAGTGACGCATCCATTACATCTGAATGGGAACCAGCGGCTATTGCATCTATCGGTGTTAACTCACAAGGCATCATTACGCAAAGAACGAAGATTAGATGCAGGATAAAAAACGCTCTAGAAGGGGAAGCTTGGGCACTATTACTGGCCCTTAGATTGGCAGGGTCAATGGGCATTCAGAGTAGCTCTTTCTACTCTGACAACCTTGAGATTATTCAAGGTATAAAAAACAAGGTAAATTGCATTGGAGTCTTAATCCAATCATTGAAGAAATTAATGGATGGATCAACTTATTTCCGCCTTGGAAAGTTTCATATATAAGCAGGGAGCACAATACAATCGCAGACGTCTTAGCCTAATGCACTAGGAGAAACGTGAATTTATCAGAATGGAAGGACTTCTCCGTTATCAGTTCTTACTATTTCCTTTCTAAATATTGTAGTATGTAATAATGCTTTACTTTGTCAAAAAAAGTGCTTGTTAGATGTTCAAAATGTTTTGGGTGAGGTGTACCACATGCCGACTCAATGTCCATTTTGAAGAGGTATCCACGTCACAGATAACATGTCCTTACTATATTTTACCCCTTTATATTAAAAATTATTTTTTGTCAAATTATTAAAAAGTTCACACACGCCATTTATCGATACATCGTACTTAAATGATTTTAGAACAAAAAAAATACATCGTACTATTATTCATCTTCTTCGACAAACACATATGAGGATTATTATTAGTGATGTTTTCAATCGGTGGAGTGTTTAGTTTTGGTTGTGTCAGAGCAGAGTTATTTTTAGTGGAAGGCGAATCAAAGATTGTGATTGGAATTGGGGAACTCAATTTAATAAAAAGTTTAATTAACTGAGAAAGTAAAATAAAAACAATTTTTTTTACAAGTAAACAAATTCTTATTTGTTCAAATATTATATATATCCTCTCTAGACACAATCTTAATAAGAATTATTTATTAATTGATATTTATTTATATTTTATAAAAATAATATTATAATTTGATTGAGATTTAGTATTTTGAGCGTTGAGATGAAAAAGTTAAGTTATAAGATGTTGGACTAATTTAAGATTTAAAGGTAATGGGATGGCCTTTGGAAAGTGTTTGGTTATCAAAAGTTGGGCTTATAGGGTTGTTAGAGTATACTTTTAAGTGAGGTGTAATACATGCCAACTCAATATCCTAAAGAAGGATATTACAAATATGAGACCCAAAATTCCAAAAATTCTTTTTTAAAACCTAGTTCATTACTTATACTATAAAGCCCTTATTACGAATTTAGTTTGACCGATTTACTTGTATACCCTTTTTATTTAAATTAATTAGTTTTATTTAATTTTCTTTTATTTGGAGTTCAGATTCATAATAGGTACGCATCTACAAACCTTTCTATCACAGCTAAAATCATTTGTTCTATGAAATGGGTACGCACCCATTAACACTCGTACCCATTTTTTAAGTACCCAATACCAAGTAAATTCATTTTTTGCTGCTAGTTGTTCATGTAAAAGTCCAAGTAGGTACAGACCCGATTCTAATATGTCAAAACTCGGGTGATGGGTACAGCCCTAGTTAGAATAACAATAGGTGGAGGTACAAATCATCTTTAGCAGTTAGTCCAATCCATAGCAGTTGGGTACAAACTCAGTTCGAATACCAACAGGGCTGTACCCATGGGTTGTTCATGGTCTGTGAAGAAACAGACCATCTCTTCACACGCATCATATCACATGCATCATAGGGAAAAAACAACAATCTCTTCACACTCCATTGTAACAAAAAAGAAATAAAAATGTCTTCACAACAGTTGGGTGGGAACAAACTTGGGCCAAATCAAATCTCTTGGGTACAGACTCTAGACAAACTAAATCTCTCCACAAATGGGTACAACCCCAACATGGTACATACCCAGTTACAATAATAACAAGTGGGGGGTACAGACCATTTTAAGCAGTTAGGCCAAACTAAATTTCTTCACTGCAGTTGGGTATAGACCCAGTTCGAATAGCAACAGTGATGTTCCCATAGGCTCTTCATAGTCTTTGAAGAAACAGATCTGTTCACAGTTGGGTGGGTACAGACTCGGGTCATACTTAAATTTTCTCACAAGTGCGTACAGACCCTGGACAAACTAAATCTCTTCACAAGTGGGTACAAACACGGGACAAACTAAATCTAGTCACCAGTAGGTACAGACCCAACAAGGTCCATCTCAAGCCTGCTTCAAACCTTCTGTAACCTAATTGTTGAGATGGAAATATAGATTCCACCATGTATACAGATTCTCTCCTGTAAAAACTAGATCTACACTTGATGACAATAATCAGAGAAATAAAAATCTCTTCAATCATCCTCACTTGACCTCGCTGGAAAAAAAAAATAGAAATCTCTTAACTCACCATTGCTGAAAAAAAAAAAACAGAATTCTCTTCACTCACCATTATTGGAACAAAAAAGAAACAAAAATCTCTTCACTCACTATTGCTGGAGCTATTTTAAACTTACTATGCAACATACGACTGATGATACTCAAATTAATTAACTTCTTCATAGTTTACACTAATTCAAAGCTCCTTCTATTAACTTCTTTTTCTGCTTTTTAACGAATTAATTGTTATTGTTTGTGGTTTAATAAATATGCTAAATTATCTTAATTTTACTATCATATACTCTACCTTTTTAGATTATTATTATTATAATTATTGGTTAAATTGCTACTTATATATCCGTAAAGTTCATTAGTTCAATTGATTGATTTATAATTGGGTAGATTGCATAAAATTGGTTCCTCCCTATTTTATTCCAGAAATCAAAGTAGGTGCAACTCGGGCGCATTTGCTACATTTTAAAAGTCTGTGTATATAGAGTAATGCTGAATATCACCCCAAATCGCATTACCTTTTTATCGCCTCTTAGGTGGACCAATCATAAAGAAGAGAGAAAATAATAAATCAGAAATCATATGATTGGTCAATGGCGATGATAGGGTGATGTGATTAGGGGTGATATCCAACATTACTCGTGTATATATTTATTTTTGGCTAAATTGTCTTATTGGTCACTCAGGCTAAGAAGAAAGATATGGAAAGTAACAACGAATATGGTTATCAAGTGCCTGAAGATGTAATTGAACAAATACTCATGAGGGTAAACGTAAAACCCCTGTTACGATTTAAATGTGTCTGCAAAAAATGGTACGCTCTTATCGAAAATCAAGGTTTTGTTCGCAATCATTAAAACTGTCAGAGCAACCATCTTCTTGCCCATCATCTGGATACTAAAATAAATAAATTTGTTGTGACACGTTTTATGGATGAAACATTGTTGAGATATGAACAACCTCACCATTTACAGATACATTTATCTGGCTATACTGAA
The DNA here is from genome assembly GCA_029959085.1 of Nemophila menziesii. Lineage (NCBI taxonomy): Eukaryota > Viridiplantae > Streptophyta > Magnoliopsida > Boraginales > Hydrophyllaceae > Nemophila > Nemophila menziesii. The sequence goes on from JARWIR010000005.1 coordinate 12,493,652, forward strand.
CCTCCTTACGTTCACTTAGATGGGATTTTTTTGTGTCATTAGAAAAAAAGAGTTGTCTTTATGGAATCCTGCTACCCAAGAATTCAGGTCACTCCTTATATCCCGACCAGATATTCCACCACAATATAATTTCTTTATTTATGGAATAGGACTCGGGTTTGAGCCTTTAACAAGTGACTACAAGGTAATTTGGATTCGTAATTTTTTTTTAATAAGGATGACTATTACTTAGCTACAGTAATCTCGGTTTATACATTTAGTTCAAATTCTTGGAGACACTTTGAGGATGAAGATGTGTTTGATCATCTTATTGTTGATTGTTATAGTTGCAGCACATATTTAAACGGATTCTGTTATTGGTCGGCCCATTATAACCCAGGCCATATTAAAAAAGCCATTGTTGCATTTAATTTGTGCAAAGAAGTGTTTAAGGAAATAAAAATTCCTGAGAATATTCAATCTCTAAGTAATCATCTCTGTGTATATAAGAACTCAATTGCCTTGATCTCTTTTGATGAACAAGCAGTTGAAGGATCCATTGATATATGGTTAATGAACGAGAATGAAAGTTGGAGCAAACATATAACTTTTGGACCTCTGTTAGACTTTAAATGGAATAATGTTTATTCTGTTTATTTGTGGGATAATAAGCTTATTCGTACTACCGATTCTCACCAAGTGATTTCACATGACCTTGATACTCAAGAAATTATCACACTTGAATGTCTTTACCAGAATTTTGGATGGCCTTGTTTCGTCAATTACACAGAGAGTTTAATATCACTCAAGCCTAGAAACTAGGATTAAAGAACAAGTTGAATCTGCAACAGGAACAGGGGTCTATGGGTTGCCCTTAGATGTTTAGATATGTAGTATTTGCAATGGTAGTTTGGTGCTTTTCATATAATTAGTGGGATTGAAGTGTCATTTTGTAAAAGATAGTAGTTTGTTCCTATATATTCCATGTAATGAATGTTAAACTCAATGGATCTTACTATATTTTACTGTGCCCCCTTTGCTAATTCAAATTATTGTAAACATCGTGTGTATACATATGGACCTTGTGGATATAAAGGAGAGACCAATTAGAAAAGTCTCATAGAGTTGCTTGAATCCCTAAAACTTAATCGATTTTTATTAATAAACAAAAAGTTTTAATGTTTGAACAATTAATTTTACTAAGATTTTTACTAAGCTGTACTAAGTTTCCTTTTTACTAAAAGAAAATGAGGCTCGTATCTGTCAAAGAAGAGAATTGTTGATCAACCACCATGGATGAAACCACTACTATACGTGATTCCCTGCCAAGATACAAATGATTCTCTTCTTACATCTCGAGTCATTACCTCAGAGTACTAGAATCATCATAGTCTTGTCAATCTTTTTTTCTGTTTGGATTGGATAAAGATGGATAAATACAAAAACTCATCAAGGGGTGTTACATGTAATTTACCAAAAGATTAAAGGTAGGAGTAAGGAGTGTAGCAAAAGAGTGATGAAAATTATACCATTAAATTTTGACAGTTCTTTATATTAAAGACCAAGCCGATGGTAATTCTTTTCTTTTACGTGTTAAGAAAATTTCATGAATAAATTATTGTAGTCAATATTAGTTCATTTTTTTATGTCTTAACAGGTTAAGGTGTTGTTGGAAGAGTATGAGAATGTATGCCCCATCTAATTCTGGAATCACCACCTAACAATCAGCAATTCTCACCACCCAAATTAACCCAACCACTAGCAATGTACTCAGAATCATGGTCCAGACACTAGAAATTCTCACCACAAGTACACAATGAACCTAAAACCACGTCCCAACACATACCATTCTTATAAATAAAACTCTACTTTCCAAGTCGTTGATCTAACCCACAAACCCATAACCAACCTTATCATATCAATAACCAAATCACAAAAATCATAATAAGTCTTTATAGGGATTTAGCGAGGAGGAGCTGAAGTATCACATCCAGTTCAGAAATCTGGATTCATGAGGAGAGAACTTTGTGTTTCTTGAAGTCATTGTCGTAGAAGACAGATAAAGTTCTCGAAGCTGCTGCAATTAATGTCTATCTGGTGATAGTTTGTGATTTGGCGAAAGAGGCAAAGTGCAAAACAGTGATATATGTCAATTGGTTATGTTGTGGTGATGGTTGTGAATTGTGATGCGGCTGAAAGGGGGAAATGGGAAATGGAAAAACGAGAGTTATTAGAATTTGTTAGGAAGATACTGAATTTTTAATTAATTAATTTAAAATTAAATTTGGGGTATATTCATGGTTTGCATGTCTAATTTTTTTTTTAAGGTCAGCCAATATTCAAATGATAATTTAAAGGCATATATGCATATAAGGAGTTAATTGCACTATTGGTAACTATTATGCGAAATAACCATATCATAGAGGGACTAATGATGCAATTTACAATTACCATACACAGAAAAACATAATTCATGTATAATGAATTATAAGTGGGTATACAAACACATTTCCGGCAAGAAAGAATCATAATATACCATCAAAATACATCAAAGGATTCGAAATTAAATATAAATTCACAATTAACGAAATTGATTGGAAAAACATAATGGAAAGGCTTACATAAAGAATAAAGAAGAAAGCTGTGGCGAGTAGGCCAAATGAGATCATGAAGAATGGTTTGTTTGTTAGCCAATTATTCCCTCCCAAACTTATTGAATCTTGACCATAAATCGGAACAATAATACACACAATCCCAATATCTTGATGAAATCAAAGCAACAAGTTAAAATATATCTCGTATGGTATAATCCAAACTTGTTTAAAAAGTCATAGGTTCGATCATATAGTTTTGGTGGACATATCAACTATAGATGAAATTTTGTAATGCTAGTCTAGAACCTCTTCCAATAGTAAAAAAATATAAAATGTTCACTTCATTTTTGCCTCAGTGAAAAGGACATGTTTATTGACACGAGGATCATACTTCCTAAACTCCAACTTAATTTGATTGCTTGCTAATCTCTTAGTCTTCTTCTTCACATAAAAGAATCCAGTACCTGCTGCTGAAACAAGCCTGATGAACATTGCCCCAGCTTTTTTCTTATCACCCATCTCTTATTTCTTTACTCTAAAACATGAAAATGAATAAATTTAAGAACCAAATGCAGAAAGAAATAGACACAATATGAGATCTGATAAAAGCAATAAAATAATTTATAGCAGTACATATGAATTGATTAAAAGAAATAGGGCCATGAGTATATTATTAACCTCGGTGGATATATAGGAGTTTGGTATCGCAAATGAGAGTCTTCGATTTCAAAATTGGAGATTTGAGGACCTGTGCGAGATACAGCAATGTCGACCGATGTATGGAAATGGCGAATAAAGATGGATTGGGGAATCTAAGGACGAAGAAGATACAAGAGTGGGGAAGGGAGTTGGACTTTGGGCTTGTTGGGGACCAATAAAGGAGGTAAGTATTATTTAGGAGGTTGGGCTCATAAAGGGAAAGAAGAATATGGGTCTGATCATACAATAAAAGGTACTAATAGGAATAATATGGGTTGGGTTAGAGTTAATAAAAAAGGTAAAAGTTAGGCTATGAAAAAATTAGGTAAATTACATAATAATAATAGTATAAGAAATGGTTTGATTAATTTTAAAGTCATATGGGATATCCGAACTGTCCCCAAGACGTCCGAGGATACTAAATGACGACTTGTGTTTGGAATTGCCAGGGGATACGGGCTGCTCTAACACTTTCTTGTATAAAGTCCGTTATTCACAAGTTTAAACCGAGAATCGCGTGTTTCTTTTAAACTATGCTATGTGCGGTCGATGCTCCCGATGTTTTAAAAAACTTTAGATATGCTAATAGTTATATTAGGGATCCAGTGGGAAATGCCTACCATTCTGGCGGTATTTTGGTAATTTGGCAAGCGGATGTTAAGCTTGAGGTTATTATGTCTAGCCAGTTTTTTGTAATCTGGTATATTAATGACGCTTATTTTCTATATTATATTGTTCAAATCTTCTGGCTTAACTTCTGGAATTAAGTATTGGTTGAAAAGATTAGCCAATATTTTTTTAAAGACGCTTATTAGAGAAGCGCCTTATAATTAAGTGCCCTTTTGGAAGTGTTTTTTTTAAGACACTTAAAAATACTTCTATATTTTTTAAAATATTTTAGACCCCGAAAAACATTTTTAGTAAAAGCACTAAAGGCCCGTTTGGGATTGCTTTTTAAAATAATCACTTGAAATGATTTTAGATCCATATAAATATTTATACCCTTAAAATCACTTTTAGGAAAAGCACTAGATAAGTGCTTATTTTAATAATCACTTAAAGTGATTTTAGATGTCAAAATATTTTTAAATATTTTTTACAAATATTTAAATTTTCATCAAAAAACACTTTTAACTCTAAAATAATCAAATCTCAAATGGGTTCTAAATATGTACTTTCTTAAAAAAGCACTCAAAGTGATTCTAGAAATACAAATTATTTTTAATAATTTTTTTAAAATTTAAATTTTATTGTAAAAGCTTTTTTACAACTAAAATAAGCACTTCTAAACAGGCTCTAAGTTCATAGACCTATTAGTTTTTGTAATTATTGTTTAAAATAAGTTTTTCATATAATTATTTTTTTAATAGTGTTAAAAAAAACTAAGTATTTAATACTTATTTTGATCATGTGGACTAAAATTTGGGAATAGAGAATAAAATAATTGGAAGTCGAAGCTTGAGAAGAACGGGATCAATGCGAGATGGGGTAGATGCAAATAATAGATTGGTTTGTTGAAAGCAACAGCCAACTAATTGTGCCTTTAGATTCAAATGCACGTTACATTAAACTAAACTAGAAAACAAACTTGTTAGTTGCTACCCCAGTGTTCAACGGTTTGATTTGAGACAAATTTATTAGAAGCATTTGAATTGACAAGTGACAACACAACATGAACATGATGAGGAATTATTAAGCAAACTTGGGGTACGGAATTACTTACAACATAAATTGTCCACATTTATAATAATAAAAAAATTACATTTAAATCTTCCGTGAATTATCACTTGACAAATGAGATAAATGTTGATGGATGCTTTGATGAAAACTCATCTAGAACAGAAGTTGAAGGCATTTTTTTTTTTTTCATACATAGGAGACTCGTAAAAGAGTCGTTAAGAATAAAGCATTACAAATGAAGCAAGAGTTTTTATTAATCTAGAACAACTCTCGCGGTTGCTCGTTCACTTCTATCCCTCATAATAAGTTGACTTAGGTATTCTGGAGGTTCCGTAAAGATCACTGGTTGGTTAAACATTCGCGCCCCTTCTTTCGCTAACTTATCTGCGCAAAAGTTAGCTTCCCTATAGATAAACTGTAAATCGAACTTTGGATATTTCCTCAGTAATGCATGACATTCTCCTAAAACTGAAACATGGCGACTACCTAAGCTCCCACCGCCCTTCACTAGCGCGTGGAGCTTCCCCGAGTCCCTCTCATAATGAGTTGAACTCCCACCGCCCTTCACTAGCGCGTGGAGTTCCTTCGAATCTGTTTCAATGATCATCTCGACATAACCTTTGCTAATTGCCCATTTAAGACCAAAAAGTAAGGCGAAAGTTTCCGAAACAATAGGAGAATCCACGAGGCAGGGGCCTGTAAATCCAGCTAAGCATGAACCGTACCTATCCCTCATAATACCGCCAATACCGGCTATATTTTCCTTCGCGGAAAAACTTCCATCTACATTCAACTTGACCCCATCACTGGGCTTAGTCCACTTAACCAATACATTAGAAGCCATTTTGATTACACCTCCATCGAGGCGTTTACCCCAAGCCAATATGAAGTTACTTGCCATCGTTACAATCTCATTCTTGAGCTCAAATTTGTGAGGTATTCGATCCATGTTATTAAATATAATGTTGTTTCTTTTAACCCAGATTATCCATAGGACTGAAGCGAAAATGTAAGGCCATTCCAGGCCTGCAACACGGGCTTTGCAAGTGAGATGACCTTCAAGCCAACCTTGAACCGCTGATTTTCCTAACACTGCAGGTTCATTAGCGAGCTCTAGGGGCTGTTCGGCAGCAGCATGCTCAGTCCAGGAGCTTCCGCGGTGGTAGGTCCAAGTCTCGTTCAGCGCCTGGATGTGGTTGCTTTCTTCCCGAGTCAGGCCTTCAAGTCCTCGCTGCAGCGCCTCCACTGAACCAGCAACCAGCAGCTCTTCCATCGCGTCTGCATTTCCAGCTCCCGGAAGAGAAATGACAGCAGCTTGCTGTCTTTGTGGACCTGCAAAACACCCTAATAAGTTCCAGATAATACTAGCCACCTTACATTTCAGAAAAACGTGAATTAAATCTTCCCTTTCCGCTCCACAAATGCAACATCGCATTGATTCAATAACATTCCTTCTATATAGGTTCTCCGATGTGGCCAATCGGTTTAATGCTATCCTCCACATGAAAACCCGCACCTTTTGAGAGCATTTCATTTTCCACACTAAGTCCCACCTGAATGAGCTATCAACTCCCCAATTCCCCAAGCTATAGTATGCTGATTTTACGGTAAATTGACCAGAGTTCTCTAGTTTCCACGTAACACTTGGACCCTCCTCATCGACTACCTCTACAATCCCTTCCCGAGAGGCATCTATACCCGCAAGAATTGCTTTGCAAGCACTCGATTCGGAACCATTAATCACCCGATTAAGAATCCCATTTCTAAAATATTTATTTTTAAAGACTTGAACCCAAGCTACGGAATTATCTTCTTTTAGAATCCTCCAACCAAGCTTTGCTAACAACGCCAGATTGTATTTTTCCGCGCTTCTTATTCCTAAACCTCCATTTTCTTTCGGTTTACAAATTTGCTCCCACCCAATCCAATGCAACTTTCTCTCTAGGATCGAAGACCCCCAAATGAAATCTCTTACAATTCTATCAATCTCTTTACACACGTATTTGGGTAGCTTCAAAACTTGCATTTGATATACCGGCATCGCATTCAAGACTGATTTAGCTAACGTGATACGACCAGCTAGTGATAGCGTCTTCATCTTCCACGAGGCTAGTTTTCCTCTCATCTTTTCTATTATACCTTTGTAGAAACCTTTGGGAAGTCTCCCGGAAAGGATAGGGACACCCAAATAGGAACCAAAAGATGTGCTATGACAAAAACCACTGATTAATGCTAGCTCTTCTTGTAATTGATCAGGGACATTAGATGAGAAATAGATCAATGATTTCTCCGCGCTAATCGTCTGACCTGCTTCTTTGCAAAATATATCCATCGTCTCTTGAATTAGTTGTACTTGTGTTAACGAAGCTTCACCAAACAAGATTAGATCATCTGCAAAGAATAGGTGGGATAGTTTTGGACCACCTTGACAAGTTGAAGGCATTTTTCATGATATGAATGATGCGTACTTAGAGTGTTTTATCGATGCTTGTGAGATAATCTCGGTTTTTCCTAAACATTATGCGCTACACTTTGGACTACATATTACGATAGGTCATGAATATGTGACGGTTATATCAGGAGAAGAGTGTAAGACATGGCTAAATGGAGAGCCAGGTAATCAAATACAAACAATGGTTTATTAAGTTGTCATGGTATATATACTTGTAGTTACCACTATCAGTGTAAATTGGAGTAAGTAATAAAAAGTTAGGTGGACAAAAATTTAGAGACAAAGGGAGTAACAATAAAAATCCATGGCAAACTTGATCCATCAAGCTACAATTTTTCATTGTATCTTTATATTTCCAGGTGTATAATCCGACATATTTGTAATGGAAATAAAATATTTTACTCCTTTTATTAATATCAATGAAGAATAATGCACCATTTATAAATAACAAAGGAGTAACCTTTCTAATTACTGTGACCAAGAGCTGGTAAATCTGTAATTGGACACATCTGGTAGAAAAAAAAGTTGAAACATCTAAGATTTTGCTGTAACTTTTGTAAGGAAAATTAAACTTCGCCTTCCTGAGAATCACAAGAATTACTAAGATTTTTCTTATGCGCCTACTTTTTCGAGATTTTCCGAGACAGTTTTCATCCTTGGTCGTAATTCAGGGTCAGCCTCAGTGCAAGCAAGGGCGATGTGAAATATTGCCAGCACTTCTTTCTTAGCATGTACTTCATTCAATAGTATTGGATCCACCAGTTCTGAAAGTGGTTTTTCTTCTTCAAACGCCTTCCTGACCCACCTAACAAGATCCGGGAACTCAGTCGAGGTGGAACTCGTCGGAGATGAAAACTCCGGTGACTTTCCGGTCACTAACTCGAGCAAAACTACCCCAAATGAATACACATCCCATTTCTGAGTAGGTCGGTTTTCCGAGAATCGAGCTTCTGGTGGACGGTAATTATTAGGTTTATCCGATTGAACCGATTTAATATAAGGTAATGCTCCTCCCATGAACCCACCGGATGAAGAAGGATCGTTTCCTGTAATGTTGATTAACCTATTGAGGCCGAAATCTGAAACGTGAGGCTGAAAATCATTGTCGAGGAGAATATTGGATGGTTTAAGATCTCCATGGATGAATTTTCTTGGACTACATTCGTGAAGGTAAGCCAAGCCTCGAGCCGTCCCTTTCGAGATCTTTAGCCTAATTAACCACGATAAGGTTGACAATGTTTGACCTGGTCTCCCTAATTTACAAGCAAACAAAAGCAAAGACTACCTTTTAGCAACATATATGAAAATCCAAAACATACAAATTTTTTAATTCATCAAAAAGAAATGTAAAGTGAATGAATAATGGAAAAACTCACCATGAAGAGCAGAAGCAAGGTTGCCATTGGAAATAAAATCACTAATGAGAAGCTTTTCATCAGGAGCCCAATAATAAGCTCTCAACTTTACAACATTTGGATGCTTCACCCTCCCTATCGCTTGAACCTCCGCTATAAACTCCTTATATCTCTGTTCACCACCCTCGCCTAACCTCCTAACCGCCACGGGAATACCATTCCCGAGCACAACTTTATAAACTATCCCCAACCCGCTTTTCCCTAATACATACGCGGAAGCTCTTAATAACTCATCAAGCTCGAAATTAAACCCTTTATCAATCGCCACTAAATCTCCATTACCACCATGAGCACCGCTACTTCCACCACCACCCTTTTCCGACTCCACCTCTGAATCATGATTCGGAAATGTACCGATACACGGAAATGCACGCGCACACGAATGTTTTTTCTCGGTCCCACCGAATTTTCTTTTCCCGGTACAACTACACCCACCGGAATCTTTTCTTCGCCAATACAAGTAAACTATGACTAATCCTATAAAGGCTACTCCTACTGCATCAGCTACTGATATTAATATTATTAACCCCGGTTTTATCCCTTTATCTGATTCTTTACTACCTTGAGCTGGGGTCTCCACGGTTCCGGAATTTGTAGAAGTGTTTTTACAAGGCTTGTGTAGAGGAAATCCACATAAAGAGGGATTATTCAAGAATGCAGTTGGACCCTGATTAGCAAATGAACCTGTTTGTGGAATTTCTCCGTGCAAATCGTTGTGTCTAAGATCGAAACTAACTGTTAATGGTAAATCACCTAAAGATTTCGGGAGCTCTCCATTGAAATGGTTGAATGAAAGGTTTAGAGTTCCCGATAAGGACTTCAATTCGCCAATGTCTTCGGGTATTGAGCCGGAAAATGAATTATCGGAAAGATCAAGTTGCTCGAGGCTAGCGAGTTCTGGGAAGATTCCCACCGGGATACTGCCGGAGAAGTTGTTAACTCCAAGAATTAGTCTCTGAAGCTGTCGACAGTTGCGTAATTCTCTAGGGAGTGAACCCTTTAAAGAATTGTTCGATAAGTCAAGGTTTTGAAGGCGCGGGAGAGTGCAAATTGATGGCGGAAGCTCACCGGAGAAGTTGTTGTCATAGAGGAATATACTGTGAAGTGATGAAGCGTTGAAGAGCTGGTCAGGGATCGATCCATGGAAGTTGTTACCATGGAGATTAAGCCGCCGGAGATAAATCAGTGTGCCAAGCTCCGATGGAATGTATCCCCGGAGATTCCTGCCGGCGATTGAGATTCCGACGACACGTGGGTCAGCAACACCGGAAATGTTTGAGCAGGAAATTCCAGTCCAGCGACAAGGTGTGACATCATCCTCGTTCCAGTCAGAGAATGCGTGGGCGCCGCCGTCATCCACCGCTGACTTCAATGAAAGGAGTGATAACCCATCGGAGGTCAGTGAGACGACAACGTTCACAAAAGAAATCACGAAAAGGGGAATGAAAAAACAAGATTCTTTAAACATAATTCTTAATTTTCTTAAAATATCTTACGCTTTACGTGATTACGCCAGCTGATCACACTAGAATAAAGTAGTATCAGGAAAGCAAAAACAACATAGTACATAAAGGTGTACTATAACCAAGTTCATAAAAAGGCTGTCTCTTTTTTTCTTCAGCTAAAGAGAGCGTTGAAGGGTGGTGGTGAAGAGGCAGGTGTAAGGTATTTATGAGAAAGAGACCAATTTAAGACAAGTTGATGTGGAAAGGAGGTGGGGTTGTGGTATCAACCCACGGACCCGGGTAGGGGGAGGGTATGAATGAGGTAGGGTCAACACCCCGCCAAAAAAGAGAAAGAAGGTGTAAGAGTAGAGGAAAAGCAAGAAGTGGGCTTTTTAGTGTAAGTGATGGTTAGTTCTAGTTCACTATCTAAAGTAACAATCATGATATCTTCTCTCTTACATTGGGATGTCTTTTGTCGAATTTTCATTTTGGCGTTTTTGTATGGAAAAATTGCTTAATCCAGCATAAAGTATAAGACCTTTTTTATTATGTCCTAAAAAAGCATAAATCTTTTTTTACTTTAGGGAAACCAGAAAAGATAATCCGTGTTCTTTTTCTCTTTTTTAATTTACTGATTTAAGCTAAATAAGATTATTGATAATCTTTTACCAATAAAATCACTTTAATTACATGTTAAGATAAAAAAGTAGATTAAATATGTACTCCCTATCTTTAAAAGATTGTCATTTATATTAAAAGTAGTTGTTTACAAATAGTTGTCACTTAAAAAAATCACGATACTTTTTTATTCGTTATACCATTTTTAACTTTAATTAAATATTAAATATTATAATTTTTGTTTCTAATAATCATTCAAGATATCACGACACTTTATGAAAAGTATTTTAGTAATAAAAAAGATAACAAAAAATCATATTGTAATTTGTGTATAAAAGCAACTGTGACAATATTTTGGAGACTATGAGAGTAATAAGAAGGAAACCTTTTCTCGAAGATTTATTCTTCAATTTTCTATCCTAGATCTTTCATCTTTTAATCTTTCAAATTTGGCTTTTTCCTAATTGATTAAATTTTTATGTTGATTTACTAATTGGCTTGCCTTTTTACTACATCTTTTATACTTTTTCATTTGGTTATGGGGTTTTGTTTGGTGTTGTTTTCAATCTCAAGTGGGTTAGGATGAAGTTAACATCTGACGAGAAAGAGGCGATAGACGGTGGTGAAACAAGAACAACATGACCGTTCAGGGTTTATTTGCATAAAGGTCCAAGTTAGGGGTATGAACATGTTGATTACTGGTGGATCTTATGCTCAAATCATATATCTTAAACAGAGTTTTGGGTATCATAGTAATGGAACTTTAGTTGTGATAAACTAACCAAGGAAAAGTAGAGTAGGATTAAGAGGGTTGATGCAAAGGATAGGGGAGACTGACATGAAGAGTGAAGGTGTATGGTGGTGCTTGTCGGCCATTTGGGGGACTCTAAAATGGGCTAGAGTAATAGACTAAATGGTGGAATCAAAGCTATAAGTGAGAACCTAACTCACAACAAAATAGTGAGGAATAGGCAAAGGACATAGGAGACGGCGACTACGACGGAGACCAGTGATAGGTTTAGACTGAGGCTGAATGGGATGCTCAAGAGGAGAAGTATGGGTGATCTGGAGGTGTATGGGATTGGAAGAATAAAGAAATTACTTACCTTTTCTTCATAGCTCTTTCCTATTGAGTAGATGAAGGATAATTATTACGCTTGTTATCTAAAGATCAAGGATAATACGGATATTGGCAAGGCGGGGTTAGTCATTGAAGATATTAAAGATGTCGGGTATTGGCTTGAGGAGTGGAACCTTAGCGTGTCTAGGGTTTACTACCTTAGTAATTATAGTTGGCAGGCATGCAACTATGTTGTATTTCACCAAAAAATTGAGGAGACATTTGGAGTAAACAAACTAAAGTTGGAAAACGTCTAAACATGCACCAGCCACGTGCAACGTAAAGGAGTGAAATTTGACCATCTTGATTACCACTATGGTTTCCCACCAGACCAAGCTTCCACCATCTCAACTCACTTATAAGGTTAAGGTTTGCTTAATTTTCTTCTCCACTCTTAACTCTAAACCTATTTTCATTTTTTTGCGTCTGAATACCTTTTCTCTGTGAAACATCAACCTATTTGTTCTACTCTTAAGTTTTTTTCTAGTTTTCTCTTGTCATTGCTATCTGTTAAACATTTTTTTATACTAAGATTAAGGTCGTCTATTGCTCCCTCGTTACCATGGCTACTCACAGTAGATACGCTCAGGCCCTCACCGCTCTTGATGAAATAGAAAAACAAAGATCTTAGTGTGGTGTTGTTGGACACCAGGGTTTGATGTACTGAGAATAAGACTGATGAGTATGCAATCGTGTTACATATGATTAGGCAGATTCGTATCAATGTTGTTAGGCTTATTAGGATAATCAAGGATAAATGGTTGGTTAAAGGGCATTTCACATGCATTGAGATTCGTCACTTAAACTCGAGATTGAAGAGAGTGAAGAGTTTGTTAGGCTATGGAGCCTTAGACCCAGAATTATTTTGGGGTTGCATGTGGCTATGAACCAATGGCCTGACCAGGCAAAGGTCAATGATGTACCAATGAACTACTCATCTTTATGGATGAGAAATTTATGGAATTGTAAGTAGTTGACTATCTCATGGAGTAGACAGCGGAGGTAAGAGTATTTCGTTTCAGAGTTGGGATCAATTTCATGGAACATCTCCCTCCAGGCACTTACCTCAGGCAGGAAAATGGTGTTGGGTGGGTCTCGTTCCAATATAATCATATAGGGTTATTTTTTTTGTGTGTGGTAAACTTGAGCGCAAGAGTGAGACATGTTGTGAACCAACTGAAAAAGATGTTAACGCTTTGTATCATGGATCATGGACAACATTGTATGTAACCCCCATTTTGGTCCAATTTATTGCATAAGAAGAAAGATTACATGAGGGTTTAGTAGGCACACTCAGGGGTATGTGTGGGACCGCTTTGATAACAGTCCATCGACATCGGCAATGTAGGGTAGAGACTCCGAACTCAAAACTACAGGGAAGCACGAGGCGAGGATTGATAGCTCTAAGGAGGAACGTACTAAAGGTGGGGCCAGTTCCATGGATACTGATAGAGATGGGATTGACAAAGGAAGGAAGTCACGTGAAGAATTTGCGAGAAATTCTCAACCGGGCGGTTGCTAGTGGTAGGTCATCAAGGCACGCTTCTAGAAAGATGATTCTATGTAGCGAAGATGAATAAGAAGATTCTGGGAAGAGGACTAAGATTGGTGACGGTCTTGGCAAACTCGCTATTGAGGGTATTCTGACGACGTTGGTGTCCAACCAACCAAGTTGTGGCAATGTAAATGTGAGGGGCAATAGTACAGTCCCACGTATCGATGGTACATGGAAGAAGAAGGGCAGGTTTGTCAGCATGGACAAAAAAACATGTTAAAGAGAAGGTTAGCTTATATGAATTAGATGGAGGGGAAGATATACGTTTATAAGCACGATGAGAGCGCTTTTAAGGCCAAAGGTAAACGCGTTGAGGAGAAAAGACATGGATATTTATCTCACCACTTCTCCATCAGTTGAGAAGGAGAGTCAGGGTTCAGATTATGATTTGAGTGATAGTGAATTTGTTGTTTTGTACGATGTAAGGGCTTACGTTTCTAAGGAAACTCTGAACGAGGAACCAAAAGAGGAGGATCCGAAGCATGTGGTGAGTGAAAAAGTTAAGGGCATTGATGGTAGAGAATTAGAATCGACGAGTATTAGTAAATTTTACAAAGAATATTTGAGGATTAAGAATAAGATGGTAGGGGGGTCAGAGAAGGGAGAAAGAGGTCGCGGTCACCCAGGTGTAGCCGCCAAGAATAAGTCAGCATTTATATTTATAAATGTCAGGTAATTATAGCCCCCTGACAGTTCAGGTTTTGAGAGCTTTAGTAGGTGACCATAAGCCTAGTATAGATTGTTTTTTTTAGATGATGCTGACGTCTGTTGACGTGTCCCTGGTTGTTAGGCACCTTCGTTCTGACTATCATTTTGTTAAAGACCTCTCGAGCGTGGCTATTCATTCAGGGGTATTTTTCTATTGTGGTAAAACATTATCAACCTTAGCATCGTGAATGTTTACTCCTACGTACTATGTGATATGTTTTATTAATGATACATTTTTTTGTACTATTTCATTTGTTTGCATGCTATCCCTGTTTCGAAGGACCATATTCTTGTGTACCATGACCTTTGTAAATGAAAATAAAATCACGATGACCCTTGTGTGTCCATGGGGGACTTTAGTGACATCCTTAATTTTGGGGAAAAACTTAGTAGTAGTCTCGTTAATCCTCAACACATGTTTAAATTTAACCTCTATAATGCCTCTAACTATCTATTTGAATTACAATCCTATGGAAATTTTTATACTTGTTCGAATCGTAGGACGGGTGAAGACTTGGTAAAAACAAAGATTGAGTGTCCATTTGCTAGTATAGATTGGTGTGCCAAATACCCATATGTTGTGGTTTTTGTGCCCCATGCAATGGTCTCTGATCATTCTCCTTGATTTTGTCATTTAATGGTAGAAAAAAATTGGAAATAAAATTTAAATTTGAAACTATGTGGATGGACTATCATGAATGTAGGGGAGTGATACAAAACGCGTCGGGTTATCCAGGGAATGATGAATCCGTGGAAGTATTTCTAGGAAAGCGAAATGTAACCTCTTATGTGTTGGAGTCTTGGAGCAAACACACATTTCCAAATAATAAAGTATATATCAGAGAGTTAGAACAAGATTTGAAAAGGATGAATAACATACCGTTCTCACAAAGAGAACATGATGAAGAAGCCTTTCTAAGAACCCAATTAAATTTGGTATATGCTAGAGAAGAAGTATATTGGTCAGATAAGGCAAGACAACGATATATAAATTTTGGGGATAAGAACATGAAATATTACTTTGCCGTAACTACACAAAGAAGAAACCACAACATGATATTGAGCATCAAGGACAATGATGGGAACTGGGTTGATTCCAAGGAAGAAATTAAGACTAATTTTTCACAATTTTACAAGGATCTTTTTTGCAAAGTCTTGGACCTCAGATATGCAAGGAGCAGTCAGATTTATCACCCCAAAAGTGATGGTATGGAGGAAGTTAGGAAAGCAGTCTTTGATACGGGGTCATGCAAAGCACCAGGAACGGATGGACTAAACGGTAAATGTATCATGAATATTGGGACATTATTAAAGATGATGTTCTCTTGATGGTTAAAGATTTTTTTTAACAATTATATTCCCCTTGAGTCGCTTAACGAGATGTGTTAACTTTGGTTACAAAATGATATCAAAACTTTTAGCTAATAGGCTTTACGGTCTCATG
The DNA here is from genome assembly GCA_029959085.1 of Nemophila menziesii. Classification (NCBI taxonomy): domain Eukaryota; kingdom Viridiplantae; phylum Streptophyta; class Magnoliopsida; order Boraginales; family Hydrophyllaceae; genus Nemophila; species Nemophila menziesii. The sequence continues at coordinate 12,509,361 of JARWIR010000005.1, forward strand.
GGCGTCATCATTAAACCAACACAAGCAGCATTTATCAAACGGTTGGACATTCAAGACAATATTCTAATAACACAAGAGCTTTCCTTTTTCATGAAAAGGAAAAAATAAATGGGAACACTACCTGGTGGCGATAAAACTCGGCATGACCAAAGCGTACGCCCATGTTAGATGCACTTTATTATTGTTATTCTAAAAAAAAATGGGTTCCCACCAAAATTGGATATGCTGGATTAAGAACTGCATCTCGACAGTTTTGTTTCAAATTAGTCTTAATGGGGGAGGCTCCCCCGATTCACACTAGGTAGGGGTTTGCGACAAGGAGATTCGTTTTTCCTGCTTCTTTTCTCACTAATGACGGAATTCCTTATCATCCTAATTAAACAACGTGGCTGAAAAGGCAAATAAAGGAATTCAAATTATGCGTAACTGTCTGACTATTTCTCACTTATTGTTCACTGATGACTTTTATTTTATCTTACATTGAAATGGAATGAAATGTATGAATTTCAAGAGTGTATTGAGATCTATTACTCGAGTTCAACCTAGAGAGTTAAATTTGGAAAATCTTTGATTTTTTCCAATAAAGGTACTTTGGAATCTATCAGGCAAATAGCAAGCTTTCTCTACATCCAAGAGTCCCAAGACTTGGGTAAATACCTGGAAATTACGCTTTGTCATAAGCGATCAAAAGTAAAAACACTCATTTGGATGGCTGACAAAGTTTTCTCAAGAGCTCATGGATAGAAGGCTAAGCTACCCTCGGAAGGTAGAAATGATATTTTGATCAAAGATATTCTCCAGGCCATTCTGTCTTATGTCATGTCCATTTTTTCTTTCCCTATCACTTTTTGTAGGAAATTGGCGTCTATCATTGTGAAACTTTGGTGGAATTTACTAGATATCCGAAGGATACACTGGGTAGCCTAGGAAAAATAACTATTGAAAATATGTGGCATGGTACTCAAATATTTTACAAGGATGAATATGGCCGTGCTTGCTACACAAGCCTGGCGACTTATTAAAAATTCAAATTCGTTGGCGGCCATAGTATTGAAAGGAATTTACCACCCGTGCTAAGAATTTTCTATGTAAGACGTGGCCGGTCCTGGTATTGGGCAAGCTTACGGGAAAAGAGGGATCTGCTTAGATAAGAAGGAATTATACAAATCGGGAAACGGGTAAAATACAAACTTTTAGGTAGACAGATGGCTGAAATCCGGTATGAGCCTGGAGAAACCGTTGGGTATCACCCTATTCACTGTAAAACAAATTTTGAGACCGGATGACGATTCATGGGACTCTGTGATCCTTGACGATCATTTCCCAAAGCATGTGAGAATTAGATCGAACGTATTGCCATCCTTCAACGACAAGGGCCAGATACCTTTATATGGCCACATACCAGGCCAGGAACATACACCACTAAATCAGGCTACCAAACTCTGACTACTACTTTTCTTTCTGACACTTCTTAATCTTCACACCAAGAGAAACTAAGTAACCTGACCGCATGGGAGGCTATATGGAAATCTAATGTGACGACGAAAGTACGCATTTTTGCACGGAAACCTGCAAAGACATCCTTCCTATCAGGAAAAATCTAAAAGTCTATTACTGTGCTACAGACACTTGGTGTTACTGGTGTCATGAAGAAGTGTAATCTATTAATCGTCTTTTATTGTCATGTCATGTGTAGAGACAAACATGGGCAAAATCGTCTCTCTAAATCAGAGTAAGGGAGTAGATTCCCGAGAACCTGCAAGACTGGAGCATGAACGTGTCTCAGGATTTCGAAGCAAGCAGCTGGGATCAGAGGGTTATTTTATCCTATCTTTTCTCATGCTATGGAATATTTGAAAATGTAAGATGAAATCGGTTCATGAGAACCAGAGTCTGGGACTGAAATACATAATTTGGGCCACTAAATTTCTATATCTAGTTTTCACAATTAATTACTAAAGGTCCAAATAGGAAATTGAAAAATAACTAACAGCTTTGTGGCCGTGGAACCGGATTATAATTGATATGCTTTTCTTAGCAGTTAGCGTTTGATGGAGATTTTGCTCCTCCAAATGGGGTGGATCCGATCATGTTGTGATTTCCTATGAAATTGGAAAAAATTGTATTCTACTGCTAAATCACCAACTCTTTTCCCTAATCTCCATATTTACTAAAGTTATTGGAGCCCTGTCGACACTCCGGTAATGTCACCGATTTTGCACCGGAAACTATCAGTGCTCTACCATCGTCGAGATATGTATGGTACTACTCTTTTAAGTTTTTCTTTTATTGGTGATTGGTTGTATTTATTTCTTTAACAATTGTGAGTAGCATTTTTTCAGTTGTGTTCTTTGGCATGAAGGCTTTATATCATCTTTTGAGTGGTCCATGTATGACCGTCTCATTCTAGTGTTATCGGATTTCACTTACATTAGCAAAAACTTGAAACTTAATTGACCATTTTCTTCCAAATTTATTCAAATTTATGTACTGCAAGTCTGCAATGATCAAGTTTCCTACCATGCTAGTGTTACCTCCTCTAGTCAATATCTTATTAGACTCAAGTTCTTCCCTCTTCGATCGAAATTATCCATTTTAAGATCAGCGCCTCACCGACTCTTTGGAGTCACGCATGTCATTGTTGTAACTTTTTTATTAGTCATGTTGTTTATGAATTATAGTTGTATGTGATTCATTTGCTGTTTTACAGGTTCGAATTTGTTGTTTGGGTTAAAAAAATGTTGTCTATACTTGTGCTATTTTTCATAGACCTATTTCTTTTATTAAAATATTTGAAAAAAAAAATGTTGTCTATACTTATGCTATTTTTTATAGACTTTTTTTCATTAAAATATTTGACGACCTTATATTTTATTTATCATATAACATTAAAACAAGTGATTAGTAAAATATGATTTATTATGAGCCAATTAGAGATTAATGTCTATTAAAAAACTTATTTAAAAAAAGGTGCGTATAATAAGATTTTTTATATAAAAATGCCACATCCCAAACTACCCTTATAATTAACAAATAAAAAAAATTAGAAAATAACAAAACAAAAACTAATAAACACACGCGCGCGTCCGTGAAATTTTTTTAAAATCGTCATAACTAATTCTAAAAAAATCAAAAAAATCAAAAATTTATATATTTGGATAAAGCAAACTAATATTTACGTCTATGATTTTTTTTCAAATTTTTTTGAATTTTTTGAATTTTTTAATTCGCAGAAACATGGAATTCCATGTTTTGATATAAGGAATTTGTTTTCCGTAGACACGAAATTCACTGTTTAAAACATGGAATTCCATGTTTTAAACATGGAATTCCATGTTCTGCGAATTAAAAAAATTTAAAAAAATCAAAAAAACCAAAAAATTCCGAAAATTCCGAAAAAAATCATAGACGTAAATATTAATTTGATTTATCAAAATATGATTTTTTCGATTTTTCTGATTTTTTTTGAATTAGTTATGGCAATTTTAAAAAAATTTCACGGACGCGCGCGTGTGATGAAATTAGTAGTAGGTGGTGGTGGTTGTGGTGGTGGAGGTGGTGATGGTTGTGGTGGTTGTAGTGGTGGTCGTGGTTGTGGTGGTTGTGGTGGTGGTGGTGGTGGTGGTAGTGGAAATACCCTATTATTTGTTTAAGATTTAAAAATAAATATTGTATTAAAAATAAAATAATATATTTAATAATAAGGATAGTATAGGTATAAAAAATATAAAGGGGATGTTTTTTATAAATAATTTTTTTAATAGGCATTTATCTCTAAATAAGAAAATTAGAGGCTTAAAAAAATTAAAGACATCATTAAGGAGGCATTTATCTCTAATTACTCCATTTATTAATTTTAAAAATTATTTAATCATAAAACAATAAATATTCATAGGGTTTTTTTAATTCTTAAAAGGAATAATAATAATAATAAATAAAATATAATTTTTTTTGATTTACCTGAAAAAATTAATATGTTGATTAAATTATTGTCAAAGATTTTTTTGAAGAATAATCGAGCTAAGACTTGATATTATGATTTGTACTTGGCACATTAAATCAATTATCTTAGCTGTAAAATGACACAATCTTCTTAAATGCGAATATATGAGGAAATGCCAATAAAAAAGGCATTACTCCAAAAGTATGTTACCTGGAAAACAATAAAACCAAAATTTAAAGACCGTAAGCTAGATAAATGTAGGTGTATTTCCATTGACAAGGCACTAAGTATTGGGTACGGGACTAGGGGTCCATTTGAGAACCTTCAATAAATTATCGGATTGAATCTTGTCTTCAATTCAGAGGTTGCATTACATTTCTACCTAACTAGCATCATAATTGACAGAGTTATACATATTGTGTTTTACTTCAGATATAATTGGTCAACTATAGTGTAGTTACATGAGTTGAATTAATTTATTATTGTTTTATTTTTCAAGGAGTTCGGGACAGATTCAAAAATTATTTGCTAAGAACAGAAACTAAGTAAAATTCGAAACCTCAGCATAAAAAAATTCAGGCTAATTTCTTGCCCGAGAGAATTTGGAGGGACGAATATTAGGATCGAGAAAAGGAAAGGGGCGGTGGACCAAACTTTTTACTTTTAATATATAAAGCTAAGTTCAACGACTTCCTATACTTTTAACTAGAATAAAGAGTCAAATATCGATTTCTCTTATATATTAATTCTCTACACTACAATGATTTTGCTCGCTCCAATAGCGTTTCTATTTCAACTCCTAATTTTAAAATTGGGTGAATTATATATAGGGTCTTGGAAAACATCTTTTTTCTCTATAGAGTAGTTTTAAAAATGTTTTTCTTCTTAGGGACCTCATTTTTTACAATAGTTTTTTCTACCTTACTAACACTAAAAGACAAAAAAGTGTGATGTCACTGTTTCTCTCTCCACTACCTACCACTACCCACCTACCTCCAACCTCCCACCACCTACCACCGACCTCCAACCACCGACCACCGACCTCCGACCTCCGACCACGGACCTTAGGCCACCAGTCACCGGATAAAACATAGAGTACTTCGAGAATTTGCTGAGTACTCCGACAATTTTGCTGAGTACTCTATATATTTAAATGAGTACTCTATATATCCAACCCCCGACCACCGATTTCCAACCACCGACCACCGACTGCCAGAAAATTGCGAAGTACTCTAAGCAAATCTCGGAGTACTCTAAAAAAATCTCGGAGTACTCTGAGAAAAACTCGGAGTACTCTTAAAAATTGAGGACTAATATAAAAAAATTACTGAACAATTTATTTAACAAAAGTAATGAGTATTACTAAAACAAATACAAATATATTATTCTCATATATTATTACACAAGCCAAAAAAAATAAAAATTCTATCTGGTTTGACCAGATCTAGATCTGGTCAACCTACTAAAAAAAAAGGCACTCGCTGCTTCTTCTTAAACCGCCGCCACCACCATAACACAAAACACTTCCACCTAGCTCCGATCTGCTCCCCCTTCTCTTCGCCATGGAAACCATACCACCACCACCATAACACCACCACCACTATAACAGAAGCACCACCACTCGAAAACAGAAGCACCACCACTCGAAAACAGAAGCACCACCACTCGAAAACAGAAGCACCGCCACCAACGACATAACGCCACCACTGCAAATCGTAAACAGAATCACAACCGCCACCATAACACTACCACCACCGACATAACACACATCCACGGAAGAAGAAGAAGAACGAGATCCATGGAGCTTCGTGGTACCGCGAACATGGCTGTGTGCCGAGATTGGAGCAGCGTTGCAGCGAGATCTTTGCCGGAGCAGCGGTTTACTCTGTTTCCGTTTGTTGTAGTGTCGGTGGCTTCCTTCGGTGGAGGACCGGAGCTCGCGAAGAACATCAGCACCCCAGCTCGCGAACAGATCTAAGGAGAAGAATGAGCTGCGCGAACAGATCTGGAATGAAGAGGGACCATCAGATTCGAAGACTCCGAGCTCCTTTCCGTGACCATCATGTCTCCGGCGAAGCACCTCAGCGCCGCTGCACTTGTCTTCTTCGGCGAACCACCGTCATTGCAGTCTTCATCGAAACCACTTGTCTTCTTCTGCACTTGTTTAGATCTCGGAGCTTCGTCATCAGCAATTCTTTTGTGGTGAAGAAGGTGTTCTCGGTGGTGAAGAAGGTGTTATGGTGGTGGCGGGTTTGGTTTTCTGGGAGAGAGAGATAAAGTAGGTCAGGGGAAGAGAGAGAAAAAGTTTTTCACGGGAATGATTTTATGAGAATTGTAATAGAATATTTAGTATATATTGTGTAAAAAGGGTAGTAAGGTAATAGGGGTTTTGGGGTTCATGTGTTAAAAACTTCCTGAGGTCTTTAGTAAGAAGAGGCTCTAGGCCGGGTCCCCATCTTGAAGAGGGGGTGTGTGTTCAAGACCCTAACGTGAATTTACTCTTTAAAATTTTATATTCAAACTTAATTTTAATAATTTTTTATTTAATAAAATATCTTTATTTATTTATTTTAAAAAAGTTATATTTTATATATTAATTATAATTATATTTATAATAATTTTTTTTAAATATGTAGAAATTTTATTTTATTAATATTATCATAATTTATGATTTTTTTCTTTAAAAAGTTAAAAAATAAAATTTAATATAGAAAAAAAATTAAAAAATAACTGAAAAAGAAATAGCTTTGAAAAAGAAAAAGATTAAGAAAACAAAATTTAATGCAAAATAAGTAATTTAATATAAGTTATAATTAAGAAAAACTTATTTGACGTGATTTTAAGAAAAAAGTAATAAAGGCTAAAGACATGTAAAATAAATTATAAAAAATATAACTAGTGAATTTATAAAAAATGAAGATTACAAATGAAACATAAAAACATGTCCAATAAAAGTAAGGGTGAATTATACATAAGGTCTTAGAAACACTATTTCTTCTCTATAGAGTAGTGTCTAGAAATCTGTTCTTCTTAGGGACCTCATTTTTTACAATAGTCTTTCTTACCCTTACGAACACTAAAAGACAAAAAAGTGTGATGTCACTGTTTCTCTCTCTCCACTACCACTACCCACCTACCTCCGACCACCGACCACCGACCTCCGACCTCTGACCACCGACCTCCGACCACCGACCACCAGTCACCGATCGCTGGAAAAAACATAAAATATCGGATAAAATTGATGAGTATCGGAAAAAACTGAGAGTACTCTCTATATTTGCTGAGTACTCTATATATTTTATTGAGTGCTCCGAATAATTTTAATGAGTACTCTATGAATTTTAATGAGTATTCAGATAATTTTAATGAGTACTCCGTAATTTTGATGAGTACTCTACATATTTGGTGAGTATTTTACAAAAATATATAAAGAATAAATCTTAAAAAATAATTTAATCACTTTTCAAACTTTTTTATACAATCAAATGAATTACAAATACAAAAAGCAATTGAAACGAATAAAAAAAATACTATCTAGCTTTGTGTTTGACCAGATCTGGTCAAACCAGATCTGAAAAAACAAAAAACAAAAAGGTGTTGCGTACTGTGTACGCTCATAAAAAAAACAGCGTTTGCAGCGAGGGACTGTGTCTTCCATGGCTTCTCACGGAGGTGGACCTGCGTTTCTATTAAAGACAAGCACCATTTCGCCGATTTGCTGGAAGAGCTCCGTGCGTGGAAGAGCTCCGTTCACAATCGTGTTCGTCGCTTCTCTCACCGTCGGAGCTGTGGCGCAGCGACGGAGTCCACAACTGCTGCTTCGTCAAGCTCGTCTGATTTTGCAGTACATTGAACACCGTCCAGTGGTGGTGGTGCTCGGATCCCGAAGGTAGTAACTGCTCAGATGGGAGAAGATCCAGAACAGTTATGGTGCTCGGCTATGGAGGTTTGAAGGTGGTGATGTGCTTGACCATGGCTGAAGGAGGTCAGTTGGTGGTGCTTCGCCGGATTTGCATAGTTGTGGTGGTTGTGGTGTTATGGTGGTGGTGGTGTTCGTGTTATGGTGGGGGTGGCCATGGAGGATGCAGGTGGTGGTTGTGGCCATTTCGGTTTTCGGTGGTGGTAGTTGTGTTATGGTGGTGGTGGCGGCGGTTTGAGAGCTGGGGGAGGATAGAGAGGTGAGAGAATATTGATCTGAAATTATAATGGGTGGGTTTCTAAAATAGTATATATAGAGGACAAAAAATTAAAACAAGGGTATAATTGTAATCGGGATATTGGGTCTCATGTGTTAAATTTTATTGGAGGTCTTTAGTAAGAAGAGACTCCTAGAGGGGTTGCTATCTCGAAAGGGGGGGGGGGGTGTTCAAGACCCTAAGTGGCATTTTCTCTAAAAGTAAACACGTAACATGAATTAAGAAAAAAATCAAAGGATAACTAAAATTTTAATATTAAGTAGATTAAAAAAAATTATGTTATAGTTTTTTGATAGGTAAAACAAATAAAAAAAATAAATAAAAAAAATTGTAGCTAAAGCTCTCTTGCTCAACAGATCTAACTAAAAGATAGCAAAAAATTGTTAGTTACACTTAGGTATTTATATTCGGTTGATACTATTGGAGTATAACTTTTAAATGGTTAAACCCCAATTCTAACCTCAATTCTAGTTTTTCACCAGAGTTGGTAGGGGTGGAAATCGGATCCGTAATTTCCGATTTTCGACTTTTTCGATCTGAAAATTCCGATTTTGGAACAGATTTTTAAGGTTCCGAAATTCCGATTTCCGATTTTTCTGAACAAATCGGATCGGAATTGGAATTACATATAAATTTCTGAAATTTCCGGATTTTCCGATCCGATTTATTTCTAAATTATATTTCCGATCCGATTTTATTTTTGAATTATATTACCGAATTATAAATTATATTTCAAAATAATATTGCATGGTGTATTTGAAACATGAAAATCAATGGTCTGTTTGGTCCTTGAAACATGTAATATTGCAGGATCGTTTTCCGAGACATTTTTGCAATTTTTTTCATGTAATAGGAAAAGTAACAGTTATTTAGCATTGTTTTTTCTAACCATTGTTATTTTGTTACTTCATGTAAATTTTAAGTTTAGTTTTTAACTACTGTTATTCTTCGTGTAAGTTTTATAAGTTTAGTTTTTTATTACGATTACTCTTCGTGTAAGTTTGAAACAACTGTTCCGATTTATATCCCTTAGTTCCGCAATTTCCAAAGTTCCGAAATTCCAACCCAAAGTTCCGAATTTTCCGAACCAAAAGTTCCGAAATTCCAACCCAAAGTTCCGAATTTTCTGAACCAAAAGTTCCGAAATTTCTGTACCGAAATTTCCGAATTTCCGGTAAATTCCGAAATTCCGAATTAGGAATTGTTTTTCCCAGTTTCGAAAAAATTGGATAGGAATTGGAATGGAAAAAATCTATTCTGAAAAAAATTGGAATTTTTCCAAAATACCTTTTTTTCGATCCGTTCCTTCCGATTTCCACCCCTAAGAGTTGGGGGGTCCTGTTGGACTCAACCTAAGTTATTGGAAAAAGAAAATAAATAAGCTAAAATGACGGGATCGTATATTATTTTATTAAAAAATTATAGTAATTTATCGTGGTCTAGGTTTACTAATGACTGTCCCAAGAAAGACTAACGTCTTCACATCTGACATAACAATTCTATAGTCATTTTCCTTTATATGGTATACTCACTACGATCAATTACCTTGAATTATTAAGCTAGTGTCTTTGTTGAAAAAAATACATAAGTATGATTGTAAAATGGAGAAATGGGTGATTATATATATCTCACCCCCAATCATGAAAACATGCTTAGAAGCTAATAAAACTTGAAAGAGGGAGAGAATGCACGTTCACTCCAGCTTGCATTATTGGTTGGTTATCTTCATATCATTCCCAAATATTTAAACATTATAAGTTTTCAATTTATGTTAATATTAACATAGTATGTGTCTAGTTCAGTATTTTAGTTATCACTGAACTTTATAATATGTATAGTCCTGGTTTTTTTTCTTGAAAATATAATATATAGATAATAATTTAAAGAATTACAAAAGTTAACCTATCCCTAAAAATTCGTTGTGAACACATAAGATACTAGTCAACTGGGGAGGAATATAAATATCCTAATTGTCAAACAGATTACCAAGAAGCTCATGTTTGGCAATTCAATCAGCTACTAAATTTCTACTCCTAAAGATAAGAGTAAAGCTAGGGTTTGACATTTCCGCAAAATAATAAATATTACAAATGACATTACGAATTAAATGACTCGGAATGGTTTGACTTGAAGATAGGGGTTTCATGATCTTTTCGCAGTCATTCTCAATTATTACGCTTCCAAAAGGATAGTTCAAACCCATCTTCGTGGCTTTTAAAATTCCTGTAGCTTCTGCTTTTAAAACCGACTCCACTCCCATTTTTCAACTTTTACCTGTTATAAATTCACCATTAGAGTTTCTTACAACACAACCAATAGTTGTTCGCTTATCAGAAAAAGTTGTATCACAATTAATTTTAAACTTATTAGGAGGTGGTTTCTTCCGTTTATCCTTAAATTTTACTCCTTGATTAGTATAGTTTATATTCTCACTATTATTAATCTCTCTTTGATTGGTATTTATCCTAGTATTAAGGTCCAAAAAGTTAACATCATTAGGGTTTAAGATTTTGTAATATTCTTTCCAACTTTCTATGACTTTTTCTATTGTAAAAAGAGGATCACATTTTTTACTGTTATAGATGAAATTATTTTTATCTTTTCATATTTGCCAAGTAATTGTACAAATAAGTTCTAAGATTTTGTCTTATATTTTGTAATTTTTTATTATATCTTGCTCATGTTTTAGTATCCATTAGTCAACCCTAGATGTGGTATCATTTTTCAGTTTTAATATTAAATGAACTAGCAAACCATACTACTTTGATCCAAGGGCATCTAAAAAGCATATGCTTAACTGTTTCCTCATTATGATTACAAATTTTACATATATTGTTATTACTGTATTTACGTTTAACTAGATTTTTCTCGGTTGGTAAGAGGTTTTTTATAGCTCTCCACATAAAATTTCTAACTTTTGTAGGAGTTTCCATTTTCCATATTAAGCTCCATAGAAGATTATCATTATTGATAGATATTGTTGGTTTATTTTGTATTTGTAGTAATTGTTTATTTATTTCTTCCTTTTTTAGTTTATGATAAGCTTCTTTTATTGTATAGTTTCTATTTTTACAGTATTCATTTGATCTTCACATTTAAACTTTGATATTATCATATTTCTTATTTTATCTTTAATGCCACTAGGATAGAGATTATTGAGAACCTCAATATTCTAGGTGTTGTCTTCTTTTATCAATTGGTAACCCATTTGATTTAAGAAGTTATAGGTTTTATATTAAGATTATGTTTGCTAATCCACTTATGTTCATGGATATTTATATTCAAACCATATTCTAATTTCCATTTGATATCTTTATAAAAGGTTTCCCTTTCTATTAGTATGATTTTCCATCCCCAAGAAGGTGGACTTCCTAACTTAGCCTCAAAGAATGTGTTGATATGGAAATATTTTCCTTTTAACAATTTATATAACAAAGAGTCTTTTTTATTTGCTATATTCCTGGATAGATGTTCTAGTGGTTGGAGTATTTGTTAAATGACCAGAACGTCTTCTAATCAAAATTTACCCAAATAAAGTGACTCCTAGGTGTATTAAATAAAAATATTTCTAATATATCAGTATAAAATTCCACTCATTACTGCATTCTGAATATGGATCGACCGACCAAGACTTGTTACCATTTCTTAACGAACTCTGGCCCGTATGAGGTTGACTAGTTTTGACTTATATGGGGATTTTTCTTTTCTTTTCTTTTTATCACACTACTTATATGGAGACGAGTATTATGTTTGATGAGGATTAAAATGCTCAATAATTGAAAATAATTCAGCAACCAACTATAAGAGATAAAAGAAGGAAAATACAAAATAAGGCCCAAAAATTTGCAACATTATTATGTAAGTTCTAGCTAAAAATAATTATATAAAAGTCATAATTCAAAATATCTAGTTTGGTTTTTTTCACTTATACCCTTTGTTAGTCTGGAGAGAGATTTAGATTTTTCCGTGGGGGACCCATTAATGCTCGCACCTATTTTTGTAAATTAACCAATGATGGGTACGAACCCGTGTCATTATTTACTAAGTCGTTTATTCAATTTTATTAACTCATTGATATTTGTCCACATAAAAGTCCAATTAGGTACAGACCCATCTCGAACAATAGCTAAATGAGTACAGACAATAACTATATGGGTACAGACCCATCTCGACCAAATAGTTATATGGGTACGGACTCAATTAGACCAATTCGACACTAACATTACATCTCTTCACACTCGTTGCAATGGAACAAATATAAAAAAGAAATCTCTTCATACTCGTTGCAACAGAATAAAAAACAAATCGAAATCTCTTCCAACTCACTATTGAAAAAAAATGCAACAGCGGTTTTTTTGTGTTGTACACATGGCATCTGTTTTCTTGGGTTGTACCTATGACATCGGTTTTCTTGGTTGTACCCATGAAAGCATTTATTTTGGCATGTAGTTCGTGATGGCACCAGAGAAAAGAAGATCTATTCACACTCGCAGCATTGGATCAAAAATAAAAAAATTCACTCTACCGTTGGGACAAAAATGAAACAGAATCTCTTCACACTCGCATGATTGGAATAAAGAACAAAAACAAATCTCTTCACACTCGCTAAATTGGAACAAAAAACAAAACAAAATCTCTTCCAACAAAAAAATGGCAGCGACGGTTTTCTTATGCAGGCGAGCAGCGGCGATGATTGTTGGTGGTGGAAAATGGTACACGAAAGGCATCGGTGGACTGTACCCATGGCCCAATCAAAAAACAAATCGAAAATCTCTTCACACTCCTTCACGGGTTGTGCCCATGGTGGTGAAGATTGCAAGCCATGGTGGAGAATGGTCACGTCGGTGGTGTATGGTCTAAGAACGACAGTTTTCTGGTGCAAGAGAGTGGCGGCGGGAAAAGAGAAGGCAGAAGGAGGGGAGCAGAGCGACACCAAGAGTGCTTGTTGGTACGAAGGTGAGACATGGGTGTGAAGAGAGGGGTGGCTGTTGTTTGTTGGTGGGAAGGTGATATCCGGATGGGAAGGCGGCTTGGTTTGAAGGTAAGAACGACGGTGGGAAAGAAAAGAGGGGAAGGGGAGACGTGTTGGTGGGATGCAGAGAGAGAGGAGAAAGAGGGAGGTAATGGAAGGGATCTAATTCCCTTATTAGGGTTTTGGTTTGGTTTTTAAGTTTTCTATGTGATTAAGAAAGAAGAGGAGGGTGTTTAGGTTTTTAGGTCTCTAATTGGATTTCTAATAAAGTAGTTAGGTTATAAATTTTGAAAGTATTTTACCGATGCTTTGGACCTTACTCCCTCCGTCCACAAATGTTTGTCACAATTTCTAAAAATGGATGTCCACAAAAGGTTGTCATTTTAAAATATCAAGAAACTTTTTTACATGTTCTACCAAGTTTATCCTTATTTAATTTTCAAAAAATAGAAAGCATTAATTGCTTTTCTTAATTATTAAATAGTTAGTTGAGGGTAATTTAGTAAAAGTAGAAGACATTAATTGCTTTTCTTAATCTATGTAAAAAAAAGGTATGACAAACATTTGTGGACGGAAGGAGTATAAAGCTAATCCCCTAAAAGACATGAAACAGAAAGTCTGATATTTGTTATTATATTTTTCGATACAGATATCCATGATTCGTGAATATAAAGGCTGTTTTGGAAGAATTATTTTTGAATCCTAACAAATATAGATTGACTTACTTGTTTATCACAGGGATCCGCAACCACTGGGCAGGATTATATTATGTCAATTAGACCATAAATTAGTACCACTCTACTAGTATTAACGTTGACAAAATATCACCACTGATACACATTCATAATTTTCAATTGGATATATGGATCTGCAGTTTTCACTGGTATTTGGAATATCATGAGAATGTAACAATGTGCATGTGATAAATAGTATTTGTTAGAGAAAAACGCTGCCTAAAAAAGATGTGAGCCTCCACTTACATAAATATTTATATCTTGCCTTGGAATATTAAATTTCGGAACTCCAACATTTAGGTAAACCAAGTTTAATTTTTTTTTTTGCATTTTAATATCCTCTGTGTACAAACACTTTGGTCGGGTTTCGTATGAATATTATGGGAGATGTACTCTACATTAATTTCGAAATGTAGTCCATATCTACCCCATCTTTTGCGCTTCTACTAGTACGTACTTTAAAAGGTCAATTAAGAAGTAAAGAAAAAGAAAACTCAATTAATAGAGGAGACAGGTAGCGAATGCATGTGCCATGCCAAAGAATTAATTTTAGAACTATACCAACTTCTACCTATATTATTTTACCTATTCTCTTCATAGAGTACAGGAAATATGATGATCCAACATTCTAGTGCTTGACAACCATGTTTCTTGGACATTGGACAGAATTGTTCACGATTATTAGCCTAAAGCATGGAGTAATCACCGACATAATGCGTTCCAATTGGGGAATAGATCTCTATTAGATAAACTTTCTATGAGTCTCAACTAACATGACATGGCATCATATTATTTATTTGGAGTTAGATCCTCTTTGCAATTTATGTGGAGAAGATTTTGAGTCAAACAAGCCTCTCTTTTTTTATTGTACTTATTCGAGGGCTATTTGGTTGGAGATAAAGTCTTGGCTAAGATTGGAACACGCTACTAAGTGCTTTGAAATGACTCCAAAAACTTAAAGTTAGAGAAAATTGAAAGAGAAAAGCATGGAGGATTGGTTTTGGAGCTACCGTGTATTGTATTTGGAAAGCGAGAAATCACCTAACTATAAGAGGTGATTCTTCATCTAGAGAAACGGTTATCAAGGAAATTAAGTGGTTCCATTTTATTTTCCTTGTTCCCTCATGATTCATTTTTAGATGATGGTGGACGATTAGCTTGTATTAATATTAGTATGAGGTAGTCGTTTTTTAGCTTCTTAGTTGCTATCTTTAGCCTTTTGGCTTAGGTAGGTAACTCTCTTGTATAGTGTACCGTTTTTTTATTAATACAACCGTTTACCTAAACCAAAAATAATAAAAAATAAACATGACATGGCATCTTCTTAGCCACAAATTTTACATTTTTTTTCTTTTTGATTCACGTTAAATTTTCTATTTTATTTTTTATTCAAACCATATTATATATAATAATGTTATCATTTTTTTGACTAACTAATAATTTTCTTTTCAAATAATTTCATCATAAATTAAGTATTAAATTTTTAAAAATTTACCTATGTTTTCATGCTTTTTTTGTTTGGTACTGCTATTTTTTATATCTTTTTATAAAGTTTTTTCTTATCTAAAAGTTAAGATTTTTTTTCTTTATTTTCCTTTTCTAGAGTTTTGATTTTTTTATAAATAATTTATAGAATATTTATTTATATATATCAAGAATAATTTTTATAATTTCTATTTTTCGAATTTTAAACTTTTTTTGATGTAAAAAAATAACTCAAAGAAAATACAAAATAAAAATTCACCTATTTTAAATATTTCAATTAATTATTTAGAAAAAACTATAATTTATAAAAATTCAAAACCTATCATAACTGAATAAATTTTTTAAAAAAAAATATAAATTCAAGTTACGAAATATCATAGTACAAAAAATATTCATCACAATATATATATTATATATACAAACACTATTTTGCCTAGTTGGTCGAGATCTAATTTTGACTAGTCGATCGACACCTAATTTCTCCTAATCGATCGGAAGTTAACGATTATGCAAAATTAGGTCGACTAGAAAAAATTAGGTCCCGACCGTTAGGCGAAATTGAATAAGTAAAATTAAATGACCGATTAAGAAATTAAGTCATGATCGACTAGGCAAAATTAGATCCCGGCCGACTTAGCGAAATTGACAGGGTAAAATAGTATTATATTGATTTTATTTTATATATATACAAACATTTCCCAGTTATTTTAAATTATGAAATATCACATTACCAAAAAATCAACTGGGAATGTTTGTCTATATATAAAATAAAATCAATATAACACTATTTTACCCAGTCAATTTTCCTAAGTCGGCCGGGATCTAATTTTGCCTAGTCGATCATGACCTAATTTCTTAATCTGTCGGGACTTAATTTAACCTAGTCGATTTTGTGTAATGGTCGGGACCTAATTTTTCTAGTCGACCTAATTTCGCATAATCGTTAACTTTCGGTCGATTAGGAGAAATTAGGTCTTGATCGACTAGTCAAACTTA
Organism: Nemophila menziesii; assembly: GCA_029959085.1. Lineage (NCBI taxonomy): Eukaryota > Viridiplantae > Streptophyta > Magnoliopsida > Boraginales > Hydrophyllaceae > Nemophila > Nemophila menziesii. The sequence goes on from JARWIR010000005.1 coordinate 12,525,687, forward strand.
GATCTCGACCAACTAGGCAAAATAGTGTTTGTATATATTATATATATTGTGATGAATATTTTTTGTACTATGATATTTCGTAATTTGAATTTATATTTAAAAAGTAGTTGAATTTATTCAGTTAGGATAGATTTTGAAATTTTATAAATTATAGTTGTTTTTTAAATAATTGATTGAAATATTTAAATTACAAGAAATAGATTTTTTTTTATTTTCTTTGTTCTGTTTTTAGTAAAATAAATTGTTATTTTCTTTGGTTTGTTTTTTTACATCAAAAAAATTTTAAAATTCGAAAAATAGAAGTGATAAAATTTATTCTTGATAAAAATATAATTTGTTTACAGATTAATATATAAATAAATATTCTATAAATTAATTTTAAAAAAATAAAATCAAAACTATAAAGAAGAATAAGAAAAAACTTTGTAAAAAGATATAAAAAATAGCAGTACCAAACTAAAAGAAAAACATGAAAACATATGTAACTTTTTAAAAATCTATGATGAAATTATTTGAAAAAAAATTATTATAAATTTTTTTATTTTAAGTTAGTAAAAAATTTGATAAACTATATGGTTTGAATAAAAAATAAAACAAATAAAATTTAACTGGAATCCAAAAGAAAAAGAAAAAAAAGAATGTAAAATTTGGAAAATTCTTCCCTCCAATATAGGATGATCCTACACCAATTACATTCATACACATACCCCATGTTTTAAACTTGCAAAAGTAACTATCACATTAATCTAATGACATGTGTTTTGTTTTAATAATGAATGACTGTGATTTAAATATTGGACCATCCAATATTGGATGGAAGTATTACCCGTAAAATTTTTATGGCTAAGAAGATGACATGTCATGCTAGTAGAGACGCATAGAAGATTTCTCTAGGAGAGGATCCATACCCATTACACACACCTCATCACAATTTATTTTACAAGTGTTTATACAACAAAATCCAAAATTTGCTTTGTGAATCATAAAAGAAGAAATAACCTATCTCTATTCTCTAATATGCAAGCAAAATGCTTAAACAAACACATATAACTAATCTAATATACTTTACAAGTCAAAAATATTTACAGAAAAAAAAAAAGAGTTTAGAATGTATCAAAGAAGATGAGAGAATAATGAAGGAAATAAGTATAACAAACAAAATACATCTTATTTACAGAATTTCATAGATTTTTATACAAACCGTTCTATTAGATTAAATTTGCCCCAAAAATTAATTACTAGAAAGAAACGAGAGATCTCAAAACAACTTGTCTGTTGAATTCAGGAAAAGAACCTGAAAACAAATTATTTCGTAACCTAATGCATTTAAATGTTTTCGTCTGAAGCATAGCTTAGATATTTATGGGTTCTTTGCAAAGGAGTGGACCCTAGATCTGAGTTTTTTTTTTTTTTTGTCAAAGTGCATTAAATTAAAACGGAATAAAGGTTCATTACAAATAGGATAGACTCTCAACCATTTAACAAGGTATTAGCGAGTTGTTTGGGAGTTTGGCGAATTGGTGGGAGGGATTATCAATCCAATTACAAGGTAAAATGCCCATAAGCTTTTGCCTTGCAGCCCAATCCGCAAAAACGTTGTCTACTCTTCTAATAAAGAAGAAAGACACTAATCTATTACAACAAAAATTACGAATATCCTTAATAAAAGTGTTTAGGCGCGCATTTGTAGGATCCTTGTTAGATTTCAGCAAATCTACCACCGTTTTGTTGTCGCAAAGAACTCGAACATCCCGGCTTTGAAAATTGATTGCTGAGCAAAGTCCATTGCGCACTCCTATCAACTCTGCTTCATCAGGACTGTTGCATAAGAAGGACCAAGCATGGCCATGTATAAGTTTGTTATTTTCATCAAATATAATGCTAGCTGAAGAGGCCTCATTTTCTTTAAAACATGCATCAGATATGACACTTAGGGAGTCTTTACTTAGTTTTTCATTCCATACCTCAGATTTGTTTTTCTTACCTTGGGCATTTGTACTCTTAGGATTTCTTTCTTTTACCTGTTGAGTAGTATTCCTTTGGTTTTCATGATTTTCATTTAGATTTGGTGAATATTCTTTAACCTCAGAGTTATTCTTACATAAAGATAAGAATTCATCATAGGTTTTTAGTGATTGTTGTAATACATATCCCGAATCAGGGATATTACCTTCATATATAAATTTATTCCTTGTTTTCCAAATTTGCCACAACATAATGATACTTAAATCATATAAATTTCTTCCCGTTACATCTCTTTTAGTATTCAACTTTTTTATTTCAATAAACCAATTTTCAAATCTGGCAGTAATTATAGAGTTAGATAGCATTTGTAATGGTGAAATAAGCCACATTGCTCTGAGTTCTTCGTTCTATAGATACTCAGATTTTTCATTTTCAGAATTAGAGAAAATTAATCCTAGTCAAAAAATGATATTCCATCCTATCCTATATAAGATGGTCTAATATATTAATCATAGCTATCTATTCTCTTTGGTTGTTCTTTATAAAAGACTTCATTCCTCAAAGATAAGGCAAAGAGAATTAAAACACAAATCACAATGAAGCTTAACTAGCAAACAATTGTTGAGAATTATTAATAGCCAGTACACATTTAACTAAGTTTTGAAATCGTAAATAATTTGTTGCGAATAGTTAAGAGAAAGAACAATACAACGAAACACACACATAATTCTTTCTCCATCTATGAAGTTCCTGAAGCTTCAGCCATTTCCTGTTCAACAGCTGGTGCTTCAACTGGATAATACTTGTAATGAAGTTCGCTTACATCATCACCAAATACCTTTTTCCATCCATTTGCACTTACATGATACACTATAATCATAACAAAATCTCATTATCAGTAAATATAAAAGGAGTAAAAAGTGGTGGAGGAGATGGTGGAGGAAAATATTACCGCTAGCTACACCACCACTAGCTCCATCTCTGAATGTCGCATGATAAATAGCTCGTCTACCCAATTCAGCAGCTTCTTCAACAGACATATCGTAGCGGTAACTATACAAATCACGAGAAAAATAAGTTAAATAAATTAATATAGGGACCTATAGTGCAATTAACAACATACCCATTATCAAGAACACCATAAGCATATGGTGAACCAGATCCAACAGAAAAACGTGTCCCTTTAAGCCTTCCTCCTTCACTGTCTACATAATATAGACCTGGGCCCTACACCATTAAAGCAAACACAGGGTTAAAAAGGTAACATTGTACTAACATTTATCTCAAATTACCTTTTCGTCCCAGCCAGCTATCATGGTACCAACTGATAAACCCATTCCACGGTAATGATACAGAATGTTTGCTAACAATTTCGAAGCTCCAGTAACTGAAATTCTCCTCTTATTTGCCAGCTCGTGTAATCGGCACTGAAGCATATATACAAGAATTTAATTTAGACCAGACACAAAACACACGAGTTACAAATACAAACCTTAATTCCTAAGTTTCTGTGCCAGAATTGACAATCAGCAGCTCCTCCAGCCATAGTTCCAAGCATGTAAGGGTTAATTTCGATAATTTTCTTCACAGATTGAGATGCTACAAAAATACTTCAGTTAAGCCTTTTCTCATAAATCGATTCAGCTATATAAACGCTAATTACTAACTTACATATATACCCTCCCATACTAGCACGAGAATCAGCAGCTACTATAACACCTCCCTGGAAGATAAATGCTAGAGTAGTAGTTCCCTTTGCTGGTTTCACCATTTGAATTGCTTCTTTCTGAAATCCATCGAACTGATACAAAACACAATAAATTTAACACGAGAAAGGAATATAATATACATATTTACACAAATTAAGAACAGATTAAACTCACATTAGTAGTATCTGGAATGTGGAATGATGGAGCAGTTGAAATCCCATCACACATTAATGAATTCATGTTCCCCTGAATAGGGGCGGTTGGTTCTAGCCCACTGAAGTCTATTGTCATAGTTTTAACCTACATCATACAAAGATTATTCTAATTACAATCATAATAACACTATTAGCAATTAACGTATAAACAATTAGCTCATATTGGAATGGTAAGACGAATGATAAGGATTAATTACACCATCAGTACGATTACTATGCGAACAATAGCTAAACATACACATGTTTCAAAAGCAGCTGACTATGTATTAGCGTTGCAAATCTACCGCTCATTAAGGGTATGTTTGCAAGTTTTAAGAATAACACGAGTATATTTGGCTATTGGGCATAAAGAGAGATCAATGGTGCGATTAACCCTAACTAAACAAGAGTTTAATACTAGATCCAAGCCGTGTAAACCCTAATTAATAATGAATGACAATACAATAAATTAATAAAACGAAAATTAAGAGATGAATAGTATTCGCGATTTTGTACCTTATGTTAAATTTGCAGAGGTGTAAGTATAATGAGATGAGAAATTTTGAGAAACAAAGATGAAAATATATAGAAGAGGAAAGTTTTCTTGCGCTATACTACTACACTGTTGGGGAAGTGGGTTTTTATATGTAGCGATAGGGTCTTGGGTTGATCCGACCCATTTATAACATTTAACCCATTTGTATTTAGTATTTATTTTTAGTTAAAATAAAATTTTGAATTAGTATATTTTAATTTAGTATTTATTTTCTTTTTTCGTTACATATGAGAACTGCACCACTAGATTGGATGACCAATCTCAACTGATTAGCAAAATTTCTACTAATAACTCCTCGGGGAGTGCTCGATGTATTTGACTGGAAAAAAAGTGTTCAATAACGTCATCGGCATTGACCAACCATTTTGATCGTTGGTAATCACATCCCATAAGTCAATCCCTATATTGTATATGTTCAACCATCGAGTTTGCCTCTCTCCAAACTAATCAGTTCACACTAGTATACGTCTCACGATAGATATATCATGCCTCAAAACTCTTGTTACAACGCATAATATCAATACATTCGTGTAATAAATTACTAGACTAGTCTCTAGTAACTACGACGCTCTTTTGTAAAGCCATAATCTAAAAGTTTAAATTGTGAAGCCATAATATTTTGTAATTTAGAGCCCAAAATTTAAAATTCTAGAAAACTATAACTAGTATATTGAAAATGGCAATTAGTGGGTCAATAGTCACTCTAGTGATTATAAGCACTTTGTCGTTGTAGTGGTGAAAATACGACTTAGACCAAGAAGCCACTCAGCATGGACCACGATCCTTACAGGCATGACGTGCGTGCTTGATAAGGGTTAAAGCGTGCATTACATGGGTATCTAAGAAGGAACTATTTTGTGTAAACACCACATATTAATTCATGGATTCGGTCATGTAGATACAATAAGTCTTGACACCCTTCTTAAAGATTCAGATCGCCTAAGAGAACCACTAAATTTAATACACAGTTGATTAGAAGTTAAGAAGTCTCGTTTATATATAATATCACGCATAAGTTAAAGAAATGACATTTTCAAAAGTTAACAAACACTAAGTGTTAGCCAACCTTAGTCCTAAAGTTGGGGTTGAATAAGACTATGCGTTATTCAAAATTAGTTAGACATAATCCATATATTAGTTGACAAGACTTTACGAAAACGGTCAAACACTAGATAGATAAGTTAGACCTACGACATATAAAGATAATATGGAAGAGCCGATAAATCAAATACTTAGCGTGCAAAAAGTAACAATGTAGGGAAAGATGCGATACACTATGATATATAGTGGTTTGACTCTTGGAGGCCTAGTTCACTACCTAAGGTCTATTGGACCTTATGTGGCACCTTTTGGATACATTTAAGATTAAGATTAGTAAGCATGGTTCTAAAAGGCGCTAGGCGGTACTAGGGCGGTCGACCACCTTCGAGCGCCTAGATGATTAGGCGGCCTATTAATCGGAATTTAGGCGGTCTTTGCCTAGGCGGTTTTTCTATTAATTTATATTAAATATATATGACTAATATAATGATATAAATAACATTTACATCTTAATATATTTAAAGTAAATCAATTTAACATAAATATCATATATTTTATAATAAAATAATAATGATTATTATTCAACTAAAAATGTCAAATTCAAGAATTCTAGACTTGAAATATAAAAATCCTACCTTCTTAATTTTCTTGCGCATTCAAACTCTAACCTAAGTAGTTTTTCTTTATATTTTTCTCATGTGTTGGGTTGGATTAGATTGAATTACTTATTTATGGGCTAGCATGCTAGGTAGTGTTCACGTTAGGCAACACATTAATCTGATTGGATAGTTTATTAATTAGATTATGCGTAGACGAACCTTCGAGCCACCTTCGAGAGAAATTCTAGGCGGATCGCACCTTGGAACGCCTAAGCGAAGCGCTTAGTCGGCTAGGCGGCCTTGTTTTAGAACACTGTTAGTAAGCCAGTCTTTGATCCTCGAGAGGTTTGGTTTTACTCTTAGGCCGAACAACTTCAATCTTTGAACCAGTGTTCCATTTTCTTAAATGGACTTTGTAGGACCAGACTTCTTGATTGTCGATGTTCTACTCTTACGCGGAACAACTTCAATCTTGGAGGTCCGAGCTTCCATCGTTCCATTTTCTCAAATGGACTTTGTAAGACTGGACTTCTTAATTGTCAGTGCCCCCTTTCATATTTTACGGTGTATGAGTTATGTCTTCGGAGGTACGATTTCATGTAATTGATAAGGCAACATCTTAGATCTATTTCAGTGAGCCAGTACTCTGAATTATAAGAGGTTTGGAGTATGTCATTTCTCAATGTTAATCCTCAAATTAAGTACGGTGGACCGGGTTCTTCAATATTAAGAGGTCCAAACTTAGCTAATTTATTTTACCAAGTCTCAAATAGAGTTCGGTGGTATATTAAGTAAGGAAAGCTTCCTGTAAGATATCTACGGGTTCCTTTAAGCTATAAAAAGTTATGTATGTAAGATTCTCAAAAGCTAGTTGAAAAGATTTGTGAAAGTATTAACCATTGGAGTAACAGAATGCTTATGGAGGGAGATTAGAACTTATAAGAGTAGTTCTAATTAGTAAGGCTCTTTATTGGTGCAAAGTATTTATTCTACCAAAAAGTGTTATATACAAGATTAATTAGAAGTTATATAGCTTTATATTGAAAGGTAGCTTATAAGCAAAAACGACGTGGTCCAGTATTTGTAAAAGTAAAGCTAAGGGAGGTTTAAATGTTCTAAATATAGAGGTTTAAAACAAAATATGCTTCTTGAGCTTGTTTTGGAGAATATACAAAAAATGTGATAATCTACTTTGTTCTTGTGCATACACAAATATTTTCATAGGAGCTTGTGTTTGGGGAATCAAGATTAGACAAGATTATACTTGGATATGAAAGAAGATACTCAAACTGAGAGATTTGGCTTATCAATTCATCAACCATGAGGTTAGAGATGGTTCACTTACATTTGTGTTTTGGGATAAATGGATTGATGGAAACAATGTGAGTGCAACTTTAAATAGAGATATTATTCAAGATAATATATGGATGAATAGTACTATTCAGAGCTATTATACAATGACTAGATGGCATTTCCCTTAAATACTTAGTGGTCTAACTGATCTGATACCTCATAAACTTAGTAATGGGTAGATAATATTATGTGATTGCAAGTTGTGATTGCTATGCTGTAGGTCTCGGTTTTGTGGCCTAGCCGGTCGGACGGGGCCTAGCGCCTAAGTGGGATTATACGGGGCCTAGGCGGGATTACGCGGTTTTAAAGTACGATGAGTGATTATGTATATTTAGTAATATATGTGTAGTAATTATAACAATTTTAACTATTTAAGTCATAAAATTCATCTAACAACACTATTCTAAATATAAAACACTAAATTTGAGTTATAACATCAATTCAAGAATTCTCGAGAATAGCGGAAGTTAAAAAGAGAGTTAGGCGACCATTGTTTGTCATTATTTGGCGCCTAGGCAGCCAATTTTTTGCCATTAATCGGTGCCTAGGTGGGCTAGGAGCCTCCTCCACGGCGACTAAGGCGCTAGGAAAATACGTCTAGCGTTTTTATTAGGTGTATGCACCTGAGGAGGGAGTTGACGCCTAGGCAGCGATTTCTACAACATAGGCTGTAAGAACAAGTTTTTCTTTAAGAAACTAAAAATGAGATAAATGAATGAGGCTAGAAACTTGAATGGACAAGATTAGTTTGGTACAAGATGAATATACCTAAATGTTGCTTTTTGCTCTTGGTTAGCTTGTCCGGATAGGTTGCCTACAAAGAGTAGAATGCTTGAATGAGTTAAAAGCAGTTATAGCATTTGTGATATATGTCATAACTCTATTGAGGATAGGGATCACATCTTCTTGAGATGTTCCTTTGCTAAGAGAATCATCATCAAATGCGTGCAATTGAGTGGTTTGGTTTGGCGTGGATGCAACAACTGGATGACTTTTTGGAGTTTATATTTAATGAAGCTAAAGACAAGTCCTAAAACTACATATATCAAGGATGGTTTACTACCTTTATCTATATCATGTGGTGTAGTTGAATACTCATTTACATAATGGTAAAGTAAAAACTGAGGATGAAGTGCTTTACAATATACAAAGGTTTCTCTACATAAAATCACATAATTGCCAAAAGTTTGAGGAAAAAGGAGATAGGAGAGTTATAGCAGCTGCATGAAAATTTAGTAATAAACTTGTTTAACAATGTTTTAGTTGATAAGTAGGATAGAATTATATTTCCTGTAATTTTGTTCTTGAATTTCATGTTAGAAGTTTCTAATGTTGTAATGTTTCACGATGTTGATCTTTAATAAAATCAATTGTTTAGCGGGAAAAATGTATAAAAACTTATCAAATTAAATTGATTTTGCTGTGATTTGAAATATTTTAGAATTTTGTGATTTTTTTAGAAAGGATTGGGGTTTTTGAAAACTTTAGGATATATGATAGTATTATGTAATACATATTTATTCATTAGAGTAAATAACTCGGTTACCCCTTGTACTATGGGTCGTTTGACAACTTACCCCCTATTTTTTTGTGGTACTAGTAACCCCTCATTGTTAGTTTTTGTGACTTGTTACCCCTTGCTAACGGAAACGTCAAAAAACGCAGTTAGTTGGTCATGTGGGCGAATTTTCGTGACATTTTACCCACTGCACTGAGTTTTTTCGTGACATTTCAACCCATTTTACCCCCTCAATTTGGAAGCGTGTTCTAAAAAATCCAGGTGTTTCTTTAGAGGCTCGCAAAAGATAGATTACCCACGGTTTACAACTTAAATAAAGGGGTTTACTGGAGTCTCAAGAGTGTGGAATATGCGCTGCGGAGGTAAAAAATTAATCTTATGAGATAAGGACGTAATTGATCACTTATGAGACATTAAAAGATTGCAGGTGCATTAGTTAGATCAAATAGTATTACTAGAAACTCATAATGACCTTCATGCATTCTAAATAGTGTTTTGTTAATTTCATATACTATAATTTGATGATACCTAAACCAATATGGAATAGAATTGCGTTCCATGAAACTCATCCATTTATTCATCTATTATGGAATAGGATATTTATCATTTATAGTTAGTTTTTAAGAGTTCGGTTATCAACACAAAAACACGAAGCTTTATTTGCTTTTTTTACCAACAAAAGTGGGGATGAGAATATACTATTACTCAGCCGTATTAGCCTGCTTTGCAATAATTCTTGTACCATCTTTTCCAACTCTGTTTTTTGATGATAAATATAACAATATGGCCTCACAGTCACAAGTCCAACATTCGATTGTAATCATGTTATCTTTTTGGAGGTAAGCTTGATGGTAGATCAAATAATGGGATCCGAAAGTGCATGATATCCACTACTACACTACTTAGACTATAATAATAACTAACTATAAAAAAGACACTTAGTACAGGGAGTAATATGTCACGAAAACTTAGTGTAAGGGGTAAAGTGTCACAAAAACCGCGCACATGACCAGCACGTGACTAACTAACGACTATTTTTTACGGTTTTCGTTAACAGTGGGTAACGAGTCACGAAAACTAACAATGGGGGGTAACAATGGGGGGTAACCGGTACAAAAAAAAACAGTGGAAGTAAGTTGTCAAACAACCCATAGTACGAGAGATAACAGTTGTATTTACTCTATTTCATTAATATATAATAATATATTTTAAATGGTATATATTTATATTAATATAATAAATAAATCCAACTTATAAAAAGAAAAAGTGTTTGATCGAATGTTAAATCAAGGCATTAGGTATTAGGAATGAGAGAGAAAGACATCCCATCTTCTTAGGCTGTGACAATTTTCTATTTTGTTAATAAGGCTTGTTAACTAGCCCATCTTCTTAGGCTGTGACAATTTTCTATTTTGTTAATAAGGCTTGTTAACTAGCCCATCTTCTTAGGCAGTCCAGTAAGGCGTCTTAACTAGCCTGTTACTAAAAGCAAAATAGTTGCTGGCTGTGGAGCCCATCTTCTTAGGCAGTCCAGTAAGGCGTCTTAACTAGCCTGTTACTAAAAGCAAAATATTGCTGGCTGTGGGAGTAAGTTGTCAAACAACCCATAGTACGAGAGATAACAGTTGTATTTACTCTATTTCATTAATATATAATAATATATTTTAAATGGTATATATTTATATTAATATAATAAATAAATCCAACTTATAAAAAGAAAAAGTGTTTGATCGAATGTTAAATCAAGGCATTAGGTATTAGGAATGAGAGAGAAAGACATCCCATCTTCTTAGGCTGTGACAATTTTCTATTTTGTTAATAAGGCTTGTTAACTAGCCCATCTTCTTAGGCTGTGACAATTTTCTATTTTGTTAATAAGGCTTGTTAACTAGCCCATCTTCTTAGGCAGTCCAGTAAGGCGTCTTAACTAGCCTGTTACTAAAAGCAAAATAGTTGCTGGCTGTGGAGCCCATCTTCTTAGGCAGTCCAGTAAGGCGTCTTAACTAGCCTGTTACTAAAAGCAAAATATTGCTGGCTGTGGGGTTCGAACCCACGCGCACTTATGTGCAGAAGATCTTAAGTCTTCCCCCTTAACCACTCGGGCAAACCAGCTTATTGTTTATTTTTCTAACGTTAACCATATGTATAGTAGAATTAAGATAGCTCAAGAAGATCTCGATCAAAAGGAAAAGATAATCTAGGCAATGCCCACTATATATAGCATTATTATAAGATGTCACAATGTCATGCACAACATAGGTAATATTATTATAAGATTTCTCTTCTTTTATCATATTCTATAAAGAATAATTTGTATACCAAGATTAAAGTTTAAATATCAAATTATATTGATTCATATGTAAATTTTATAATGATAACTACATATGAGAATTTATTTGTATTATGCTCATATTAAAATTGTTGAATAAATTTATACCGTATCCATGAGTCACTATTAGGGTCGACAACACCCACTATTTATAGATTTGTTCATATCTTTTGTGTAAGGATGCACGACGGAAGATGATACTTAAGAATTGGGATAGAGGGGATATAAGAACTATCTACGTCCTTGAAGGAATATTGAAAGGATGGGAGTGGGTTAGGCAGGAGGAGGAGGAGTTTTGAATGTTTTTATGTCCCATATGATTGTTTTTTAGTTCGATTGTGGCTACAATTGATATTATGTTCTCAATATAATCTTATTTGACAAAAAAAATCCACATCTTTCATATATATTATTCAATAGATTTATTTTTTTATTTTAGTTAATATATTCTTCTATTTAATTCAGTCTACGCATTATCACATATGAAAATGTCGTTTAGTTTGTGTGACAATTTTTTGTGATAAAAAGGCGTTATATAAAATAATATCATTATTTTGTTTCATATGTGGTTAACATAGAATTCATTATGATTATATATTACTGTTACGTGTTACAACTAATCTTAAATCACTATCTCGTGGTCGGGGGTATACTCTAGAGTTTAACTTGCAATTGATTTATATCACTACCACTAGTGCATGCGTTCGTATTTCTAATATGGGTATGTATAACTATATTGCTAAAATTCTTAGAAAAATCTTAAGACACACATTTTGGGAGCGTAAGCTGGTGACTGCAGGTTGGAACCAACTAATCCTTACTCGTACACTATGTTTTGACAACCCGAGGACAACAAAAAGTGATGTTGATCATCCTAATCTGGTGCACATGAATGGATAAGGGGATGCATCTTCTCGGAGGAATATTGCTAGACGAGTTGGCTTTTGGAGTGTTGAAAAATCATATACATAATGGATTGCATAGACTCTGTCCAACAAAGACACTGGTGAAGGGATAGTGTGGCCTTAGGTTTTTGCTTGTGTTGTATGATTCATATGGTTAGGCTAGAATGACCATGTGTCTAGATCCGAGAGACGACATATGAATAAATGTATAATAAAAATAGGGTACTACATTGCTAATGATTATATACGTGTGTGGGTAAAAAATAAGACAAGGGCATCATAATATCGATAAAAAGTTACTTGGTCAAATATATGAAAACGATAATATGAGTGGAGCTCAACATCGGTGGGTGTTATACTAAGACAAAAGAAGTGGTGAGTATTGTCAGTCAATTCAGGAGTACGAAGGGTGATTACTCACTTAATTTTATGGGATCTTGTGTAGTGTGACTTAAAGAATTGGTCGTGTCACATCGGTCAAGATTGAATGGACATTTTGTTGAGGAATCTGTCATCTACGGTAACCAACATATATCGGGATGCATACACGCAGGCTGGCCCTGACATTTTGGGGCCGTAAGCGAACTCATAAAATAGAGCCCTTTACATAAATAGAAATATTATTACTACTAGAATGGATTGAATTTTAGACCTCATAAAAGACAATATGCAACATTACCACCAAACTAACTAAACTATTGCTATATAATAATTTAAATCAATCATATATATACACAAACATAATATATTTAGATGATCGGGAGCCACTAAAAAGCCAAAAATTCGGGAGCCTTAAGTGGACGCATCTTTTGCTTACGCATAGGGGCGGCCCTGCATACACGTTTGTAAGATATGTTGTAAAAAATAAGAGTGAATCAAGGACCATATCAGTATAGTATGCTAATTCTCCAGATAACTTTTGGTGTGCGATCACTAGGATATGAGTGGATATTTTACTTCTATGATTGTATTCAGCACCTTGAAGAGTCTATAAATTTCATTCTTATTGATCATTTGGTATTAGATATATAAAAAAACAAATGAATATTATTTCTTAATTTTTTTTGTTAGTAACAAATAGTTTCATTATAAAGTAAGAGATTATATCATAGTTTTATAAAACAAGAGATAATTATGAACCCCGTCTTACTATTATTAGGGTTCAACAAGATTAGTCATAGTTTTATAAACAAAAGTCTTATATTTAGATTTTTTTCTAGGTAGAAAGGGGTATAATATTTTTTTGGAATAAATTCCTGAGAGATACCTACCGGATCCGACTTTTGACTTCTGGGTGTTCAAGGTTTTAGAAGTGACAAATCAGTAGTCAAGATTTCATTTTTGTGAATCCGTTAGTACTCGCTGCCAGTTTCTGCGCTAAGTACCACGTGGTGCCTACATGGAGTCTACGTGGTACTTACATGGCAAGTGGAGATTCTGCCACACACGCGCGACGCAAGCTCCACGTAGGCACCACGTGACACTTAACAGAGACACTGATAGTAGGTATTAACGGAGTCACACAAATAAAATCTTGGGTACTAATTTGTCATTTTTAAACCTTAAATATCCAAAGTCAAAATTTGAAACATTGATTATCCATATGTTCATATTTTCTCATTTTTTTTTAATCGAAACTGGTGATGGGTTGGGATTGGGGGTGTTTAATATTTAGATGTGATAATATTGTATTTTTCACTAATATATATATTTTTAAACTAGACAAATTCTCGTTGTGTTCTTATTTCGTTCCGCTGCCGGACCCTTCCTCGACTCCGCCCTGAACATAACCTACTCAAACAATGACACCAATTGATAGCGATGCGATCTATATGCTTACCTTTTGGAGACTTAACAATGGCTAATCTTGTGACAGCAGCAGGGTAAAGGTACTAATAATACTCCATCACGTTCACATGATGTTGCTGAGTGCTTTTTGTTTTGGATCGGGACGACAACATGAATTGCATCATGATCTTTTATTTAGTAGAGGTTCTTTTTAAATCTTGAATCTCATCCATATTTTTCTTCAGTTACATATTTATTTTATATCTTTTTCTATTGTATTTTCCCGTTTTTCCGTGTTAACTTGCCAACTCAACCAACAGTCCGAACCGTTAGAAGAAGGCGGAGAACAGGTTATAGGAGATTTATACTCCAACACGCCCCCTCACGTGCAGGCTTAGACGAGATATGCATGCTTAGCGGAGGAGATTGATCGATCTAAGCAATGCACGGAGAGGAGATGGATAAGCCATGCACGTGGAGATATCGAGGTGGGTGGCGGTGGAGAGACTCGAACCCAGGACCTCAAGTACCTGGAGCTCTGATACCATGTTAACTTGCCAACTCAACCAACAGTCCGAACCGTTAGAAGAAGGCGGAGAACAGGTTATAGGAGATTTATACTCCAACATTCCGTATCATTCGCCAAATTACCAAAGTGATATAGATTTAAAATTTATTTATCGTAGTACATGGGTGGTCTAAGCCATCTTAGGCGCACCGCGACTAATCTCACGAAGATATATATGTCCCAACCATTGGGACTAGCTCAATGGCCAAGGTTCGAGTCCTTTCCCTGAACATGGGTAACCTATACTGATTAAATGTGAGTATGCATGAGGAGGCGTGTATACTTCCAATAGGAATAGTTGTGGTGCGCGTAAGCTGGCCCGGACACCCATACATCAAAAAAAAAAAGATATATATGTCCCCTTATGCATATTCTCAGGTAATTTAGAGCTAGGTTACTCATATTCAAGGAGGTGATTTGAACCTCGGTGTTCTAAAATAAGGCCATCTAACCGCTCCAAAGTGCGATTCGCTTAGAAGTTCTTTCGAAGATGGCTCGAAGATTCGTCGACACATAATTTATTAATGAATTACCCAATCGGATTAATAGGTCGCCTATCTCGCCCAACTCGAATACTACATATCTTGCTAGTCCATAATTACTAGTTAAGTCTAATCCGATCTAACACATAAATAAGAAAAATATAAAGAAAAAAACTATTTATTTTAGAGTTTGAACGCAAAAAAAAAGAAGGTAAATATTTTTAAAATTTTAAATCTATACTTTTTGAATTAGTCATTTCTTTGGTTAATAGTAATGTATTATTATAATTTTATAGTTAAATATATGTTATTTATGTTAAATTAATTTACTTTAAGTATATTAGGATCTAAATATATTTCAAATCAATAATACTTCCCTTTTAAATGATGAAGATATAGAGCCCGTTTGAGATTGTTTTTCAAAATAATCACTTAAAATGATTATAGAGCCCGTTTGGGATTGATTATTTTGGAGCTAAAAGCGCTTTTTGATTAAAATTTAAATATTTGTAAAAAATATTTTGATATCTAAAATCACTTTAAGTGATTATTTCAATAATCACTAATCTAGTGCTTTTCATAAAAGTGATTTTTAGAGTCTAAAATATTACTATGAATCTAAAATCACTTTAACTGATTATTTTAAAAAGCAATCCCAAACGGGCACTTAGATTCCTAATAATACACTAGACCTTTAAAATCACTTAAAGTGATTTTGGATATCAAAATATTTTTTAATATTTTTTAAAAATATTAAACTTTTAACTGAAAAGTGCTTTTGGCTTTGAAATAATCAATCCTAAATAGGCACATAGTAAAGTCCTGTTAAACTAGCCCAATTAATTATAAATTTATAAATTCATTTAAAATGATAAGTTCTAAGTTAGTATTTTTTATACTAAAAATGAATATGCCTGGTATGTCAATTAGAAGTTACATTCTTTATTTTATTGGATAAATTGAATTGGAGCCTTGAATACATTATGCCACTGTTAATTGGTGTTATTGGTGTGATGAACATGTGTAAACGGTTAACTATTTGCTACTTTCATGTGCAACATGCAAACAAGTGTGGGTTTAGTTTTTCAAATTATAATTGGGGAAAAACTATACGAAAGCCTACGAGACTGGATCGTCAAAGTTTCTAGGGAGATTGCAACTACGGCTTGGTACATGATAATTGTTACGTTATACACTCTTCTTACATTATGGAATATCTGAAATACAAGATGAAGGCATTACATGCGAATCAACACCTTGAATCAAACGACATTATTAGGGCTATAATGCAGGAATGAAAGACCTATTTGAAAATGACTGGGGTAATCCTCGGGTTGTTTCCGGACAGGGACAAGCCCACAATAGCACCCCTATGTGGACAGAGAACGAGCTACGAGATGCCCAAGTCATTATAACATGTGACATCTCATGTGTTTCTCAGGTAGAACCTAGTGGATTGGAATAGTGCTAAAGGAACACGTTCGGGAAGACGTCGGGTGGTGTCCAAATTTGTGATGGTCGACTCGGCGGTCGAAGGTGAGGCGAATGTGCAGTGTTGGAAGTCGCGTTACTATGTAAAAACGACCTAGGAACCAAGACTATTATTTGCTCAAACAATCTTGAGATCATTTAAGTTATTACATCACCTTCAACTGCGGAGTGGCGTGTCAAACAATTTGCATTGTAAATTGAAAAAGTAGCAGACTACATGACAACATGCGTTCAAACATATTGCACGACACTTCAATGGTTTGACTGATAGAGCCGTACGTTTAACTAAGTAGAGTACTGCCGGTAATGATGGATGAGCCTGCTTGGGAGCTCGTTTCAATCATCTGAAAATTGAGTGACAACAAATAATGGTGCTTTTCTTACCTTGTTCAAATATGTAAAATTAAAAATAACGTAAATATACATATTAGAAAATAGATGAGCCTGCTTGTGAGTTCGTTTCAATCATGTTTCAGGACTTATATTTTGTTCTATATAGTCTTAGTTGTAATTTCATTCGTAATCATCGTAAATCATTAATAATACGTCCCTTTAAAAAAAAAGAACATGGAAAAGGATACGATTCTAACATATCTTTGCCAGATTTGTGGAGAAACTAAAGATGGCTACTTGAATCACGGATCTGATCACGCAAGGTTATATCATTACCCAGGCATACATTAATGTTTCCAAATTTTAAAGTTAAGAGATAAATCACATGCACTACTAATGAAGTAAAATTATATAAGTTATGATATATATATATACCTAAATTACACTATGCTTGTTTTGGAATTCTTATTTTAGAATTAAAAGCGTTTTTTTTATTAAAATTAAAATATTTGTAAAAATAATTAAAAATATTTCGACATCTAAAATCAATTCAAATGATTATTCTAATAATTACTTATCTAGTATTTTTCCTAATGGATCTAAAATCATTTGAAGTGATTATTTTGAAAAGCAATCTCAAACATTTAAATCACTTGTTATGACGTTTATTTAAATAGAAATAATTCGTTAATTAAATTAAAAAATATAAATAAATAAACATTTTTTTTGTTAGAGAGCTATTTTTAAATTCGATGTCATTGAACACGATTCAAATATGTACCATTAAGAAAGATAACCAAGCCTATGACCAGTTAAACTAATCTCAATGGATTACTTTTATTTAAATTACGCTACATCATAAATAATATATTAAGTTATTAGAATTTAGATTATATATATCACAATTAAATTAATAGAATGTTCTCTCAAATAGATTCAGACTAACTCTATATCTAACTAAATAAAGTAATGGGCAATACGAAATTGACGTTGATGAACCAGTTGGGATTAGTTTACTGAAGAGTGAAGACCTTGGTTATTCAATCTAACGAGTAGGTTCGAATCTAATCAATGACTCCGAATCTAAAGTGACTTTCTTATCTCTTATGTAAACAAAAAAATTAATGACTCATTAGTCCGTCAAAATTTTAATATTTACATGTCATTATCATTGGTTTTGACTCACTTAGTCTTGAAATAAAAGGGTATTAATAACGATACTACCTGCTAACGGAATTAAGTTAATGTATACTAGTATATTAGTAAGAAATAATATCTCATACGTGTACATAGGTTTAATGTTTCAATGTTATTAAATGGATGATTAGTAGTACTATCTCATACGTGTACATAGGTATAATGTTTCAATGTTATTAAATGGATGATTATGACAAACTAACATACTAAAAGAAGTTCCATTATTGATCGATCATAAATACTTTTTAACTCTTGCAATTTAGACCTCAATTATGTACTATAATGAAAACACTATAAAATTTTGTATTCAACACTTGGACTTATCAAAGGGCTCTCATTGATGTTGAGATATATCTTTTGTTGAATTTTAATCACACAAGGAAAAAATATTCAGTCCTTCTATTAATTTAATTTTAAGTCTATTAATAACCCATATTAAAAGAAGGAAAAAAACAAAAAAATATATGGTTGCAGTTAAAGCAGATATTAAAAAAGCATATGAATATATAGAGTGGGATTTCCTACAAGATCTCCTTACAAAAATGGGTTTTAACATAGATTGGATTAGGAAAATCATGGTATGTATTTCCTCAGTAACTTACTCAATCCTAATAAACGGTGAAGTCCACCAATTACAAAAACCTACTAGAGGAATTAGACAAGGGGATCCTCTTTCACCCCTAATATTCTGTCTAATATCACAAACTTTAAATGATCTCATTAGAGAAAAAAAAAGAAAATGACTTACTCAAAGGAATTAAAATTGGAAACAATTGCCCTAATATCACACATCTCCTTTTTGCTGATGATAGTCTCTTCTTTCTTAATGCTGATAATGTAGAAATACAAGCATTTAATGATGTCATGAATAAATATAAAAATACCTCTGGATTATGTCTTAATCTCAATAAATGTGGGGTAATTTTTAGTCCTAATACACCAATTCTTATACAAACTATACTAACTCAAAGATTAAATATGAAGAAAACCAATAACCTAGGTAATTACTTAGGAATGCCAACTGAATGGATTAGGTCAAAATCAAAAGATCTTCAATTTTTTAATTGATAAGATTCTAAATAGATTTGAAAACTGGAAAACCATCTTTCTTTCAGAAGGAGGGAAGAAAAATTAATAAAGGCAATAATCCAAAGCCTACCTAACTACTTTATGTCAAATTTTATTTTCCCAAAAAATTTTATAAGCAAAATCCACTCTATAATTGCTCAATTTTGGTGGGGTGATAAAGGGAAAAAAAGAATACATTGGGCTAACTGGGATATACTTACTAGCTCAAAATTTGAAGGTGGTTTAGGTTTTAGAGACATACACCTGATGAATAAAGCTCTATTAGGTAAACAAGCTTGGAACCTATTAAATAAAAAAGATTCTCTTTTATATAGACTCCTTAAAGGAAAATATTTCAAAAAACTGTAGTTTCCTTGAAGCTAAAATTGGTAGCTCACCTTCTTGGGGATGAAGATGTATACTCATAGGCAGAGATACATTCAAGAATAATATAAAATGGAAACTAGGTAATGGAAGGAGTATTAATATTTATGAACATAATTGGATATGTGATATCAAGCAACCTATCCAACCAATAAACTCTAACCTACTTTGGGTAAATCAACTAATTAAAGATAATAAATCCTGGGACATTGAACTTTTAAATCAATTATATCCCAAGGAAATCAAAGAAAAAATTGAAAAAATGATAATACCTAAGTTTCTATGTGAAGACCAAATAAGTATAGACTACTGTAAAAATGGCACCTATACAGTTAAGGATACTTATCATAAATTAAAAGATGATGAAACTAATATTCAAATTATAAGAAATATAAATAACCCTACACCCTCTATTACTAGGGATAAAAAAATTTGGAAACTTATTTGGAAAATGGAAACCCAAACAAAAATAAGAAATTTTATGTGGAAAGCTATTAGAAACCTTTTATCAACAGGTGAAAACCTCTTTAAAAGGAAATGTGCAAAAGATAACATTTGTAAAATTTGTGATAAAATTATTGTAACAGTGGAACATATGCTTTTTAGATGCCCTTGGGCTAAAAGTGTATGGTTTACTAGCCCTTTGAATTTAAAAACTGGTAATGATACAACTATAAGTGTAGAACTATGGATTATAAATCATGTACAAAACATTGTCAATAAGTTTGACAATCATGATAGGATATTTGAACTTATATGTATTATAATGTGGCATATATGGAAGGATAGAAATAATTTTATATATAATGGAAAAAAATGTGAGCCTTTGAATACAGTTAGAAAAGCTACAGAAAATTGGAAAGAATATTATTAAATTTCAAACCCTGACGATTTAAATTTCCTAGATAAGTTAGGGGAAGTTAATAACATTAATATAAATGGAAACAATATTAATGCAAATATTATACATAATACAAAATTTAAAGATAAATGGAAAAAGCCTCCTCCTAATAAATTTAAAATTAATTGTGATGCAGCCTTCTCTGATAAGGGAGCTGCAATAGCTTGTTTAGTTAGAAACTCTAATGGGGAATTTGTAGCAGGTGATAGTTGGAAAATTGCGGCAGATTCGGTGTTAAAGGCAGAGGCCACGGGAATCTTGAAAGCCACAGAGATGGCTTCAAATTATCCTTTTGGAAGCGTGATTATAGAGAATGACTCAACAACTATCATGAAGTCTCTTTCGTCAGGACTACCGGTGTTGGGTCATTCTATTAAAAAATTAGTTTGTAATATTTACTATTTTGCTGAATTACAGTCTCCTTCTTTTTCCTTTGTAACTAGAAGTAGAAATGGGACAGCTGACTGGATTGCCAAACAGGAGCTTCTTAGCACTCTGTTTGGTAATTGGGGTGTTTGTATCCCTCCCCAGTTAGCCACTTTGATTTGTAATGAAGCCGAGCCCTCTGGGGTGGGCTAAACCTTGTAACCTTTTCTACTATCTATATTATTATGCTTTCGAACAAAAAAAAAAAAAATTGTCCAAAATTTTGGTTTTTTTTAAACAGTAAAAGTTTAACCTAAAATAATAATTTAGAGTCTAAAATAATATATTAAATAAATTATAAAATAAGATATCTCAAATTAACTATAACATGAACAAAGAAATTTAATATAAGGAATCTACAAATTAGAACCCAAATCATACACACCTTAGATTTTAAAGCCTAGTTAAAAAATACTTTTAAAAAAGATATAGTTTTAATTTTTAGCTGTATTTTTTTTCCACTTTTCCCTTTTTATTTTTTTATTTTTAGTATTTTACTTTTTAGTTTTTTGTTCTTTTTATTTTAACGGATGGGTCCGTACCCATGGGTACAGAACCTACGCTATATTTTACGTTTTTTAAGGTGGATAAAATAATTTTTTATATAATTGCAGTTAGTGTTCGTTCATATAATAGTCTAAATACACTAGGGGTTGTACCCAGTTCTTATTTTTTGTATATGTCCAATGTCCGGTTTTGTCCAAGTGCATGTCCAATGAAATCCAATGAAGTTCGTGTACCAAAGGGGCTGTACCCAAGCCGTTTTTGTCCATGTTCATGCCAATGTGTCCAGTATTGTATCATAAGGACTGTACCTAAATCCTATTAACTCATTTTTGTCCAATTATTTTTTACAAATAATAATCTCTTTACAAATAAACAGGAAATATATTCACAAGTGGGGCTGGACCAACGTGGCTATACCCGGGCTGGACTCAAGTGGCTATACCTACCCCAATTATTACCTGCAAAACAACAAAGAAAGGTTAATAGTTTAATAATTAAATGTTTTTTTACTAGGAAATAAAATTGAAAAAAAGAAGAAAAAAAATTGTGTTTGAAAAACAATAGAAATCCAAAAAAAACTTGGACCCTAATGGGCTGGACCCAATATGTTATGGCCCCAAAAAGGTCTAGGACACAATCACGTTTAAAAAAAATATAGATCGAACAAAACTAAACAGAAACGAGGAGGCGCTGGTCGATGGTGGGGCGGCGCTGGTCGATGGAGGTGCCCCGACTTGGTCGAAAGTCAACAGGTTCGCGCTAGAGGTGCTCCGACTTCGTCAAAGGTCAGCAGGTTCGCGGCTTTGACGGTGCAGATCTGGTTAGTAGAGGAGGTGCTGATCTGGTTCACAACAGAGAAGGAGGTGCAGTTCTGGTTCGCAGCAGAGTAGGAGGTGCAGTTCTGGTTCGCAGCAGAGAAAAATGTGCAGTTCTGGTTTGCGCTGGTGGTGCAGTTCGCAGCAGAGAAGGAGGTGCTCGGGCTTCGTCGCAACAGATATGGAGATCGTGGCTTGACTAGAGAGAGAGAGAGAGAGAGAGAGAGAGAGAGAGAGAGAGAGAGAGAGAGAGAGAGAGAGAGAGAGAGAGAGAGAGAGAGAGAGAGAGAGAGAGAGAGAGAGAGAGAGAGAGAGAGAGAGAGAGAGAGAGAGAGAGAGAGCGGTGAATGATGATGGTCTGTGGCGTCGGTGGTGAAGGTGGATGGTGGAGGTGGAAGGTGGCAGATCTGAATGATGGTGGTAAAGGATGGTGGCGCAGCAAGGCTCCGACGGCTTTCTTGTGCGCAACAGGGCTCCGACGACGCTGTGGATCTGATGGTGGAAGTGCGCGGCCTTGTTGCACTAGAGAAGACACAGAACAACAACTTTTTGGTGACGGGGTCGTGCATGAGTTTTATTGTGCAAGAGAGGTGGAAGATGGTGGTGGTGAAGGTGGCTGAGGTGGTTTGTCAAGGTGTGAATGGTGCTGCGTCTGAGAGGGAGGGGGAGAGAGAAAGAGAGAAAAGGGGAGAGAGATCAGTGAGAGATTGATTCTGAAAATAAAAACCCTAATTGGTTTTCTATTTTGGGTAAATATGATGCCACCGTGAATAAGAACGGACTAGAGGGGAATTTTGTGCTTTTTCTCTTCTGTAGTTGGGTTTCAACTAGGTAATTAGAGTTGGGCTTTATTTTGTTAACTTACAAGTCACTCTAATAAAATAATTCCCCATCTAATATTTTTGACAAAACACAGTGACATTAATAAGTCTGTCCTATAAAACACCTCTAATAGATCCCGTATCTTATATAAAAAACATTAATTTAAAAAGACGGATTTGAGGAAACTTCATGCGCTAGTGAAAAGCGGTGGAAGTTTGGAGAGTCGGGCTTGTTCGGTATTGCGTGAGTGTGAGGATTTATTTCGTAGTAAACCAAATTTTGAGCTACTCCATATTTACCGAGAAACTAATTCATGTATGATTATGTTGACAAGAAATGGTGTATGAGCAGAAATTCTTCTAAATTTTTGTGAAGTTATTTAACAAAAGATAGAAATAGATGTACAGTTTTTAAATATGTGCTAAAGGCAGTATGAGATCTTAGTTTAATTTTAAATTTTATTGGTAGTGTTTGTGTCTTATATGAAAAAAAACTATAGTTAATCTAATACAAATTTAATTGTCAAGGCTCTTATGTATAAATGGTTACCCATATTGTTTGTAAATAGTATGTGTTAAAAGTGAAAGTAACAAAAAAAAAAAAAAAAACACTACAAGAATAATTCTATGAAAAATACTTAACAAGTAATAAATCATCAGTGGCACGATGGACTATTCAACCGATCATTCGTCAGATCTGGCGGAAGGCGGAAGAAGCAGGATCAATATCCTTCAGGTTTATCCCTAGGAGGATTAACGGTCAGGCGGACCTTCTTGCGAAAAACGCTAGGCACGGAGCCAAACATCATCAGGAAGAGACAACACGAATGATGGAAGAGATGAATAGGATGGGAATAGGTTGAGGCGTTGGAGGTTTACGTTTTTATTGCTTTCGGTGACCAAAAAAAAAAAGTAATAAATCATCGGTCAAAGATTTAATTTATCAAAGGAATAATTATGTCATCTAAAAATTAAGATCTTGTTGTAATTCTTTTTTATATTTTACCTTGATTGATAATAAATTATAATTATTCTTTAAAGTAATAATATACGTTACTTATTTTTTTTATATATATTATAATTTTATGTGGTAATTATACGGATTAATGAAATAAAAAGGAAGAAAATTAAGAAAATTAAGAAAAGAAAATTATTGAATGACATCAAAATAGATACTCTCATTTTTAAGTGTTAAGACACTCTAAAATGAAATCTTTTAGAACAAAAAAAAGAACATATTTCTAAAAATAGACTTGTCGTTTGACTATAACAAAAAGAAAGCTAATGATGCATTTACGCTTAACAACCCAATTCTTCTTAGAAGACTTTTCCTTGGCTAGTAAAACAAGAGGGTTAAAATGGACAATTCAAACCATATTAAATCCAGATCTGTTAACCGAAATATTAGAAGGTCGGCAATTGTCGGCCGATGAACCAGGAGATATTATCGGAATATATCCTTTATTAATTTTCTATACTCCGGATTAAATACAAACACCATTAAAATTAATTAACCCCTATCCCTCACATTTACCCAATATTATATTTTCCACCCCATTAAAATATTCCATCACCATTTACACCATAACAAACAAACCTTTCCCTCTCATTGATTCATTTTCATTCCTCCTCTATCGCAAATCTCACCTGTTCCTCCATTCTTTTCTCTCCGACCATATTTTAGATCAAACAATAAGTTTTTTGTGATAGTTGTTAACGTTGGATTTTAGAATTACGGCGCAGCTTTCTTCAATGGATTTTCAGTTTATTCTGGTATGTCTGTTAGTTGGCCAACGTTATCTATTTGCATATTTTTATTAATTTAATATTTCAAATATCAAAAGATCTTTTGGGATGACGTCATGCATATATGTTCTGGAGATGTAAGCATTGACTGTTGTTTCAGTTATGGTATTGATTATATAATCATTGAGCTCCTAATTTACATATTTGACACATGTTCATTGTTTATTGATCTATGATTTGGGATAGCATAGTTTTGTCTGATTTAGGACAATTATCTTTGATTGAATATTAATTTTATAATTTTTATATTGGAATTGATTTGATATAAAGTCGAAGCTATTGATTTTGATATTATAACTGGAATTTATAATTCTACCTTTTATTTTCCTAATATGTTGGAGAAATTCGAACTAGTCGAGACCTTGATATGCTTTTAAATTTATTATTAGATCAATTTGCAGCACTAATTGATTAATTCTCCTACATATTATACTGAGATTTTTTTTTTTAATTCTCCTCAGATTTAATCAGGTGAAGATATAGAGCAGTATAGTTGAGCGTTAATCATGGATCATTTTACAGAGGTGGAAGAGAATCTAATATCTCTCGGCGAGCCAAAGGTAATAATTCCTGAACACATTAGTCTTATTTCTCAAATTAATATAGAATTTAATTTCATTGTCACATATTTTTCCTTCATATTTTAGCCCATTGTAAATTAATTTGTTGGTTATTAATGCAGTTACATGGAGAAATGTGCAAGACTCTGTGTGCTATATATGCGAAAGTGTTGGTTATATTTCCCGAACTTGAAGCTGCAAGGCCTAGAAGCACTACAGGTATTCAAGCCTTATGCACTTTACACATAGCACTTGAGAAAACCAAGAATATTCTTCAACATTGCGCTGAATGTAGCAAACTTTATCTGGTATGTTTTTTTTTTAATTGATTTCTGTATTTTTCGAGAAGTTTGGTGATTAAGCTAATTCATGTACATATTACTAATGAAATATATTTTCAGGCTATAACTGGAGATTCAATTGTTCTCAAATTTGAGAAAGCAAAATGTGCTCTTGAAGATAGTTTAAGGCGCGTTGAAGATATTGTTCCACAAAGTATAGGCTATCAGGTGAGCTTTAAAATCTCTAATTTTAAATACTTTTTTTATTTTTAAAATTCTGATTGGAATTTGGAAATGATTCTGTTACAGATATCTGAAATTTTAAGTGAACTTAAAGAGGTAAAGTTTTCACTTGATTCAAAGGAGAAACAAGTGGGAGATGAGATAATTACATTACTTCAACAAGGAAATAACTTTAACAGTAATATAATCGATAATAATGAGCTCGAGTCTTTTCATCAAGCTGCTTCAAAACTTGGTATTACTTCTTCAAGAGCAGCTTTACGAGAAAGAAGAGCTTTAAAAAAACTTATCGAAAGAGCTCGAAATGAAGAAGACAAACGAAAAGAATCAATAGTAGCTTATCTCATACATCTCATGAGAAAATACTCTAAATTATTTCGTAACGAGTTTTCAGATGATAATGATTCACAAGGGTCCACACCTTGTTCACCCACTGTACAAGGCTTTTTCGAAGGAGGGAATAATATTTACGGTTTCGATCGACAAATTTCAAAGCTTAGTTCGTTTAATTTTAAACCGAATTTTCGTCGATCCGAACAAATGCAGGTCCCACCTGAAGAGTTACGGTGTCCGATTTCTTTACAGTTAATGTACGACCCGGTAATTATTGGTTCTGGTCAAACGTATGAACGGATTTGTATCGAGAAATGGTTTAGTGATGGACATAATACGTGTCCGAAAACTCAACAGCAACTTACACATCTTGATTTAACACCTAATTATTGCGTTAAAGGTTTAGTCGCAAATTGGTGTGAACAAAACGGTGTCCCATTACCCGATGGCCCACCTGATTCTCTTGATCTTAATTACTGGAGGCTAGCTTTGTCCGAAACTGAGTCAGCAAATTCGAAATCCATTGAAAATATTTTGCCAAAATCTAAAGAAATAAAAGTTGTTCCTTTGGAGGAAAGTGGTATTATTAACGAGGAAAACGAAAAAGAAGATGTGTCTATACAAGAGGATGAGTATGATACAAATGTATACGAGAAATACGAGGACTTCATGGTGGTTTTGGATAATGACGGGGACTTGATTAAAAAATGCAAAGTTGCGGAACAGATAAGACACATGTTAAAAGAGGACGAAGAAGCGAGAATTTACTTAGGAGCTAACGGTTTTGTCGAAGCGTTATTACGGTTTTTACGGTCCGCCGTGCAAGAAAGAAACGATCCGGCTCAGGAAATCGGAGCTATGGCTCTTTTTAACCTCGCTGTAAATAACAACAGGTACGTGAAATCAAATCGTAAAATCGTGAAATCGTTTTTAATTTAATTATAGTCCCAAAGATTGTATGTTTATATGAGTTTTTATATTTATTAACAGAAACAAAGAATTAATGATGGAAGGTGGAGTATTATCGGTGTTAAAGGATATGATTAATAATTCAAATACTGACGGAGCTGCAACGGCTCTTTATTTAAACTTATCGTGTCTTGAAGAAGCTAAACCGATTATTGGGTCAAGTGAAGCCGCTCCGTTTTTAACTAAAGTTCTTCGCTATAAAAACGATCAACAATGTAAACTAGACTCTCTTCACGCACTCTATAATCTCTCGAGTTACCAAGGGAATATACCGCATCTTTTATCAGCCGGGATTATTACTAGTCTCGAGACTTTAATCACGAATTCAAACGATGATACTTGGATAGAGAAAAGTATAGCGGTTCTTATAAACTTATCGTCGTTTAAATCAGCACAAGACGAGATTACATCATCACAAGGGATTGTGAGTGGACTTGCGAAGATATTGGACATGGGTGAACCGATTGAGCAAGAGCAAGCTGCGGCGTGTCTATTGATATTATGTAATGGGAATGATAAGTGTAGTCAATTAGTGCTTCAAGAAGGGGTAATACCGTCTTTAGTATCGTTATCTGTTAATGGAACGATGAGAGGGAAACAGAAAGCGCAGAAGCTTCTTATGTTGTTTAGAGAGCAAAGACAGCGGGACCCGTCTCCTGTTAAGAGTCGGCAGTGGGTTGAAAGTAGTGATAATCCGATGCCTGATGAAGGGGGGAAACCGTTATCTAAGACTACTTCGAGGAAGAAAATGGGAAAAGCGTGGAGTTTTTGGTGGAAAAATAAGAGTTTCTCGGTACAGTGTTAGTTTGTGTACACCAAGTTGTGTAAATTTCGGATCTGTTAGTTTTATTTAGGTTACAATTGAAGTAGAAATGTATAGCTCCTTAAGTTGTAACGTTTATGAAGGGTTAAGTACAGTGGGGGCATAAATGTTACCATTAGTCTCTATGATTGAACTTCCTGTTATCTCAATCTAAATGGAGACGCTGTTCAAACCTTATATCTGTTGGTCTTTAACCATGTTGAATTGAACAAAAGTGTCCTTTGTTTTACAGATTAAATACAGGAAATAATTGCTAAATGGCTCATATAAGTTTAATTGTTGTAAGAGTAAGTAATAGATATTACCATAGAACTGTATTCTCAAAATATCACCATTTAGGTAAATTCTAGTGGTCCTATCATGAGAAATATATCGTTAAGGAGATAAACAAAATGATTAGACTATCTAATATGTTTTTTTTTTTGGTTTATGAGTTATGTGGTGATATTTGACATTACTCTATTTCTAATAGGTAACAAATAAACACGTGATAATAGTGAACCTGGTTTATTGAGGGATAATGGTTCTTCGACATGTGCAGATGTATAATTTATAGGAGATGTGGTTGAGGAGTTTTGGAATTATGCAGCGATTGGCAGTTGGAGTGGCCAATGCAACATCTATGGGACAAGGTTGGATTTGGGTGGGGTGGAAGGGGGGTGTTTCATATTAGTCTATGCGGTAGAATTCGGTTTGTGGTCTAGGCAGTCGACCGGGGCCTAGTGCCTAGGCGTAATTATGCGGTTTTGAATCTCACTATTTAATTTTATATATTTAGTAATTGTAATAATTTTGACTGTCTAGGCGTCGTCTGATTTTTGTAAGTAATAAGAACTGAATGCTGAATGACAACTGAATAAAACTTATTCTGTTAAACAGCAGTGTCTGAATAAATCAAACTTAGTTTCAAATCTTGATGAAACTAACTAGTTAAGAGTTATTGAAATCTGAATTGGTCAGGAAAAACAAACCTTATTATAGATCCAGTGTCTTAATGAACCAGATTAAATCTCATTAAGTGCAAACAAACACCCCCTAAGTCATAAAATTCATCTAACTACACTATAACAAATTTAAAAAATACTAGAATTAGAGTTAATATCAATTCAAGAATTTTCAAGAATAAAGAAAAATAAAAAAGAATCTAGACAGACGCTTTTTGCAATTCATCGGTACCTAGACGGGCTAGGCGCCTCTTCTACAGAGGCTAAGGTTCTATACTAAAATTTCTAACATTTTTAATAAACGAAGACGATTGAGGAGGGAGTTAACGCCTAAGCCACGATTTCTACAACATATCCTTTAGACTTATAAGATCATGTAATTGAAATATTATTAATAACTTTTGATAAAAATAAGTTATCTTTTGGGTCATTTTCTAATATAAAATCAGACCCTCTCTAGGAGAATTCGAGCATTCTTCAATTATTCTTGTAAGCGTATAAATTATATTCATTTTAGATTAAAGAGTTTGTATAATTTCAAAATATATATCACAAAGATTGATATCATATATTTTTTTATCAAAAATTAAATATTTAATTCTAAAAAATTATATATATTTAACATATAAAAATTTGTACAATAAACCAAATTATCTTTTCATTCTTTCCAAAATTACCTTTCGAAGGACCACACTAATGTTGAAAACACTAGGAACAAGCGGATAATCTCCACTTCTGATTTACCATTTCACAAGCTCATGAAGTTTTATCTTGTGTATTGCCACACAAGGATTTGTAAACAATGTTTACCTTGATTTACCACTTCAACTCCGTGAATACCTTTAGCTAAGTATGTATCCTACACTAGCTTTTCTAGGTTTTATCCTCAATCTACCTAACCTAGCCACTAAATTCCTAAATTGGTTGATTACAAAAAAAGTTTGTGGACTAGTGATATACAAAGAAATATATGAGGGATATTGCACTGGGACTCACCTAAATGTAGTTTGAAAAAGTTTTGAATGTGTAGAGAGAAAGAATTACTTAATGGAGACACGCAATGTCTCTATACATAAGAAGAAATCCTTCTACGTCTTTGGTAACGTGTAGCTCTCTGTTTGGCTCAGATCAAATCTTCAGAGGTCCGCATATAATAGGTGGTGTTTGCATAAATTTGTCTTAGCATTTATCTTTTATTTTAATTTATAGCGATGATTCAAATTTAAATAAAACACAATCTTTAGTCTTGCAGGGACATACTTTCCTTAGTATGTAAATCACAACATGCTCGGGGTGACACCAAGTTTTTGAAGCCGTTGCAGGGGATAGAATTACTAATAGCTTCCTTAGTTTTGTTTGGATTTTTCTTCGTGAAGGTTTTGCACTTTCTTTTGGTTTTGTTATTTGCACATTTTTTAGTTTAGTGTCTGTACTCGCCTCCCAAGCGGAAATTCGGATTACGAACCACTCGGGGGGATTGATTTGAAAGTTTATGGAGGATTCTATTCAAATCCTAGTCCGTATAACTATATGGAAGACTATTATGGTTATCAACAATGTGGTGGTAACTACTACCGAGCACATTAACATTTCCCGCAAGATCAAAGATGGTACAACAAATGGGATGGAAAAAAATTCAACAACCTCCACTAAATCAAGCTTCCCAATCATTGGACGAAACGTTGGCAAACTTCATATGGATCACCGAATTATCAAATACAAAACTATAGGAGTATAAGTCCAAATTTGAGGCCATGAAAGGAAAGGATGTAAGGGCATATGTTAGTTATTCGATTACTCCTAGTATTTGAACTATATATGCATATTCAACATGTGATAGCCATGCTTCATAAGTTTTAATGGACTTGGTTTTGACTTCTTAATATGTATTTAATTCATTACCAGGAAACAATGATTAGATAGATCAGGTAGGAGAACAATTAGACTGCATTGATCAAATCTTTTTAACCACTCTTCAGTCACCAGGCTCTATCTAGTCTTGTGGCTCTCATCTTATCACCAGCTATTCAGTTGGACTAAGTAAAGTGTGGTCCATTGTAAGGAATGTATGCGAGTTGTAAGTCATGAACTAGTTGTATCATATCCTTAACTTCTTGATCTAGTTTCTTGAACCTTATTCTTTCATGGACCTATAAATTTTCATTAGATCTCCTTGAATGCACCAAGGTCGACCATTTATGACAAAGTTCTCTCATCTTTCTCCATAATTGCTTCCTTTCATTTGGGTGGTTTCTTGCATAAATTGGGGTAAAATATAATTTATGTTTAGACTTGAGGTGTACCTTGCATAAGACTGCTTGGTCAGTACAACCAAGCATATGCACCTACACCGTATCTGAATACCAAAGGACCCAAAATCTTCCATAAAGATCTTTACTATAATTGTGAAAAACTTTCCATTTTTTGTATTTGAACTTTCCATAGGGGCTTTGCTTTATCTTGTGTCATCTTGGTTTCAATTAAGTAGATTATATTGCATCCCTATTTATTAGTCATTTTTAAAAATTATACTATTTAATACCTTTATTAAACCCTCTCATGTTCCATTTACAAATCATTGAGATGCTAGTTCTGGAGGTTTCCCCTCTTTTGGATCCTCATTGATCAATTCATTCATGATTTCTTCCATTGTTCCTTGTTGATCATTTAACCTTTCAAATATGTTTTGGATGTACTTGGGGGGATAAGTGCTTCTTTCGCGACCCACTCTAGCGAGTGTAATGTGGGGCTATGAGGAAACTCTGTTTTGAGGTTCTAGAGGCGGTGTGTTAGGTATCAATTGTTAACATATCCCCTCAACCATTTTTAAGGTGATTGATATGGACACGCCTAATTCTTGCATGGGGGTGCTTTTTATTAATTTTTTTACCCATAAATTTACCCATATGCCCAAATTAAATAGTATACAAAAATCTATTTAAAAGCCCCCCTTCCCTCTCCCACCGACCCTCTTCCCACTCCCACCGACCCTCTTCCCACTCCCTTCTTCTCCAATGCAATATCCCTGGAAAAAAAAAACCACCATCTTCTTCATGGCATCCCCTCCCTCATTGAAGGATATTCAAGTAAAAACATAAGCTTCAAACTCATTTTCTATACGACAACCTTTCCTCGTTCAGTTTAACAAAAAATGTACGACATAAAATCTCAAACACATCTTCTTTATAACTCAGCCACTTTCATGTACATTGACAACTGCTACCAACAGGGGCGGAGCCAGGATTTTTTGTTAAGGGGGGCTAAGGGGGTTCGGGGGCAACGCCCCAGGAAAAAATTATTTTGCCGTATTTGCACGATAAGTCTACATATTATGCAAAAATTGCTAGATAGATCCTTATATAATGCTAAAATACACTATAAATCCCTATATTGTGTAAAGATTGCAATATAAGTCTGAATATTATTTTTTTAAATTAATTATTCGAAAAATTTCTTTTTTTATTCAAAATAACATACATTTTGTTGTAAAAAACAAAAAATCCTATAAATAAAATCATTTAAAGTCTAATAAAATAAAATTTAAAATTTAGGGGGTCCAAATGAAATTTTTTAAAACATTTAAGTGTTAATTACAAAAAAATCTATGAAAAAATTAAAACGAACCAAGAAATTGAATATTTAATGGTATTTACGTTTCAATTTCGTTAATAAATATTATTATTTGATAGAATTAATCTCTAAATTTTAAGTTAGGGAGGGCTAATTTTATGCTATAATTTTTTTTAGTTGTATTATTATCTATTTTTTTTTTTTTAAAAAAAGTAGGTTAAATTATAGTGGACTTAGTAAGTTGGGGTGGGCTGCAGCCCACCCCTACATCCGCCCCTGGCTACCAACACGAAGATCATTCTTCACTGTCATCATTATCAATTTAATTTTTAATTAAAAGTCCAAAAAATTCACTTCCTAGTGTTCGAGTTCCATAAGAGACTAACAAGATATTCCCGTTTTCCAAAAATTCCACAAATTTCACTTGTGTATATCACTATTGAAGAACCCAAATAAAGGTAATTAATTTTTTTCTATGCATACTTGATTTTATTTCAACCTAATATCATTACTTTTATAATTTTTTAGATTTAAATTTATGTTTAATTGCATTCGTGTGTATTATATTTATACAAAAATCACGCAATTGTCATAAATATGAAATTTGGAAGCTTTTACAATATGTATAGTGATACGCCTGGGAGGGAATGTCGTGTGAGTTTTGTAGGGCCCATGATCTGCCAAGACCGTTGGAGTTGCTCATTACTGCATTTTATGAGTTTTTTTGCATAAAAACATCTGTTGAAGTTTTATAAGTGGTGGACTTGAGTTATATGTGTAAAAATGTCATGGGTGAGTTTTATGGGCCCGATAATTTACCAGGATTGTTGGAATATGAGGATAGGGATGGCAACGGATCGGATTATTGCAAAAAAAATCTAAAACCATGTCCATAACCATTTAATTTATCAAAAACCAAATCTTAACAGATTTAATCATCAGACTTACTTTTCAAAACCATAACCGAATAATCTGGATTCGGTTTTTTTAAGCGATTTTTTGGATTTTAACTATAACTAAACTATAACTTTATAAATATATTTAAAATTCTTAAAACAATATCACAACTACAAAAATAATGTTCACAATATATAAAATAGTATGTGGTCCTTAATTAAATAACACATTTGTTATTTTTTTGTCAAATTTAATATTTAGATTTTAGTTTTGAGATATCAAAATAATATTTTATCTATATTATTATAAAATAAATGAAAATAAACGGATTTTCGGTTGTTTGGTTTTATTTTTGTTTAAAACCATAACCTAACGGAATTAACCATCGGTTACACATTTAAAAACCATAACCTAACGGTTTTATCCATGGTTGCATAATCGGTTTTTAATCGGTTTCGGTTTTAAATCATAACCATTGCCATCCCTATTTTAGGAGGTAATGTTTTGTAATTCTATTATATTTGTTAAATAATATAATCTTTAAAATTCTATATATAGTTAAATAATAATACTATATTAGTTTTAAACTATTCTATAATATTGTATTAGTTTTATTTAATTTTTGTAAAATTTGTATTTTAAACAAATCTAACTTTTATTCAAATTCAAATAAGGTGTTATGTCAATTTATATTTTTTTTAAATCACTTATACTATAAGTTAAAATAGTCTTAATATTAAAAAATATTGGATGTGGTCTCCAAAATATAAACAAATTATTTCGAACTTCCATAGACCCGTAATTATTTCCTTTACTTATTATATATTATTTTATATTTTAACTATAAAATAATTTATATGTTAATATAGGTTAACTTTTGTTATTTTTTATAATAAATTATAATATGGGAAAATGACCCAAAAAATCAAAATAATATTATTTTCAGCCCAATAACATCAATGACAAAATTTCTTCCCAATAACATCATTAACTAAATTTTGTCCTTGATGGGAATCGTCCTTGACGGGAATTTTCCTTGACGGGAATCGTCCTTGATGGGAATCGTCCTTGACGGGAATCGTCCTTGATGGGAATCGTCCTTGACGGGAATAGTCCTTGACGGGTAAACATGTAATCTTATAATAGTAAGTTAATGGATGATTCTTTGGGGCAAGTATAATATTATTTTGATTTTTTGGGTCATTGACCCTTATAATATTACAAATAAAAATGATTTAATTTAAATTTTTGTTTAAAATTTTCAAATTTTAAAAATATTTTCAAATTTTCGGAATATGCTCCACTATTTCACTAGTCCTACCATCAACTCATATTGATCATTTTTCTTTTTTAATTATTTTTGTTGATTACAACTAATTCCAAACTTTATTTTAAACTAAATCTTTGTATTTTGTTTCTTAGATAGCTTCAAAAAACATCAGTTTCATCATTTACCTCAATTGTATTGTATCATGGTAAATCAGAACTAGATTACCTATGTTCAGGAAAAAGTCTGAGCTTTGTACTTCTCACTTTACACCTCTTAGGGAACTTTGTTTGATGGTTATGTCTCACAATACTAGATGCACCGATAAAAAAAAAATAGATATAAAGCTGTCCGATTAGATACAAGGGTGAATGTCCAATAACCACCTGCCACCTTACACCCTGGCCCATAAAAGGCACCCTACACCAAATGTCTTGAATACCCTTACTTAGTAATTGTAATCACTTAACGCCGTTAACTGCTGCTTTAGCTACCGTTTAATCCTTACATATATAACAATATATAAACATCTTCACAGGGATAAAACTCTATTTCATTTCCTAAAATTACAAAAAATTATAACAAAAGCAGCTCAAAATTAATTGCGAAATTTACGAGCGTATCTCGCGAAGATTTGCGTCGATTAATCAGTAAGAAATCTTCAGATTTAGGTACATAAATTTCGCGCTTATATTCCTATATTTAACCCAAAAATTAATGTTATAATACGAATTTTTTTTCTGATTTTTGGTACTAAAATGATCTTCAATTTGTTAAAATAGTAGTATTACGTGATAATATGTATACAAATACGTAATAATTGAGATCATGTTCAAGTTTTTTACAAAATTTTTTTTACAGGTGATTATGATGTATTTTTTTTGAACGATGATTGATGATATAGTGAAAAGTTAGTAACAGATCACATTTATGATATGGACGGATTAAACTGACTTTGATTTGAAGTTATTTTCCGGAATTTATGTTGCATTTTTGAAAAAATTCTAAATAATGATTGAGTTTGAGTTTTATTATGTAAATGCTTAAGTTATGGACAGATTTGTAACAAAATGTATTGTGATTGAGATTTGAATAAAGGACTTGAATAAAATATGAGTGCTGGGAATTTCCCAGTACTGGAAAACGGATTAAAACTGCAGGTTTATTTGATTAAATGAGTAATGGTTTTTGAGACTCGAAAATGTTATAAACTATGATTGAGTTGTGGGAAAGTTTTGTATAAAATATGTTGATTAACGTGAGAACAATGAACAAAAACACCAGTGTTAAGCATAACACAAGACAATGTACTTGTAGAATCACAAAAACGTACTTGTGTAAGTACAAAAATATACTAGTCCAGTTGTGGGAAGTATTCCCAGAACTCATCTGTACCATCCAAAAACTTGTAACTTAAAATTTTTCTCACATTTAAACTTATAACTTAAATCTTTTCACACATTTAAACTTAAATAATATCTAGAACTGTAACAAGTAAATATTAGTCAATGAATGTTCCCATAATTCAGAAAACAAAACAAAACTGCAAATTTTTCAGATTTTTTTTTTTTTGATAAATTGTTTAATGGTGTTTAATTATTGTGAAAGTTTGAAATTATGTTTGAGTTGTGGGAATCTAGATTTGTATGAACAGTTGAGAAATGGGAAAATTTGCTATGATATGGATTAAGTTAGTAACAGATCACATTTATGATATGGACGGATTAAACTGACTTTGATTTGAAGTTATTTTCCGGAATTTATGTTGCATTTTTGAAAAAATTCTAAATAATGATTGAGTTTGAGTTTTATTATGTAAATGCTTAAGTTATGGACAGATTTGTAACAAAATGTATTGTGATTGAGATTTATATAAAGGACTTGAATAAAATATGAGTGCTGGGAATTTCCCAGTACTGGAAAATGGATGAAAACTGCAGGTTTATTTGATTAAATGAGTAATGGTATTTGAGACTCGAAAATGTTATAAAATATGATTGAGTTGTGTGAAAGTTTTGTATAGAATATGTTGATTAACGTGAGAACAATGAACAAAAACACCAGTGTTAAGCATAACACAGGACAATGTACTTGTAGAATGACAAAAACGTACTTGTGTAAGTACAAAAAATACAGTAGTCCAGTTGTGGGAAGTATTCCCAGAACTCATCTGTACCATCCAAAAACTTGTAACTTACAATTTTTCTCACATTTAAACTTATAATTTAAATCTTTTCACACAGTTAAACTTAAATAATGTCTAGAACTGTAACAAGTAAATATTAGTCAATGAATGTTCCTATAAATCGGAAAATGACACAAAACTGCAAAATTTTCAGATTTGTTTTTTTTTTTTTGATAAATTGTTTAATGGT
The DNA here is from genome assembly GCA_029959085.1 of Nemophila menziesii. Classification (NCBI taxonomy): domain Eukaryota; kingdom Viridiplantae; phylum Streptophyta; class Magnoliopsida; order Boraginales; family Hydrophyllaceae; genus Nemophila; species Nemophila menziesii. Next base: position 12,562,706 of record JARWIR010000005.1, read on the forward strand.
GTTTGATTTTTGTGAAATTTAGAAATTATGATTGAGTTGTGGGAATCTGGATTTGTATGAAGAGTTGAGAAATGGAAAAATTTGCGTATAATATGAGTTCTGGGAATTTACCCATAACTCTTTAAAACCTAAGCAAGTGCAATTTTGTAGTTTTGCAAGTACACTTTTGTACTTGAGCAATTCACTTATTTTATACGTAATTATGAATAGCTATACTAACATCTTAAATTTACAATGCAGAAATGGAAACAATAACAGTAGAACATAGATCGTCGTTACACAATTTGTTCGATATTTTGAGCAGCGGACATTTTAAGGAGAGGTATCTAAATGAATGCAAGATATTGCCGTTTTATTTACTCATCAAAGGACTACTCGAGAGAATTGATTCCCTTCCTTCTATGAAAATAGACGTACCAGCCTTACAAGATATAGCAACTACTTATCAAATTCAAAGGAAAGGATTCTACATAAAGAAAACAAATTTACGAATTACTCGTGATGATATAAGAATTATAATGGGCTTGGAGAGTGGGGATCTAGATATTCCATATTTTACAAAAATAGATGTGACTGACTCTCAATGGTTTAACAGAATGTTCCCTGGAATAAAGAAAGGATTAACGGTGATAGAAGTAAAGATGAAGACAATGTTACTTTTAAAAGAACCTGAGTCAGACGAAACCAACAAAGATATTGCACGATTAATGTGTCTTCTTGTATTGGCCACAGTATTCTTCAATTCTGGTGGAGAATACATCAAGATCTCAAAAAGTTGAATAAATATGACTGGGCAAGTGAAAGTCTAAAAATATTAGAAAATTCACTAAATGCTGGACAATTCAATAATCCAAGAGGTCCAAGCTGCATGTTGTTGGTAAGATATGAAGACAAGATTTGTATTTAATAACAACGAATTAATTATCAAAAATTTTTTATATTGCAGGCGTTTTTCTTTGAGCACGCGAACACATGGAATCCTATTGAAGAACACGCACAAGCATATCCAAGAGTGTTGAGATGGCACATTAAACAACGTCATGAATCATTCAAGCTCAATAAAATAAACAAAGTCATACAGAACTATGTAAGATACTGGTGATTTAAAGTATAATATTTATATAATTTATGTGATTTATCTTACAAGGTTGATGTGACATTTTTGTTGTTTATTAGTAGTCGCAGGAATACAGTTTCAGAAACTTCCTATTTTTAAAAACTTAAACTTTTCTTACACTAACTATTATGGGATATTTGGTTATGTGATTTTTTTTTGATTAAGTTACTCGAGATACAGTTACGTTTCTAAGGCTTTACTTGTAGAATCACAAAACCGTACTTGTGCAAGTTCAAAAACGTACTTGTCCAGTTGTGGGAAGTATTCCCAGAACTCATATTTCAGATCAAAACTTCCAGAATACCATAACTTAATAGATTTATTAACATACGTATGTAAGGAAATCTACAAATTCACTGAATTTTTTTTTATTTGTTGCAGATGAAAAAGGAAAACTTAATACTCAAAAGCTATGAGAGAAAATACATAAGAGACTCATTAATGAATGAAGATGAACCTGCAAGTGAAGAAGAACTGCAAGACGAAAATGAAGAAAAGGAAATAGATAGCAGTGAAGATGAGTTGAATAGATTAATGGAATACGCAGAGAACTTTCTGAAGGACCCACAAGAATATTACAGGAAAAGGAAAAGAAACTTATTATCACTACAAATTATTATGGATGAGGCAGAAAACAGTCAAGAAACAAACGATACATCAATACATGTGTTTATTATTGAACCACTAGGATCAAAAGGTATTGATAGCGTAAATCAAGCATCAACAAGTAACACTAGCAATACAGGTTATATTCGTACTTTACAACAATGTTTCCTAGATAATAGTGGTCCCAGCTTTTCACTTGGAGTAGAGAATTTGGAACCTGTAGGGGTGAAAGATGACACACCTGAAAATATAAAAGTAAACGAACAATTTCTAACAGATGTTGTCCTCACATCATCAAACACCAAAATGGAAGAACAAATAAATTCTTTGAATGAAGAATTATGTTTACAGAAGAATAAGGTGTTTGAGCTAGAAACGAAGCTAACTGAAGCAGAAAATGAAAAAAAAGATATGGTGAACAAGAAGGAAGTCGATGAAAAATTAAAAATAATAGAGGCATTGAGTAACGATTTAACTTTGGTGAATAAAGATGTGACAAGGTTGGATACGGAGGTATCAAATGTGATTAATAAATTGGATTTAGAAAAGAAAAAACACTTCACATTATTATCTGACAATAAGAAGAAGGATGAGGAAATCATTAATTTAAAAGCAGATGTAAACAGCAAAGAAACAGAAAGTATACATTTGATAAAAGAATGTGAAAAACTTAATAAAGAAAATGAAGAATTGAGAACAAAATTATCCCAAATACAAAGCCCTGGAATAATTGAGACTGAAGTAGCATGCTTGAGAGTTGAGAATAATAACCTCTTAGAACAAGTAACAAAGTTGAAGTCATATATTCAAACTTTAAAACAAAAAAGGAAAGAAGAAGAGTATTTGAGAACCACAGAAATTGAAGAATGGACAAAGTTAGTAGAAACCGATCAACAAATAGACGAAAATAATGAAAAACAAATTGAAGATTCAAATCTAATGCTTGAATCAAACATTCAACACCAAGAACCTGAAAAGAAAGGAACAATGTCAAACGAGAGAATAGTGTTGGAAAATGAAAAAGAGAAATCATTATTACCACTTAAAACTACCACAACACCCAAGGTATCCAACATCTTTTCTAAATTGAAGAGGAAATTCGAAAATACAGGATATCCAGCACAGATCTCCATGCCTAAAAGAGTTTCACAGAAAGATGATAGAAAGGAAAATAAGATCCCTGATGACTTTATTGATCCAAATGTAAGACAAGGATCAGAGTTTTGTTTAGATATGAAAATAGTAAACAGAATTGCAAGAGAAATGTCATTATCCACTGTTATTTGGAGCAGTCAAGTTAATGTGACAGCAGTAGACTTAATAAAATTAGCTAACAATGAAGGCGTAACTGATCAGGTACGATAAACAAAAGATCAGAAAAGAATATATTAAAACAATATTGCTCCATATATTAAAAATAATTGTTTATATTGAATTTTGCAGTTGATGAGTGCCATTTTATACCAATTGGACTTCACTAGGAAAGATAGTCATTTCGGAGGCAGTGATACGCATGCAGTATCACTATCATTAGATTTAACGGTATGTGATGTAATTATTATTTTTCTTATTTTGTTAGTATAATTTTTCCAGTACTTGTACTAATTAGTTGTATAACCAGGACCTGTTGAAACAAGACAAGGACATGTGTAAGACAAGCATTATTAAAAATTTTATAAAGTTTTTTAAAACTCACCAATATGTTGTTTTCCCACTAAAAACGGAATGGAAAGGAAAAATTCTCTGGAGTATTATGGTCTACATCAAAACTAAGAAAGGTTTTTATCATTACCATCAATACAATTCTGAACTTGAAGGAACATTGGGATTTGAAGCAGGAAAGAATGCGAGAATGATATTTGATGTTATAAAGACGAATTTTTTCGACATCAACCGAAATTGTTATTGTGATGAACTGATACATGTTGAAACACATCATGCGTCGCAGAAAATAGAACTTTCAGGAGTACATGTATTTATGTATCTGCGCAATCTTTACGAAAGCTCCTTTATAAAAAAAAATTTCGATGCAGAGGATGATGGGACATACAAAGAGTGTGCTGTTAAGTGGATGCTTCATGACACAAATACAAGAATTGATGTTAAAGCATTCAGTAATGGTGAGATGGTTGAAGAAGAATTGGAAAGAGAACTAAACGTAAAAAGTAAGCTAAACAAGGGTAAGAAACATGTTAATCATTGAAATTATTGAGGAAGGATATGTGTAATGGTTTAGATTTGTTGATGAAATATGTAATATTTTTTATGTTTGTGTGATAAGTATTTTTAGTTTGCAGAGAAACTTGAGTTCTGGGAATACATCCCAGAACTGGAAAAGTACTTTTTTGTACTTGCACAAGTATGTGGTTTCTGGGAATTTATAGTATTTTCAGAGGAAATTGAGTTATGGGAACTTTCCCATAATTGAATTGTATGTATAATCATGTACTTGCTCAAGTACATTATTGTACTTGTGTATGTAAATAACCTAAATAGTAGAGTCAAGTAGTTTTTTCTTTTCATTATCTTTCATTTTCAAATAAATAACCTAAGTTGTACATTCAAATTTGGTTATAGTTTTTGTAACTTACAAAGAAATCAGGCACTTATCTTATTTTTCATTTTTCTTTTACCAAATAATTACATACCATATGAACCGTTACACTTAATAAAAAAATAAAATAAAGAAAGAAACTAAAAACTGTACGCGCACTAACCCCACTAACCCACTAACAAACAAAACAAAAGAGAAAAAGAAAGAATAAATTAATCAGCTGAATCGTTTAGTATTCAGATCAATACAAATACATGCAACAAACAGTCACTCACTCGCTCTGTCTCAGCTTAAATATCTTCAAAAGACGCATTCATCAACCGATTTAAGTATTTCTCCAATAAATATTGAAGGTGATTTCCAAGTGTTTTCTGTGTTTTAATTTCTTTTTATAATTTACTTGGGTTTTTTAAAGTTCAAACAGTTGGTGTGCTTAAAGAATCGAAATGATAACACATAAAATTGTTTCGAGAGATTTTCTATCTATAGTAATTACTTCAAACAGTTGGAGTACTTGAATTTTAGTGTTTATATTTGATTTTTGTGAATGTTAATGTTCTTGATTATTTGATTTCTATTTTGGAACTCGTTTTCTATATTTGACTGCTTGAAATGTTAAAATAAACACTCATTCTTCTGTTATAAAAAGTATTATCTAGTTTTAAGATGTTAGTAGTTGCAGAATCATAATTTTATAGCACTAAAGATTAAGGATTTTGACCATGCAGCTAAGAAAAATGTACTTACAGAAGTACAAAAATGTATTTGCGCAGTCGTGGGAAGTATTCCCAGGACTCGTATTTCACATCCAAAAATCCATAATTTAAACATTTTTCACACACATTTTAATAAACTTGACTGCCTGAGTTGTGGGAAAATTCCCAGAACTGGACTAGGTTTGAGTAAAGTCAAAATTGTATATAAAAAAACTGTTTAACTTAAACTATGTGACTTGTATGAAAAAACGTACTTACGGAAGTACATTTTCTACTTGTGTAAGTACAATATTGTACTTGTACAAGTACACATTATAGTTCTCTCGCTGGATAAGTTTTTCTTTCCACTATTACATACAAAGACTTGTATGCTTTATGCTTTATTCATTAACATTTTTCCTGAATTGATGTAAATACAGATATGGTGAGAGGTTACGCATCGACCCTTTACGTTATTAACAAAGTATTGAGAAAACCAGAGGTTACACCCGAACATATTGAGGCGTGCAGGAAGACGCCTTTCTATTATCTCTTGAAACAACTATTCGATTTCAGGGAGCATAAAGACTGTAGAAAGGTAGGGGACGTCCTACCGGGTCAGATAATTAAATGTTATGATGCCAACACAAACACCTTCAAACTTGGCGAAAAAATGTTAAAGGTAACTCGAAGAGACGTGAAGGTCTTGTTTGCTATTGAGGAAGGTTCAGAGGCAGTTCCTAATTTTTCAAAAGCGGAACTCAAAGAAAAGTCAGATTGGGAGCGGAGAATTTTTGAAAATTCAAAAATAGACAAAAAAGGAATAGTGACTGCGATCGACAAAGTGTTAGAGCGAACAGATACTCGTAGTATCGAAGAAGATTTTCCGAAACTGATGACGTTGCTTTCTTTCACTACATTATTCTTTTGCGAACAAGCTCCATTAAGAAATAGGAAGTACTTAAAGCACTCAGAACAGTTGGACAGTTTGAAAAACTTCAACTGGTCAAGAAGCATTCTCAGAGTGTTGGTTAAGTCTTTAAGGGAAAACTTGTTCAACCCCAGCAAAGTCGGAGGTTGTGTCACTGCAATCTTGGTAAGTCTTTATTTAAATACGAAGACATCTTAATTGTGTATGTTTTTTGTTTTCGGTTTTAAATATTACTGTGTTTCAGGGATGGTTTTTTGAGCATACAACAATTGGTGAGAAAAAGAAAGAAGCGATAAATGCATTTCCTCGATGCTTGAGATGGACGTTAATTTGCAAGAATCCTAACTACAAAAAACAAGTCATTGACAAATTAAAATCCAACCAGGTAAGAAAAAACTGACTCTAGAATAATTGTAACCTGTTAAATGTAAACATATGATAAATTTGAAAAGAGAAATCTGACTTTTAGGCATATACTCTGAGTTTCAGAAAAAAATTGAAGAGAAATCAGAGATTTGTACTTGCGCAAGTACAAAAACGCACTTGCCCAGTAGTGGGAAATATTTCCCAGAACTCGTATTTCACATCAAAAACCCTGTGCCTTAGCACTTTTCATACATTTAAAATTACATAGTGTTTAAAAATGTAATAAAGTTAACTTTAGTCAATGAATTTTAACATTAGTTCAGTTATATTCATTTATATTCAGTTATATTTGCATTTCTAGGTGAAAACTTGTGCAAGTACACTTTCGTACTTGCGCAAGTACAATAATTTTGTTCTGAGTGTTTTGAGTTTTTGAGATTTCTTAGTTACTTGTTCTTTTACTCTGAACCTTTGTTTTAAGTATCTAAACAGTAAAACAATATATAAATTTCAGGTGATAGAGAAGATTGAAATAACCGATGAAGAATTTGAAAAACTTAGGATCGATAAAGACGAGAAAGAGGAAGAAGAGAATGACGAAGAGGAGGACGAAGAGGATGATGAAGAGGATGATGAAGAGGACGAAGAGGACGAAGATGAGGAAGATGAGGAAGTGGATGTGAAGAAAAAGACGAAACAAAGCAAAAAATGTAAAAATCTGGAAGACAATGAAAAAGAATTACAGACGAGTAAGAAAAAATTGAAAAGAAAATCTGTAATTGATGACAGTGAGACCAATGAGGAGGCAGAGGAACAAGAGCACGAAGAGGAAGGAAATGAGGAAGAAGAGGGTAAGAAAAATACAAAACAAAAGAACAAACGTAATAAGGTAGTAAACAATGAAAAGGAATTACGGACAAATAAAAAAAAATTTAATAAAAGAACTCTAATCGATGAAAGTGAGACAGAAGAGGAGTCAGAGGAAGAAGAGAGGAGAAAAAGAAAGAAAAGAACAACTCAAAAGGATAAGAAGGAGAAAGGTATATTTAATATATTTTTGTAGTTGTACAATTAAAATTCTGTAATTGCTGTTTTTTTTATATATTTTGTTTACTAGTCAATGAAAATGATGATGACGACGAAGAAGAAGAGGAGGGGACTGTTTCAAAGCTAGAACTGCTTAAAGGGAAAGAAAGGATGGGGCATGAAATTAACAAATTGAATTTAAATCTTGTAAGTTTGATGAAGCAATCAGATGCTCTAAATAAGAAGAATCAACAAGCACTGTCTGATAAAAAGATTATAGAAGATAGTTTAAAGACAGCAGAAACTAAGCTAGCAAGTACGGTAGAGATGGTTAATAATTTAGAAAAAGAAAAAAGGGATGCGGAAAAGGAGATACGTGAGCTAAAAGAGGCGAATGAAAATTATGTGGATGAGTTGAAGAAACTTGATGTCTCGTACATAACTGTGTTTAATGAAAATCAAGAAATGAAAAAAAAACTGAAGGAGTTGGGGATTCAAGGATTTGGTGAAGAACCTAAAGATTTAACAAAAAAATCTGAAGATGAAATTCAGAAAAAGAAAGTATCTGGAAAAAAATTAGAAAAGAGTTACAATAGAAAGAAGCAAAATACACAAAAGGAAGGTGAAAAACAAGTAGAAGCTAAAGAACCCGAGAATAATGAACCTGAAGAAGAAAATACAGGAAACAAGAAGGAAGTTGAGAAAAAAAACAACAAAGATGAGGACGAAGCATCAGTTATCTCAATTGTGGATAGCTCAAAAGCTGCACCTGCAGATAAAATATGACATGGACCCAGAGCTGGAAATTTTGCAAATTCTGATCAATGGACTGAAGATATCGTTTGTTTAATTATGATTTATGTCTTTACTTTATAATAGTTTTTAAAAACTAGTTTGCTTTTGAATGATGTAAAGAATGACTAGTATTTGAATATATTTAATCGTATTTTAAACTTCCTTCAAATTCCGTAAAAGTAAAATTTTATAATAGTAGTTCATATCTTTGTTCCAACAGAATATACTTGTGCCACTACAAGTGCACAAAATGTACTTGTGCAAGTCATAATATGTAGTTGTCCAGTGGTGGGAAGTAATTCCCAGAACTCGTGTTTCCTTTAACTTAATAATTTTCACACATTTTAACTTACATGATGTTTAAAACTTTAACATGTCAACTTTAGTCAATGAATTTCGTCCATAATTTCAGCTATATTCAATTATATTTGAATTTTAAAGTGAAAAAATTATTACTTGTGCAACTACAAATACAAAAATGTACTTATGCAAGTACAAAAAATGTACCTAAAGATCACTACTATTAAATAACATTTGATTTAAAGCCTAAGACATAAACCCTAAAACCTAAAGATCACTACTAAATAACACTTGATATATGTACATGAATTTTTTTTTTTTTTTTTTATGTTTGTGTTATAAGTATTTGAAGTCGAAATACAATATATATGAATTTTATAGATTTTTGAAAGAAAAGTGAGTTATGGGAATTTTCCCATAATAAAATTGTTTGTTTAATAATGTACTTGCTCAAGTACATTATTGTACTTGTGCAAGTATATAATCTAAGTTGTAGAGTCAAGAAGTTTTTTTTGTTTAGTTATCAGAGTTCCAACGGCTTAAAAGAAACTTTTATTTATATAGGGAAAAAAAAACTTTCATTTCATTATTTTGAAAAACAAAACTGTCAATGGAGTACAAATGTCTCGCTCAAAATTCCTAAACCTAAAACTCTAAACCTTAAGACCTAAACCCAAGCCATAAACACTAAACCATAAGACCTACACTCTAATACCTAAACCCTAAGAACTAAGACCTAAGACCTAGACCCTACAACCATAATCATGTTTGTGTTTTTAGTCAACATTCAATATGTATGAATTTATAGGGTTTTTAGAGAAAATTGAGTTATGGTAACTTTCCAATGATTAAATTGTATGTTTCATAATGTAGTTGCTCAAGTACAGTATTGTAATTGTGCAATTAAATATCCTCAGTTGTAAAGTCAATTAGTTTAAGATAGACGACCGAGGTTACTTCCTTTGAAATAACTTTAACTTCTTGGAAATGAAATATAATCCCATAACTCAGATTTTCTAAAATGAATCGTTTGTAATCATTACATTACACACATCCCAATTCATACACATGGCCTTACTTCTTTATTCATAGTTTCACGTTAACGGCGTTACTTCTCTTTTTATATGCTTACATATATAAACACATACTCACACCGCCAAAACAATTCGTACACTACACACACTCTAAACATTTTATCACGAACGAAATCAAATATAAAGAAAATAAGAAAAATTAAAGAACGAGTCTCGCGTAGATCTTGGGTGATAAGTAAGGAAAAAATCTTCATCTATAGGTACATTACTTGAGCGCCTACTATTACTTTATTTGTCCCAAAAATTAATGTTATAAATCGAAATTTTTTCTGATTTATGATAATGAAATCATCTTGAAGTCGTTGAAATAATACAAATACCCACTAAAATTTAAATATCGGTTAATTTGAGTTTGATTTGAAGTTATTTTGGAGAATTTATATCGCATTTTAAAAAAAATTAGAAGTAATGTTTGAGTTTGAGTTTTATTATTAAAATGCTTAAGTTACAGAAAGATTTGTAACGAACTGAATGGTGATTGATATTTTGAGTAAAATACAGAGTGCTGGGAATTTTCCCAAAACTGAAAAACGAATAAAAACTGAATGTTTATTTGATTAAATAAGTAATGGTAGTTAAGTATTGCAAATGTTATAAACTATGATTGAGTTATGCGAAAGTTTTCTATAGAATATGTTGATTAACGTGAGAACAATGAACGAAAACACCAATTTTAAGCATAACACACAGGATAATGTACTTGTAGAATCACAAAAACGTACTTGTGTAAGTACAAAAAATACACTAGTCCAGTGGTGGGAAGCATTCCCAGAACTCATCTGTACCATCCAAAAACCCTATCAAGTGCAAATTTGTTGTTGTGCAAGTACGCTTTTGTACTTGAGCAATTAAACTTATTTATATGTAATTATGAACAGCTATACTAACGTGTTAAATTTACAATGCAGAAATGAGTACCACAAAATCAGAACATAGATCGTCGTTACAGAATCTGTTCAGTGTTTTGAAAAGCAGAGATTTTAAGGCCAGGCATCTAAAAGTCTGCAAGATATTGCCATTTTACTTACTGATCAAAGGATTATATGAGAGAATTGATTCCCTTCGTTCTATGAGAATAGACGTACGAGCTTTAAATGATATAGTGAGTACTTATCAAATACAAACGAAATGATTCTACATAAAGAAAACCAATTTACAAATTACACGTGATGATATAAGAATTATAATGGGCTTGGAGAGTGGGGACCTAGATATGCCAAGTTTCACCGAAACAGATGTGCGTGAATCTCTATGGGTTAACAGACTGTTCCCTGTAATAAACAAAGGATTAACGGTGACAGAAGTAAAGGCGAAGTTAATGTCACTTTTAATAGAACCTGAGTCAGACGCAACGAACAAAGATATTGCACGATTAATGTGTATTCTTGTATTGGCCACAGTATTCTTCTGTTCTGCGCGAGGATATATAGATTGGTGGGTTATTCGTGTGAGTCAAGATCTCAAAAAGTTGAATAAATATGACTGGGCAACTGAAAGTATAAAAAGATTAGAAAATTCACTAAATGCTGGACAATTAAGTAATCCCAAAGGTCCAAGCTGCATGTTGTTGGTAAGATAATAAATTTGCTAAATATGAAGACAAGATTGTATTCAAAAACAAACAATTAATTATCAAACAAATTTATATTGCAGGCGTTCTTCTTTGAACATGCGAACACATGGAATCCAGATGAAAAACATGAACGCGCATATCCAAGAGTGCTGAGATGGCACATTAAACAACGCCATGAATCATTCAAGCTCAATCATATAAAGAAAGTGAAACAGAACTATGTAAGATACTACTGATTTCAAGTATAATATTTATATAATTTATGGGATTTATCTTACAAGGTTGATGTGACATTTTTCTAGTTGATTATTAGTTGCAGAAATACAGTTTTATTATGAACTTCACATTTTTTGAAAGTTAAAATTTTTAACACCAATATTATACTGTATTCCATTTATTATATTTTGAGTTATGTGATATTGGGTTATGGGATTTTTTTTGGATAAAGTTACTCGAGATACATTTACTTTTCTAAGACTCTACTTGTATAATCACAAAACCGTACTTGTGCAAGTGCAAAAGCGTACTTGTCCAGTGTTGGGAAGTATTCCCAGAACTCGTATTTCACATCAAAACTTCCAGAATACCATAACTTAGTAGATTTAGTAACGTACGTATGAGAATTTACTAATTCCCTGAAATTTTTTTTATTTGCTGCAGATGAAAAAAGATAAGTTAATGCTCAAAAGGTATGAGAGAAAATACATAAGAGACTCGTTAAGGAATGAAGATGAACCGGGAAGTGAAGAAGAACTCCCATACGAAAATGAAGAAGAAGAAATGGATAGCAGTGAAGATGAGATGTATAGGATAATGGTATATGCAGAGAAATTTCTGAAAGAACCTCAAGTGTATTACAGGAAGAGTAAAAGAAACTCTTCAGAGCTACAAATTATTATGGACGGGGCCAAGAACAGTCAAAAACCAACTAATACACCAATAAGTCCATTTAGGATTGAGCCACAAGGATCAAAAGGTATAGATACTTCAAATCAAGAATCAACAAGTAACAATAGGAATACAGAATATATTGGTACCATAAGTCAACCTTTCCTAGACGAAAGTTGTCCCACCGTCTCCCTTGGAATAGATTATTCACATATCTTTGAAACACCACCTTCCCAAGGAGTGTTGAGGGATCAGACAGCTGAAAACATAAAAGTAAACGACCAATCTTTAACAGATGTTGATCTCATATCAGAAAATACAAAAATCGAAGAACAAATGAAGTTGCTAAGTGAGGAATTATGTTTACAGAGGAATAAGGTGTCTGAGCTAGAAGTGAAGCTAACTCAAACAGAAACTGAAAAAAAACATATGGTGAACAAGGCGGAATTCGATGAACAAGGTAGAAAAATAGAGGCATTGACTCATGATTTAACTTTAGAGAGGGAACACGTGAAAAAGCTGAATTTTAAACTAAATGAAGTGATCAGTAAATTGGATGAAGAAAAGCAAGAGCAACTGGCATTAAAATCTGAGATAAAGAAGAAGACTGAGGAAATTAGATTGTTGGAAGAAACTGTAAACACGAAAGAATCTGAACATATACAGATGAGAAAAGAATGTGAGACTGAAGTCGCATGCTTGAGAGTAGAGAATCATAACCTCAAGGAAGAAGTAACGAGGTTGAAATTGTATATACAAACTTTGAAAGAGAAAAAATTAGAAGAAGATGAAGAATTAAAAAAAGGAGAAGAAGAAGATATCTCTAACAAAATAGAACTAGAATGGGAAAAACTAATGCCTGAGTCAGTGATTCAAGACGAAGAAAATGAAAAAGAAACAATGTTAAATGAGACAATATTGATGAGAAATGAAAAAGAAAAATCAAAATCATCAATGTTAACTACACCAACAACCACAGTATCCCAAATCCGTGAAAAAGTAGTGCCTAAAAATAAAACGAAATTGACAGAAACAAGTCGAAGCTCTATGGTAATAAGAGTTACAGAAAGAGATGATAGAAAGCCAAAAAGGATCCCTGATGACTTTGTTGATCCAAATAAGCTTAAAAAACAGAAAACTAAAGACAATACACAAGGAAAAGTGATTTGTCATGAAATGAAAATCGTAAACAGAGTCGCAAGAGAAATGTCACTATCTACTGTTATTTGGAAATATATTATTGAAGTGACAGCAGAAGACTTGATAAAACTATCTAATGATGACGGCGTAACTGATACGGTATGATAAACAAAAAAATTGAAAAGATTAATGATGCATAATTTAATTGAAAGTTAAGTATTGATCCATGTGAAACAAAGTATAAATGAAGGAAAAAATAAATTTTTATATTGTACATTACAGGTTATGGGAAGCGTTTTATACATATGGGACAACACAAATAAAGATAAGCAGTACAGATGTAGTGGAAACTATAATGATGATAATCATGCAATATCAATGTCAGCAAATACAATAGTAAGTGATGCAATTTTTATTTTTGTTCTTAGATTAGTATAATTTTTCCATTACTTGAACTAATAAGTTGTAACACCAGGAATTGATGCAAACTGATTACAGCAATTTCGTGACAACCGTTGGTCGAAGTTTTAAGTTTTATTTAAACACTCACAAACATATAATTTTTCCAATAAAAACTAAATGGGAGGGTAAAATTTTCTGGAGTATTCTGGACTATGATAAATGCAAAAAGAAATTTTTCCATTACCATCAACACGATTCTGAACTTGAAAAAAGTGTGGGCTTCGAAGCAGGAAAAAATGTGAAAGATTTAGTAGATAAGTTAGTTAGATATTTTCAACCGAGAAGAAAGAATAGTAATGAAGAAGAATCAAATACTTCTATTCCTGCCGATCAAAGAAAAAAAAAGATTTCTATTCCTGAGGTGGTACATATTAAAACAAATCATGTGTCCAAGAAAATAGAACTTTCAGGAGTACACGCGTTTATGTATTTGTGGGATCTTTACGAAAAATCTTATGTAACAAATCAATGTAGTAAGTATGAAGAATTGAGTTACAAACAGAGAGTTGTTAACTGGATAGTTCGTCACAATAGTGTAGTAATTGATATTAAAGAATTAGAAAAAGGTGTTGAGTTAGTAGAAAAACTTGAGAAAGAAATAAATGTAAGAAGATATAATTGTTGAAGTTATTGGTGAACAATATGTCTAATGTTTAATGTTTGTTGAGATGAAAAATATGTATAATAGTTTAATGTATTATGTTTAAACAAATATTAACATTGGAATGTTTTATGTGTATTTTGTGAAATTAATTTTTTTATGTTTGTTTTAAAAGTGTTTTGAATTGACATACTAGATGTATGAGTTTATAGGATTTGAAGTGAAAATTGAGTTCTGGGAAACTAACCAAAACTTAACCGAAGATGTACATATGTAGTTATGCAAGTACTTTTATGTACTTGTGCAGGTACATATTATGAACTGTAGTTATTTAACATATGTTTTGATTGATTTTAATTTTAATATTTGAAAGTTTTGTTAGTGAATTTTCCAATATAATCAGTATAAAGATAAAAATTTTATATGAAGGTTCATCAAATCATGGATTGTATATTAATAATGTAGTGTCTAAAAGAAACTTTTGTACTTGTGCAATTACATATTCTAAGTTTTAGAGTCGAGTAGTTTTTTCGTGTATTAAAAACTAATAACCTAAAACAATAAAACCTTAAGATCTAAACACTAAACCTTGAACCTTAAATTGTAAAATTTAATTTTCAAATTTGATTATAATTTCTGTCATTTTCAAAGAAATCATACTCTTTATGTTGTTTTTAATTTTTTTTTTTAAAACAAATCTGTACAGGGAAATTTCCCATAAGTCAAAGTCCTATGTTGTTTTTTAATTTATTTTTTGCATCAAAGAATTCACATACGATTATTAACCTTTACACGTATTAAAAATATAAAATAAAGAAAGAAATTCAAAACAGTCAACCGAGTACAACACTAAGCCACTAACAAACAAATCAAAAGAGTATCAAATGCAATACACACCTCGACTACCACACTAATCATCTAAACCGTTCCTTCAAATCACTCAAAAAACATGCAACACACACAGTCACTCAATCGCGTATTCTCTCTATCTTTTTCTCTCAACTACGCATTCTTTTATCTCTCTGTTTTTGTCAATTAGAATTTCTTCAAAAAAATCATAATTACGAAGGTTTGAAATGATGAAATGTTAGTGAAGTTACCGTAATCATTGTTCATCAAGTAATAGTTAATTTTGTCGCATTTGTCACCTGATTTAAGCATTTGTACAAGGATTACTGAAGGTATTTGAAATTTTTATTCAATTTTAATTTGATTTGCAAGGATTATTTATGTTTTACTTGAATTTTATTTGAATTTTAGTGTTTATATATGATTTTTGGGATTGTTAATATAGTTGAGCATTTGATTATTAGTTTCGAATTCGTTTTGTAGATTCGACTGCTTGAAATGTTAAAATAAACTCAAATTTTGATGTTATAAACACTGGAAAAATCTTATTCTATTCTTTAATTAATAGTCGAGTGTGAATTTTATTTGACTTGTACTGTTATAGATCATCAAAAATGACACTGTGTTTATAAGTATTATAGAGTTTTAAGATCTGGTAGTTGTAGAATTATAATTTTATAAGACTAAAATTTAGTTAAACAGATTCAGAATTAGAGTAACTTAGAAAGTGTGTAAGAAAACCAGATTCAGAATTTTGACCATGCACCTATGACAAATGTACTTACAAAAGTACAAAAAATGTACTTACGCAGTGGTGGGAATTATTCCCAGAACTTGTATTTCACATCAAAAAAATGCATAACTTAAAACATTTTTCACACACATTTTAACAAACGTGACTGCCTGTGATGTGGGAAAATTCCCAGAACTGGACTATGTTTGAGTAAAGTCAAAATTGTATATGAAAAAACTGTTATCTAAAACTATGTGTCTTGTAGGAAAAAATGTACTTCTGTAAGTACAATAGTGTACTTATAGAAGCACACATTTTTCCTTCCACTATAACCAACCAAAGACTTGTATGCTTTATGCTTTATTCATTAACATTTTTCCTGAATTGATGTAAATACAGATATGGTGAGAGGTTACGCATCGACCCTTTACGTTATTAACAAAGTATTGAGAAAACCAGAGGTTACACCCGAACATATTGAGGCGTGCAGGAAGACGCCTTTCTATTATCTCTTGAAACAACTATTCGATTTCAGGGAGTATAAAGACTGTAGAAAGGTAGGGGACGTCCTACCGGGTCAGATAATTAAATGTTATGATGCCAACACAAACACCTTCAAACTTGGCGAAAAAATGTTAAAGGTAACTCGAAGAGACGTGAAGGTCTTGTTTGCTATTGAGGAAGGTTCAGAGGCAGTTCCTAATTTTTCAAAAGCGGAACTCAAAGAAAAGTCAGATTGGGAGCGGAGAATTTTTGAAAATTCAAAAATAGACAAAAAAGGAATAGTGACTGCGATCGACAAAGTGTTAGAGCGAACAGATACTCGTAGTATCGAAGAAGATTTTCCGAAACTGATGACGTTGCTTTCTTTCACTACATTATTCTTTTGCGAACAAGCTCCATTAAGAAATAGGAAGTACTTAAAGCACTCAGAACAGTTGGACAGTTTGAAAAACTTCAACTGGTCAAGAAGCATTCTCAGAGTGTTGGTTAAGTCTTTAAGGGAAAACTTGTTCAACCCCAGCAAAGTCGGAGGTTGTGTCACTGCAATCTTGGTAAGTCTTTATTTAAATACGAAGACATCTTAATTGTGTATGTTTTTTGTTTTCGGTTTTAAATATTACTGTGTTTCAGGGATGGTTTTTTGAGCATACAACAATTGGTGAGAAAAAGAAAGAAGCAATAAATGCATTTCCTCGATGCTTGAGATGGACGTTAATTTGCAAGAATCCTAACTACAAAAAACAAGTCATTGACAAATTAAAATCCAACCAGGTAAGAAAAAACTGACTCTAGAATAATTGTAACCTGTTAAATGTAAACATATGATAAATTTGAAAAGAGAAATCTGACTTTTAGGCATATACTCTGAGTTTCAGAAAAAAATTGAAGAGAAATCAGAGTTTTGTACTTGCGCAAGTACAAAAACGCACTTGCCCAGTAGTGGGAAATATTTCCCAGAACTCGTATTTCACATCAAAAACCCTGTGACTTAGCACTTTTCATACATTTAAAATTACATAGTGTTTAAAAATGTAATAAAGTTAACTTTAGTCAATGAATTTTAACATTAGTTCAGTTATATTCATTAATATTCTGTTATATTTGCATTTCTAGGTGAAAACTTGTGCAAGTACACTTTCGTACTTGCGCAAGTACAATAATTTTGTTCGGAGTGTTTTGAGTTTTGGGATTTCTTAGTTACTTGTTCTTTTACTCTGAACCTTTGTTTTAAGTATCTAAACAGTACAACAATATATAAATTTCAGGTAATAGAGAAGATTGAAATAACCGATGAAGAATTTGAGAAACTTGGGATCGATAAAGACGAGAAAGAGGAAGAAGAGAATGACGAAGAGGAGGATGAAGAGGATGATGAAGAGGATGAAGAGGATGATGAAGAGGACGAAGAGGACGAAGAGGAGGTGAAAGAATTAAACAAGAATAGGAAAAAATGTAAAAGAAAATCTGTAATTGATGAGAGTGTGACCGAAGAGGAGCCAGATGAACAAGACAGAAGAAAAAGAAAGATAAAAAAAATTCAAAAAATGAAGAAGATAGTCGGTAAAGAATTGGGTAGTATGATTAAAAGAAAGAGTAAAGAAAAAGAGGACCAGGAAGAGGAAGAAGACGACGAAGAATATCTATTAGATTCTAAACAGAATGAAGCGGAGTCAGAGAATTTAGAGAATGAAAATGAGGTAAAGGAGTTGCAGAAAAATATGAAACAAACCAAGAAACGTAAAAAGGTGGAACACAATGAAAAGAAATTGAAAAGAACTCTAATCGATGAGAGCGATACAGAAGAGGAATCAGAGAAAGAAGAGAGAAGAAAAAGAAAGAAAAAAACAACTGAAAAGTATAAGAAGGAGAGCGTTAAAAAATCTGGTAGGAAAATGAAAAGAAAAAGTAAAGAACAGGACGAGGAGGAAGTGGAAAAAGACGTTGAAGAATATAAATCATATTCTGAAGAGGAGGAAGGTATATTTGATATATTTTTGTACTTGTACAAGTAAATTTTAGTACTTATTGTTTGTTTTTATATTTTTTGTTTACTAGATGATCAAAATGATGATGATGAAGAAGAAGAAGATGAGGGGACTGTTTCAAAGCAAAAAATGATTAAAGAGAAAGAAAGGATGGCGAATGAAATTCACGAATTGAATTCAAGACTTATAAGTTTGATGAAGGAATCAGAAACTCTAAAGCAGAAGAATCAGGAAATAGTGTCAGATAAAAAGATTGCAGACGATAGTTTAAGAACTGTAGAAGCTAAGCTAGAAAGTATGGTGGAGAGGGTCCAATTTCTAGAAAAAGAAAAAAGCGACGCTGAAAAGGAGATACATGATCTAAAAGAGGAGAATAAAAACTATATGGCTGAGTTGAAGAAACTTGATGTCTCGTATATAAATATGTTTAACGAAAATAAAGAAATGAAAACGAAACTGAAGGAGTTTGGAATTCAAGAATTTGACGAAGAACCTAAAGATTTAACAAATGAATCTGAAAATGAAATTCAGAAAAAGAAAGTATCTGAAAAAGAATCAGAAAAGAGTTACAAGACTCCTGCACGAGACATACATTACGTAAGAACTAGGAGGGGGGGAAAACGTGGTACTAAGGAAGCAAAGAATCATGTAGAAGATAAAGAAACTGACCCGAAGGACCTTGAAGAAGAAAAAACAAAAAAAAAGAAGAAGCAAGTCGAGGAAAAAGACAACAAATCTGAGAAAGAATCACTAGTTAGTTCAATGGTTGGAAGACTAAAAGCAAGAAGAGCTAAACCTGCAGCTAAAAAAAAAGAGCCTGAAAAAGTGGTACTCGACTCATCGGATAGTGATTTCCAACGTGATGAGGTTAAGGAAAAGAATGTATCCATGAAGAACACTAAATTAGTTAAAATTACAAGGAAATCTGTTACTGAAAATAAACCAAAGAGAACTAATAAGAGAAAAATGAAAAATCTTAAACCATTGGAAGCATATTTCGTCAAAGAAGATGTTGAGCATGTTGCAAATCTAGAGAAATTTGGGCCCTCTGTAGAGTAAGTTGTTTATTATGTCATGATCATTCAATATGTATGAATAATCTGATGATTAACAAGTTTGTTGTGGTTGTTTTTTGTTAAGGTATGGAAGAAAGATAATATCATAGTCACCTTGAAAGATATGGATAATTTAAGGAAGGGCAATATGCTTGAAAAACAGGTTTTTTTCCAAGGATATTAATGTACTTGCACAAGTACATAAAAACTGAATATAAGAAAACTTGTGCAGGTCGTGGAAGCTGGATTTGTAATAGGGCAGAAATTACACGATGATATGCTTGTATCTAACACACAGGAACTGTTTTTTAACAGGAAATGCGACTACATTCCTAATGTCATGGTAATTCATATATACTGAAACACAATATTAGAATATTCAATTATCTGACATTATATTATGTTTCTACAGTATTACCTCAATCAAATAGATCAGAACGAGAAGAATGAAGTTTATAAAGAAGAAGCAAGAAAGATGGTTTATGAAAAATGGCATAAAACAAAAGATTCAATGACCCACTTTTTAATGATACCAATATATACGGAGACAAAGAAGAAGGATATTGGTCATTGGACATTACTAGTTTGCAATTTAGAAGATGAACGGGAAGAGGTGTGGACTCATTACAACTCAAGAAGGGAATCGGAGATTGGAAATAACGAAGCACTTCGCGTTTTTGATTACATAAGGGAGGTTTGTCCAAGTCCAACCATGGAATACGAGAGTCTGACACCGGTAACATTGAAATTCTCAGAATCCTGCCCACAAGAAAAAAACAACTTGGACTGCGGTTTATTTGTCTTGATGTATGCAAATGACATATACAAACTTGGTAAAGTTAAAGAAACTTATAGTACAGAGGAAGTGAATCAATTCAGGGCTAATCTTTACTCAGGAATTGTAAAGGACTGGGAACGCACCATCAAATATTTCACTGATCCAACGCAGGACCAATCTCAAATAGCCGATGTCGGTACTTCGCCATAGCCAAAAACATTATCAAATAACAAAACAACTTTACTTTTTTAAGTGTTTTTTAAGACTACTTTTTTTTTTAAATGATGTAATGAATTACTTGTATTTGAATATATTTCATAGTATTTCAAACTTCGTAAAAGTAAATTTTTAGTATAGTAATTCATAATTTTGTTCCATCATAATCTTATACTTTTGCAACTACAAGTACCAAAATGTACTTATACAAGTACAATACTGTAGTTGTTCAGTGGTGGGAAGTATTCCCAAAACTCGTGTTTCCTGTAACTTAAACAATTTTCACACCCTAAAATATCACTAATAAATAACATTTGATAAATATACATTCAAAAAATAATTCTTTTTATGTTTGTGTTATAAGTATTTTAAGTCAACATTCAATATGCATGAATTTTATAGGTTTTTCAAAGATAATTGAGTTATGGGAACTTTCCCATAATAAAATTGTATGTTTAATAATGTACTTCATCAAGTACACGATTGTACTTGTGCAAGTATATAATCTAAGTTGTAGAGTCAACAAGTTTTTTGGTTCGTTATCCGATTCCATTATTTTATAAACTAATGAGAATTTGAGTTAATTAAGTTAAAGTTAAGATAGTAAAGCTTAAAATATAATAAAATGTAAGTTAAAAATTGTGTATGTTTTTTGTTTTTGGTTTTAAATATTACTGTGTTTCAGGGATGGTTTTTTGAGCATACAACAATCGGTGAGAAAAAGAGAGAAGCAATAAATGCATTTCCTCGATGCTTGAGATGGACGTTAATTTGCAAAAACACCTTAAAACACCCCAATAAAACGACATAGAGTCAAATATGCCAAAAAAATAGAGTCAAATAAGCTAAAATAAAAACTACAAACGGACAAATAACATAAAAGTTTTAAATTTTAATAAAATCAACCCACATACATATAAATCTTCAAACCTCTTCACCAGCAACCTTCTCTGTATCAACGTCTTCCATCGCTTTGTCATTATCTTCCTTATTAACTTCGACTGCTGCATCCAGATTCAACTCCATATTAGCCTCCGCATCCACAATACTACACAATCTACGGTTAGCTTCGACAGTAAAAGCATTATGGTCACGTTGTTGAAGATCCTTTTCAGCTTTCCACTTCAGATAATCCTCTCTACGTTTTTGAGTTCTTGGTGTAAATTCAACATTTCTGGCTGTGCTCGCTAAATCAGAATCTGCACTATCATTTAGTAGACTATCAATATTGAATGGTATTTCACCTGTATCTACTCTAGCCATCCTCACTCCAGCCATATCGTTACGCCTTTTTGTCCTGATCTCGCGTTCTTTCCTCTCTAGTACAGTTGTAGGTTGACGCACATGCTGTCTATCCCACCTAAAGGACTCAATACGAGTGCTAAACTCATCTCCAACGCGTTTTCTTATTCCATAGAGTGCTTGATCTAGTGTTCTTAATAACTGATCATCCCTACTCCATGTTACAATCCTCTTCCTCGCCTCTGACAGCGCTTCCAAACGATGTGATGGGGGGCAATCAATTGTCGCGTGCCCTATGATACCGCATGCATAACAAAAAACTCCTAAATTCTCGTATTTAAAAGGGACCCACCCCACACCGTCTTCTTGTCTAACAAAAGCTCCTGCTGGTACAGGTTTTTCAATTGGAAAGCTCACACGAAATCGAAGAATGGTCACAACAGCAGAATCATTTTCTGGGAAATCTATTTCTTGAAGGTCATGAAAGCATTTAGAAAGATGCTTAATAGTATTTAGAGTATTTTGTATCTTGGCTAGTCCGGTAACCTGGACCCAAGCTGAGGTGAAGTTTGATTTATAATAGGTACCATTGCAAGGATCTTCTCCCTTGCTGATTACAGCGTGGAAACCAAATACATTACCAGGCCGTAGACCCCATAACCGGTCCCTTTCACCTCTGATATCAATTTCTAGTTTGAAATAGTTTTCGCTTACTTCTGAAAAATCAACATGTCCTAGAACATGCCATTTGTTTCTTACCCAATCTTCAAAGTCCTTCAACTCAATTAGTTGATCCGATGGAATACGGACCATTAAAAACCTGCCCCTATCCTGGTTCAACACGCTTTTAACTCTTGTATCAAGATCAATGACCCCGATTTCCGCCTCTTCGGCCGGACTCATTTGAGTAAGAATCAAGTTGTGACGACTATATGTGGCCATGTTTATCGTACCTGTACACGAAGTAGCGCTAGAAGTTTAATGTATGGCTAATGTATAAACAATTAGTTGTGAATGTTGAATGTATATTAACAGAAGACTATTACCTGTGTTAGAATATTCAAGCAGTGGAGACGAGATGTAAACCTTGATAAATTTTTGCTTCTGTTAATGGATGAAGGTAGCACTTACTTTCTGAGTATTGAAACGAGATAGAAACTCAAATGAAGTGAGTAGGGAAGAAGAAAGGACGGTAATTTTGTAAGTTATAATGTTAACTGGTGGTGTGAGACACGTGTTGCCTTGTCGGGTAACCAAAGGTCCATTAACCTTCTATAGTAGTATTCGAAGCATCATTTGGAAGTTGGAAAATACACGTTCGCCCTAAATGGATTCGTGGGCCAAAAAGAAAAAAGAGAAAAAAAACATATAAACTACCAAACAAAAGAACTTTACTTTTCTAAATGTTTTTTAAGACTACTTATTTTTTTTAATTATGTAATGAATTACTTGTATTTGAATATATTTCATCGTATTTCAAACTTCGTAAGAGTAAAATTTTAGTATAGTAATTCATAACTTTGTTCCATCATAATATACCTTTGCAACTAGAAGCACCAAAATGTACTTGTACAAGTACAATAATGAACTTGTCCAGTGGTGGGAAGTATTCCCAGAACTCGTGTTTCCTGTAACTTAAACATTTTTCACACCTTAAAATATCACTAATAAATAACATTTGATACGTATACATGCAAAAAATGATTTTTTTTACGTTTGTGTTATAAGTATTTTAAGTCAACATTCAATATGCATGAATTTTATAGGTTTTTCAAAGAAAATTGAGTTATGGGAACTTTCCCATAATAAAATTGTATGTTTAATAATGTACTTGATCAAGTACACTATTGTACTTGTGCAAGTATATAATCTAATTTCTAGACTTAAGTAATTTTTTGTTTCGTTAACCGGGTTCCATTATTTTATAAACTAATTAGAATTTGAGTTCATTAAGAAAAAGTTAAGATAGTAAAGCTTAAAATATAATAAAATGTAAGTTAAAAATTGTATAAAATGTTATGATAGTATATAAAAAAAAAGTTATGGAAAAATTTCCCAGAACTGAGCAATAAGTTTAAAACTTCAAAGAATTAAGTTAGCATTACGTCTGATGATGGAAATAAAAACTTCAAAGGTTTTTTCTTTGAAATAACTTTTACTTCTTGGAAATATAATCCTATAACTCAGATTGTCTAGAATGAATGGTTAGTAGTAATAGCTTAACACACATCTCCATTCATACACATATCCATTTGTACAACGGCATAAAAGAAACCGTTCATTTTTTTAGAAAAAAAAAAAAAAACCGTTCAGTTCATTATTTTGAAAAAATAACTGTCAATCGAGTTCAAATGTCCCGCTCAAAATTCAAAAATGAAAAATGTCTATAAAAGAAGGATTTTAACAAACGTTATTACACACTTTTCATATCCCTTTCAACGTTAAAGAATTCTTAGAAATTGCAGAGAAAATTAACATTAACCAACATAAAAAATGATGAACTTCACAGAAAACTTGTTGATAATAGTATTCTTGTCATTATCAGTCAAAGCATTAATGCGTGCAAAATGCATTTGTCGACGATGGAAGGAGTTAATTGAAGACGTTAATTTTGAAAAATGGTATTTAGATTTTAAAAGAAATAAGGGTGGAGTTTTCATCACCAGTAGACTCCCAAAAAATGAAATCCATCCCATATTGTCATTCTATTCTACTGATAGATTGCAAGAAATCTCACCAGATTTGGAGATACCATTTGGATTTGTAACGACACCAATGATGTCTTACACTTGTAATGGTTTGATTTGCATCGCAGATTGTCAGACGTTAGTGTTGGTCAACCCGTCAACAGAGCAATTTAATATGCTTCCTTATCCAAAGAATTACATTGTAGATCTTATGGAGAACAACCTTCTTCCGAGAGAAAACCCAGGCCACCCTGTTAATATAAAAACAATTGGATTGTTTTTTGACGCAACCAATGAACATTATAAGGTTATAATGTTTCTTGAACAAGGAAGATTTATGTGCACTGCAATATACAACATTACAGAACTAACGTGGAGAATAATACCACATCAATATCCTTATTTATCTGGTATAGGGGTGCCGTCAAATGCAACCTTGCATTGGACTGCAAGGGGGAGGGATGAAGCACCATTTCTACCACACTTGCCTATTCCAGATCATGATGAATATTTTATATTTTGTTATGATTTTAGCAAAGATATATTTCGAGAGATGGAACTACCTAATGGAGTAGTTGGAAAAAATCTGAAAACTATCAATGACAAACTTGCTGTATTCTCAAGTGTTGTTGATGAAACAGAATTTGTTAATGTGTGGTTAATGAAGGAGTATAATGTTCATGAATCGTGGACAAAGATTGCAAAAATTGGTCCATTGAAATATTATATTTCTGACTTTATTTGGAATAAGAAAGAATTGCTGTATGGGTCTAATCATGATGATCAGAGTAACAGTGTTCATCAAGAGTTGTTATCCTGTAACTTTAAAACAGCAGAAACAGAGAGGAAAGGAGTGTTTTTCGATTCGATTGTGTTGTACCATGAAGGTTTAACAACTGTAGGGAGGAATGCAAATGAAAATGGTAATCAAGATTTAACCGCAGAAGGGAGGATTAAAAAAGAAGAAGAAGTTGATTACTAGATGTTATCTGTATTAATAATTGTTAGTTTAATATGTTTTTAATGTTTATTAGTTGTAATAGTTAATTCTAATATTTTAGAATAGTTCTGGTGTAATTGAATATTACTTTCACTAAACTTAATATAAATATAGTTCTTATTATAAATGTGTTTTTTGTAGAAATTAAGCATGGAATTACAAATAAACTGTAAAATGCACTTGTAGAATGACAAAAATGTACTTGTGAAAGTACAAACTCTACTTTTCCAATGTTGGGAAGTATTCCCAGAACTCGTATTTCTTGTAACTTAACATTTTCCACACCTTTAAATTTCACTTATAAATAAGATTTTACACATACACTTGTTAGAAATCATTTTTTTTTTTTTATATTTGTGTTATAAGTATTTTGAGATAACATTCAATATGCATGAATTTTATAGTTTTTTCAAAGAAAATTGAGTTATGGGAACTTTCCCATAATAAAATTGTATGTTTAATAATGTACTTAATCAAGTACACTATTGTACTTGTGCAAGTATATAATCTAATTTCTAGACTCAAGTAATCTTTCGTTTCGTTATCCGGGTTCCACTTTTGGATAAAACCCTACACTATAATCTCTAAACACTAAACCTTAAGACCTAAACCCTAAGACCTAAACCCTAAGACTTAAATCATTAAATATATCTATAAGACAAGTATTTTGAGACAAATAGTAATAATAACTTAACACACATCACCATTCATACACATATCCATTGGTACAACGGCTATAAAGAAACCGTTCATTTTTATAGGGGAAACAAAAAAAAACCGTTCAGTTCATTATTTAGAAAATTGAAATGTCTATAAAAGAAGGTTTCTAACAAACTGTATTACACACTTTTCATATCCCTTACAACGTTAAACAATTCTGTGAAATTGCAGAGAAAGTTAACATTAACCAACATCAAAAATTATGAACCTCACAAAACACTTGTTTATAATATTTTTGTTTTCATTATCAGTTAAAGCATTAATGCGGGCTAAGAATGAGTGACATCAGCACCAAAGATAATTGTTGGCATCTCAGTGAAGTATGGAATCCTTCTAGTAAGTGCATCTGGCAATACTGTTTTTCTACCACTAGTCTATAGCACAAAAATTAGTAGCTTAAGTTTTTGTTTTCCATCACTAACAGTATTGGCAGATGCACTTACTAGAAAATTCCATACTTGACTGAAATGCATAAAATTATCTTTGGTCTGATGTGACTCATCCAAAGCCTGCAGTGGATTCAAGTCCTTCAATAGCTGTTGTTGTTGCTTCAATGAATTCATAACGTTGTTCCATCATAATATTATATTTTTGCAACTACAAAGTACCAAAATGTACTTTTCCAGTGGTGGGAAGTATTCCCAGAACTCGTATTTCATGTAACTTAACATTTTTCACACATCTACAGATGACTATTAAATAAGACTTTATAGTTATGGGAACTTTTTGATAATTAAATTGTGCGTTTAATAATGTAGTTTACAATTTTCTACTTGTGCAAGTATAAAAAGTTAGTTTTAAAAAAGGTTAAGACTCTGCAAATGTGTTTGTTCAATTACTAATAAACTGTAAAATAGTACTTGTACAATCACGAAAATGTACTTGCGCAAGTACAAAAACGCACCTCTCCCAGTAGTGGGAAGTATTCCCAGAACTCGTTTTTCACATCAAAAAAAACTGTAACTTAGCACTTTTCACACATTTACACTTACATAAAAAACAAAAACTCAAGTGCACAAAAAAAATAAAAAAATAAAAAAATAAATAAATGAACTCATAAAAGAAATGTGAAGAACTTATTCATTAGTGCCGTATAAGTTTAAGCATCTTATTAATAAACCTCTCTAAAAACTAAGCAGTACAACTCAAACCAAAAAATCATTTAAACACTCGAATCCTTCAAATTTGTAAATTGCAAGCACAGATTCGTGCATGCAAACTTCACCCATTACTCAATTTGTGTTTTAATTTTCAATTCAAAGAGAAAACTTCAGCAAAATGAAAAAACAACAAGTAAAAGTCAAAAAAAAGAGATTAGGTAATGTATTTATGTTTACTTTACTCTTTCTGTAATAACATAACATACTTTCATGTTAAATGTTTATGGGCTTTAACGGTTATGTTCTGTATGTTGATTTTTAATTCGTAATTATGTTTTGTTTTAGTGATACAAATTGGAAAAGGAAACATAAAAAAGTTCCTAAAAGATTTCGTATAATAATCATTTTAATTACAATGTCTTTTCTCAGGAACGTCTAAAAAGTATTCTGAAGTTAGATCTTCATTAGATGGATTGTTCCAAGCTTTGAGACACAAGAATGTAAGCAGAGCACACATTCGTTCTTGTAAATGTCTTCCGTTTTATTTGTTAATAAAAGAGATTTTTGAGCTAACTAAGGTGAGATCTTCTATTAGAAATAAAAACATTGCTGCCCCATACATTATCGAAACATTTAATACAAAAACAAGGAAAATGGAATTAGTTGCAAACAAAGGGTTTGTAATAGAAGAAGTAGATGTTAAACTTATATTGGGTGTTGAAGGTGGTGATGAAGAGGTACCCAGTTTCAACAGAAAAGATGTGATATCAACAAAATGGTTTAAAAGTCAATTTAAAGGTTATGAAAAACAAGTAACTTCAAAGGTTTTGAAATTAAAGATTAAAAGTCTATTAGATGATAATGATACAAGTAATCAAGGTTTACGTAATTTTGCGCGTTTAATCTGCATTTTAGCCCTACAAACATGCTTCTACCCATATAATGCTGGAAGAATTGAATGGTCTGCTGTTGGAGTTTCTAAAGATCTTGAAAAACTAAGAAATTACAACTGGGCACGTGACATGGCTAATAGACTAATGAAATCATTGTCATCCAACAAAAAACACAATCTTAAAGGACCTGGTTGCATGCTTGTGGTAAGTAACTTATTATATGAAGATAGATAAGATTTGATTAAGTAATATACATCTACTAAACATGTTATCGTCTATGATTGTAGCCATTTTTTTTTTAGCATGTCAATAAATGGAAACCAACCAAAGATCACGTTTATCCTCGTATTTTCAAATGGCTAGATGTGATTCATCTAAAAGATAAAGAGACATTCAAGTCAAAGTATATTAATAAAGTTACCTCTGATAATGTAAGTTTTTTGTTTTTGTTGTTCTACTTTTTGTATTTTGAGATATGGAACTTTAAGTCAAGGAATTTTTGTTTTGGATAAAGTTACAATTCATACAGTTAAATATGACACTCTGAGTTTTACTTTTAGAATCACAAAATTATACTTGTAGAATTATAAAAATGTACTTACAAAAGTACAAATCTGTACTTTCGCAGTGATGGGAAGTATTCCCAGAACTCGTAATTGACATGAAAAAACATGTAACTTAAACATTTTTGACACATTTACACTTACATAATGTCTACAACTGTAACAAGTTATATTCAGTTATATTCAGTTATATCCCATTTAAAAAAGGAAAAAAATATGACACTCTAAGTTGTTGGAAAATTCCCACAACTGTTACTTAGACTTGTTAACGTAAGTTTTTTGTTTATGTTTTTCTATTTATTGTATTTTGAGTTATGTGATTTTAATTAAGGGATAACGTTGCTCGTAATAAAATGCAAGTACATTTAAGTTTTTTAAACTATGTTTCTGCAAGTATTAATAAAATGCAAAACTGTACTTGTAGAATCACATAAACGTACTTGTGCAAGTACACAAATGTATCTGTCTAGTGGTGGGAAGTGTTCCAAGAACTTATATTTTATATCAACAAACTCCTAACTTAACATTTTATATCTAAAACAGTAACAAGTCAAGTTTATTCAGTGAATTTTCGAAAATAAGTTTTTATATTCAGTTATATGTAAATTAAAAAGTGAAAAAAACATGACTGTTTGAGTAATGGTATGTAAAATGTCAAAATATGAGAAATTTGTGTAGTAAATTTTAATACATTTTAATTTTTTACAGGTAAGAATTGGATCCTTAGTAATTAAGAAATCAGAGAAGAAGAAAATCAGTATTGCACTTGGAGATCAAGTTAGTGAAAATGAGGATGAGGATGATGAAGAAGATGATGAAGAAGAAATTAAAAATGATGAAAGTGATGATGATGATGATGATCAAATTGAAAATGATGATGATGATGATGACGATGATAATGAAAATGATGATGATGATGATGATGATGATGATGATGATGATGATGATGATGATGAAATTGATACTGATGATGAAGACGATAATAGAAATGATTGTAGTAATGATTATCAAGATAATACTGTTGATGATCAAAAGGATGATACTCAACCTATAGAAAATATAAATAATGATGGAGTCCAACTTGAGAGATCTGAGTTGGGTCAATCACAACTTGATAGTTCTATTGGTAAAGCTATTAATTATGGATTTATGGGACAAACTAGCTTGGATAATCAAGATCAGTCTACTAATCAAAAGAAAATAAGTTTGATGGAGCCAAAGATTAGTGCAATTGAGGAAAAGTTTCATGCAGTAGTAGATGATAATAATAAACTACAAGAGGAGTTAAGATCGAAAGACGACAAAATTAAAAGATTGGAGAGTCAATTAAAAGAAGTTGTTGATAATAATAAATGGTTGACAGAAAATGCATATCAATTCAAGATTGAGAGGAATAATATGATAGAAAAATATGTCAAAATTGCTGATGAGAATAAATCGTTGAAGTCTGACATACGAACGAAGGAAGATGAGATGAGAGAACTAAGAATCAGAATCGGTGATTTGGAGATGAGACAAACAAAAATGGGTGTAGATGTCTATAGAGAAAAGATGGAACAATGGAAAGATATGTTGGACAAAGAGATGAAAACCAACAAAGAGTTAATTCAAGCTAACCGTCTTTTGAGGACAGAAAATATTGAATTATTTAATGAAAATGAATCATTGAAAGAAAGTATTTATGCAGAACCAATATCACACTTGTATGATGAAGACACTGAGATTGTGAGAACTGGTTCAAGAGTGAAGAGAATGGCAAATAAGAAAAAAAAATCTTCAAAAATGAGTAAAGAAAATGTTTTCAAAAAAAAAATATAACTGTAGAAGAAAAGACAGATTTAGATGAGGAGAATGTTGATTGTTTGGCAATTGTATGTTTAGAGAAAAATATTCGTGAACAAGAAAATGTAAAGGAACCTATAGCTCCTGAGTCATCTAAACGGAAAAAAAAAGAAGATAAAACAAGCAAAATAAATTATAGCAGAAAGAAAGCACGAAACGATGCGAGTTCAACTTTTGTTCCACTACACCTTGCTTGTTCTACTGATACTTATGGTTTACTACTGAAACTGGGAAAGAATAATCCCGAAACTGAAATTATTTTGAAGAAAAATGATTTACAGATATCTGTAGCTGATGCAATGAAAGTTGCGCAAATAGGAGTACAAATTCCAGTAATGGTATGTAGATTTCATCCTTTTCAGTTTATGAATGTTTGAGAAACACAATTGATTTCTTGATTTTTTGATTGTAATATCATTAATGGTATAACTCAAGTTTTGGGATCTTTATTATTTTAATCTCATTTTTTATTGAACTTCTTTTTTTTAGGTTATAGCGGCAGTACTAGATATGATGGTAACAAAATTTACAGGTAGTTACATTAAAGATCCAAAAGCAAAAAAAGTTACACACATCAACATAGCAAATGAGGTAATTTAACTTTAACTCAGATTACATTTTGTTTTTATTTTTGCCTTTATATTATTTTAAAAGTTGAATTTTATATTTATGTTAAAAGTGTATTGTTAAAATATAATAGATGTTTGTGTTTATAGCATTTGAAGTGAGAGTGGTTTGTGGGAAAATTCCCAGAATGGACTTGTATCTTTCGAAGATGTAGTTGCCCAGGAACAATATTGTACTTGTCGAAGTACATATCTGTAGTTGCATAGTCTAGTATTACAATTGTTGATTGATATATATTTTTTTGCATTTTCTTTAGGTATTTAACAATGATGATGATATTGATGCACAACACAGATACATAATGGAAGAGTTTAAGAAACTCTACCTGAGTTACGAAACTGTGTTATTGCCTATAAAGACATTAACTGCATGAAACACATTTTGGACACTCATGGTCTATCACAAAAGTGAGAAAACATTTTATCACTATACCCCACTACCTCATACGAAGGAGAATTCAATTGGATGGAAGACAGTGCAAGATGCTAAGAAATTAATGAAGTTGTTGATTTAATCTGTCAAAACAAATATTGATGCTATTTTGCAGACAGATAAAATTACATACACAGGTTTCGTTAACAATGACTCAGGAGTAGCTTTACTTTTTAATGCTGCAGAGCATCATAAGAGTCAGCGCATAAGCAGTCGATACAATAAAGGTGTCATTGAACAATTTAGGTGTTGCCTCTTGAATTGGTTGATGCTAGAAAATTGTGATAAGAACGGATGTCAATGCATGCATTTAAATGAAGCCTTGAAGTATGGTTAACAAATGTAGATCGCATTTTAATACTGATTTGTTGTTTTCTAGTGTAATTAATTTTAACATTTATGTATTAAAATGTTCCAAGTTAACCTAACTGTAGTTCCTTTGAATTATCAATATTTGTGTTTACAATTGTTTTTAGAGAAGTCTCATTAAACACAAAAATATCAAAAAACTAAAAAAAATCCCATAACTCAAAAAAAAAATCAGATCAACCATATTGTCCTAGAAACAAAATCTTGTTTTAAGTGTTATAATTCTGTGTAATACATACAAAATATATTACGAAAAAACACCGAATTCACTTTCTTCAACATTACGAAAAAAACACCTGTAAGAATAGAAGATACTCACTTATGGCAAATTACGCAGAATTCAAATTCTAATGTTATTTTTCATTTTTTTTCGTTTCAAAGTAATCAATGTAACATTATTAACCTTTAAATTAGTAATTTGACTAAAAAAAAACCTTTACACGTAATAATAAAAAAAAGACAAAAGAAAATCAAATCGGTACACTCAGTACCACTACCACTACCTCACTAAAAAACAAAAGAGCAAAACCGTTACTTGAAAACAAAATACATGCAACACTCATTTTGTTACTCACATATTCTTTCTTTCTCTCTCTCTCTCTCTCTCTCTATCTCTCTTTCTCTTAAATATTCAAAAATATTAGTTACTCGTTCATTCACTCACGTATTCTCTCATTTCTCTCTCTCTCTCTCTCTCTTTCTCTCAAATAAAATTTCATCAAAAAAATTAATTACACATTCAGTCAATCACGTAGTTTCTCATCTTGTTTCTGTCAACTAAAATGTCTTCAGAAATTTTAGTTATGAACGTTTGATATCAGCAAATGGTAGAGAAGTTATATTAATCTTTGAAGGTACTTGAAACTTTTATGTAATTTTTACAGTATATTTGGGTTTTACTTGAATTTTACTTGAATTTTACTTGAATTTTAGTGTTTATATTTGATTTTTGGGATTGTTAATATCGTTGAGCATTTGAAATGTTAAAATAAACTCAAATTTTGCTATTATAAACACAGGAAAAATCTTATTATATTCTCTAATTAATAGTCGAGTGTGAAATTTATTTGACTTGTACTGTTATAGATCATCATAAATGACACTGTGTTTATAAGTATTATAGAGTTTTAAGATCTGGTAATTGTAGAATTATAATTTTATAAGACTAAAATTTAGTTAAACAGATTCAGAATTAGAGTAACTTAGAAAGTGTGTAACAAAACCAGATTCAGAATTTTGACCATGCACCTATGACAAATATACCTACAGAAGTACAAAAATATACTTGCGCAGTGGTGGGAATTATTCCCAGAACTCGTATTTCACATCAAAAAATGTATAACTTGAACATTTTTCACACACATTTAAACAAACGTGACTGCCTGTGATGTAGCAAAATTCCCAGAACTGGACTATGTTTGAGTAAAGTCAAAATTGTATATGAAAAATCTGTTAACTAAAACTATGTGTCTTGTAGGAAAAAATGTATTTACGATATTGTACTTGTACTTGTCTAAGTACAATATTGTACTTGTACAAGTACACGTTACAGTTTACTTGGTAGAGAATTTTTACCTTCTGCTATAACAAACAAAGACATGTATACTTTATGCTTTATTTATTAATATTTTTACTGATTTGATGTAAATACAGATATGGTGAGAGGTTACGCATCCACACTTTACGTTATTAACAAAATATTGACAAAACCAGAGGTTACACCCGAACACATTGAGGCGTGCAGGAAGACGCCTTTCTATTATCTCTTCAAACAACTATTCGATTTCAAAAAGGACAAAGACGGTAGAAAGGTAGGGGACGTCCTACCGTGTCAGATAATAAAATGTTATGATGCCAACACAAACACCTTCAAACTTGGCGAAAAAATGTTGAAAGTAACTTGGAGAGACGTGAAGGTATTGTTTGCTATTGAGGAAGGTTCCGAGGAAGTTCCTATTTTTTCAAAAGCGGAACTCGAAGAAAAGTCAAAATGGGAGCTGAGAATTTTCAAAGATCTGAAAATACAGAAAGAAGGAATAGTGACTGCGATTGAAAAAGTGTTAGAGGAAACGGATAATACGAGTATCGAAGAAGATTTTCCAAAATTGATGACGTTACTTTCTTTCAATACATTATTCTTTTGCGAACAAGGTGAAGTACAAAATAGGAAGTACTTAAAGCACTCAGAACAGTTGGACAGTTTGAAGAGCTTCAACTGGTCAAAAAGCATTCTCAGAATGTTGGTTAAGTCGTTAAGGGAAAACTTGTTCACACCCAAGAAAGTCTCAGGTTGTGTCACTGCAATATTGGTAAGTCTTTATTTAAATATAGAGACATCTTAATTGTGTATGTTTTTTTTTTTTGGTTTTAAGTATTACTGTGTTTCAGGGATGGTTTTTTGAGCATACAACAATCGGTGAGAAAAAGAAAAATGCGATAAATGCATTTCCTCGATGCTTGAGATGGACGTTAATTTGCAAGAACCCTAATTACAAAAAACAAGTCATCGACAAATTAAAATCCGACCAGGTAAGGAAAAAACTGATTCTAGAACCTGTTAGATGTAAACATATGATAAAATTGAAGAGAAATTGAAGAGAAATCAGAGTTTTGTACTTGCGCAAGTACAAAAACGCACTTGCCCAGTAGTGGGAAATATTTCCCAGAACTCGTATTTCACATCAAAAACCCTGTGACTTAGCACTTTTCATACATTTAAAATTACATAGTGTTTAAAAATGTAATAAGTTTACTTTAGTCAATGAATTTTAACATTAGTTCAGTTATATTCATTTATATTCAGTTATATTTGCATTTCTAGGTGAAAACTTGTGCAAGTACACTTTCGTACTTGCGCAAGTACAATAATTTTGTTCGGAGTGTTTTGAGTTTTGGGATTTCTTAGTTACTTGTTCTTTTACTCTGAACCTTTGTTTTAAGTATCTAAACAGTACAACAATATATAAATTTCAGGTAATAGAGAAGATTGAAATAACCGATGAAGAATTTGAGAAACTTGGGATCGATAAAGAGGAGAAAGAGTACGAAGAGGATGAAGAGGACGAAAAAGAGATGAAAGAATTAAAGATGAATAGGAAAAAATGTAAAAGAAAATCTGTAATAGATGATAGTGAGACCGAAGAGGAGACAGAGGAACAAGACAGAAGAAAAAGAAAGATAAAAAAAATTCAAAGAGAGAAGAAGAAAGTCGGTAAAGAATTGGGTATGAAGATTAAAAGAAAGAGTAAAGACCTAGAGAACCATGAAGAGGAAGAAGACGACGAAGAATATATGTTAGATTCTAAACATAATGAAGCGGAGTCAGAGGACGAAGAGAATGAAAATGAGGTCAAGGAGTTGCAGAAAAATACGAAACAAACAAAGAAACGTAAAAAGGTTGAAGAAAATGAAAAGAAATGGAAAAGAACTCTAATCGATGACAGTGATACAGAAGAAGAATCAGAGAAAGAAGAGAGAAGAAAAAGAAAGAAAAAAGACGTTGAAGAATATAAATCATATTCTGAAGAGGAGGAAGGTATATTTAATATATTTTTGTACTTGTACAAGTAAATTTTAGTACTTATCATGTTTTTTTATATTTTTGGTTTAATAGATGATGAAAATGATGATGACGATGAAGAAGAAGAGGAGGCAACTGTTTCAATGCTACAAATGATTAAAGAGAAAGAAAGGATGGCGAATGACATTCAAAAATTAAATTTAACACTTATAAGTTTGATGAAGGAACTAGAAGCTTTAAAGAAGAAGAATCAGGAAATAGTGTTTGATAACAACATTAGAGTCGATAGTTTAACAATTGTAGAAGCTAAATTAAAAAGTATGGTAGAAAGGGTTAGTGATTTAGAAAACGAAAAAAGCGAGGCTGAGAATCAGATACATGATCTAACAGAGAAAAATCAAAACTATGTTGCTGAGTTGAAGAAACTGGAAATGTCATATAAAACCGTGATAAATCAAAATACAGAAATGAAAGACAAACTGAAGGAGTTCGAAATTCAAGAATTTGACAAAGAATCTACAGATTTTACAAAAAAATCAGAAAATGGGACTCAGAAAAAGAAATTTACTGAAAAAAGTGATGCAAAACAAGAAGAAAAAACAAAAAGACAAGAGAAGAATCTAGAGGGAAAAGAGAAGAAAGTTGAAGAGGAGCCACTAGTTAGTTCAATGGTGAAAAGACTAAAAGCAAGAAGAGCTGCACCTGCAGCTAAAAAGAAAAAGGATGAGAAAGTTGTACTCGACTCATCAGACAGTGATTTCCAACATGATGAGGTTAAGGAAAAGAATGTATCAACGAAGAATACTAAATTAGATAAAATTATATGGAAAGACGTTACTGAAAATAAAACAAAGAGAACTAATAAGAAAAAAGTCAGAATTCTTAAACCATTAGAAGCATATTTCGTCAAAGAAGATGTTAAGCAAATTGAAAATCTCAAGAGACTTGGGCCCTTTATAGAGTAAGTTGTTTATAATTTATGTTCAATTAATATGTATGAATAATCTGATGATTAACAACTTTGTTGTGGTTGTTTATTGTTAGGGTATGGAAGAAAGATGAAATCATGGTCACCTTGAAAGATATGGATAATATAAGGAAGGGCAATATGCTTGAAACACAGGTTTTTTTTACAAGAACATTAATGTACTTGCACAAGAACATCAAAACTGAATATAAGAAAACTTTTGCAGGTCCTGGAAGCTGGATTTGTATTATTGCAGAGAGTACACGATGCTATGCTTGAATCTATGACGCCAGAACTGATTGCAAACAAATGTAACTATATTCCTAATGTCATGGTATGTATTTGGTAATTCATATATATTGAAAACAATAC
Organism: Nemophila menziesii; assembly: GCA_029959085.1. Classification (NCBI taxonomy): domain Eukaryota; kingdom Viridiplantae; phylum Streptophyta; class Magnoliopsida; order Boraginales; family Hydrophyllaceae; genus Nemophila; species Nemophila menziesii. The sequence goes on from JARWIR010000005.1 coordinate 12,599,308, forward strand.
TAGAATATTCCATTATCTGACATTTTATTATGTTTCTACAGTATTATCTCGACCAAATAGATCGGAACGAGAATAATGAAGATTATAAGCAAGAAGCAAAGAAGATGGTTATCCAAAAATTCCATAATATAGTTCGCTCATATACCCGTTATATAATGTTTCCACTCTATAGTGAGACAAGCAGGAAGGATGCTGGCCATTGGACATTACTTGTTTGCAATCCACAAGATAATCGGGATGAAGTCTGGACACACTACAACCCAATGAGGACATCAGAGATTGGATATGATGAAGCACTCCGCGTTTTCGATTACATCAGGGAGGCTTTTCCTAGTCCACCAATGGATTGTGAAACTGACATACCTGTTACACTCAAAGTATCAGAAACCTGCCCACAGCAAAAAAACAATCTGGACTGTGGTATATTTGTTTTGATGTACGCATATGACCTATACAATGACGGTAAAGTTAGAGAAAACTATAGTATAGAGAGAGTGAATGAATTCAGGGCTGAACTGTATTCGGATATTACAAACGACATTGCAAACACCATCAAATATGACCTTGGGCCACAGCCGGACTTCTCTCACGTACCAGATATCGATAGTCCTCCATAAACAAGAGTATTATCAAATAACAATACAGGAAACGTTCCCTTTGTTTTTTTATGAATTATGACTTTAGTTTTTTAATTGTTTTTTAAAACTAGTTTGACTTTAAATGATGTAATGAATGACTCGTATTTGAATATATTTCATCGTATTTCAAACTTCGTAAAATTAAAATTTTAATATAGTAATTCATAACTTTGTTCCATCAAAAAAATACTTTTACAAATACAAGTAGAAAAAATGTACTCGTACAAGTACAAAAACGTACTTGTTCAGTGGTGGGAATACATTCCCAGAACTCGTATTCCTGTAACTTTAACATTTTTTAAACATTTTAACTTACATGATGTTTAAAAATGTAACATGTTAACTTTAGAGAATTAATTTTGTTCATAAGTTAAATTATATTTATTAATATTTGCAATTTTAAGTGAAAACAATATGACTGAGTGAGTTGTGGGAAAATTCCCATCACTTGAATATGTTTCAGAAAAATTAATAATATAAAAAGATACAGACTAGTGCTTCAACAATACAATAAGAATTTAATACAAGAAATATAATCAAACTAATCAAAATTAACCTCTTGAAACTCAGATGCCATAACACCACTTGAGTAGGAGCTATGTTGGCTCCTATATGGTTCTATAGGGTTTATAACTAATGAAAGATTAGTCAACGGGACCAAACTTTCAAAATATGTTCCCAAGTAATAAGTTTGACCAAAAATAAAAGAAGGAACTTGTTTCTTATCATGAAATTGATGTAGTTCCTGAGCTTTTACATTGTAAACAAATGCATCTTGGTTTCCATAAAATACGAGTAATTCCATGCTTTTCAACCATCCAATGATCCTGAAATTAGTATAATTGAAAGGATGTAAACGTCTATCACCCTTCAAATCAATACTATGCTTTAGCCATTCTCCATTAGCTTTAAGCAACCAAAACTCATATAAATAATTTGTTTGATCCCTCATCCACACCCAGCAGCAAAGAGAATTGTCCATTTCCATTAGAGAGCAGTTACAATCTCTTAAATCGTTACGAGAAGGAAACATAATTTCTTCAAAAATTTCAGTCCCAAGGTTAAAGCAAAGAATACGACATTTTGGTTGACATAACCAAAAAACAAAACAGCCAATTGTAACAGAATAAACAGAATGGCGGAAATTATACATACTATGGTAAGCAGAACTGATGAGTTCTTTAATATAACCACTTATCTTACCGTTAGCATTAACGTTTCTCCATTGATGATCAACGCCTATCGTTAATATTATACATCTAGAGATTTCTTCCGAGAAATGAAGTACTTTGTATACCTTAGAAGAACTACAATATCCAAAAGATATACAATTTCTACGATAGCAATCTAGAAAATGCGGAAAAACAGGCAGAGGCAGAAACTGTTTTACAACAGGATTTGCCACATAACAGGAATAATGAGAATTAGCAGCTCCAATACCAAAAAACAAAATTAACCCATTACACGTTGCAGAAACCTTTTGAAAACAACACATATTTAAATGCTTAGCATCAAAAACACTGGAATGCACAGTAGGTTTAAGTATATAAGGTAAATGAAAGGGTTCATGAATTAACATGGAGTTCGAAATAGATTTTTTTGCCAAATGGGCAGCTATAAATTTAGGCGATTGAATGATATTATAAAATCTTTTGGATAATAATCTACAGACGTTGAAAAGAATATCAGGAGGCAGGCAAACTAGAATAATCATAAGCATATCATCAGTGAGACAGGAGAAAAAACCAGTGTCCATGATGATCTTTTGAGTAGAGAGAGTATGTGATTTAGTAAGAAAGTAGTTGTAATATGTGTTAGAAGTGACAGGTTCAGTACATATATTTATAAAGAAAACTTACACAAGAAGAAGTTTACTGGAAGATGAACGGACTAAATAACTCTTCATCTGACAATGAAATTATTACTTAGTCTTTTAATATTTAGTCTTTTAATAATGTATTTCCTCAAGTACACTATTGTATTTATGCAAGTAAAAATTTGAGAGAAAGGATTGACTGTATTACTTATATTTATGACAAAAGATTATACAAAAAGAAGTGAACTTATTGGAATATGAACAAACAAAATGACTCTTCAGATAACAATTAATTAATTATTAGTCTTTTAATAATGAAATTTCTTCAAGTACACTTTTGTACTTATAAAAAGTAAATATCTGGATTTGAAAGAAAATTGAAAAATCTTAAGATATAAAAAATTTGAGTTTTGGGAATAATTCCCATAACAGAATTCCATCTGTCAAAACCGAAAAAATTATTGTTTTGAACATCTTCTTGTAAAAATAATTAGAAAGCTTACAATATTAAAGTTTTATCACTAGGTAGAAACATAAGCTACAAAAAAAGTACTTGTACAAGTAGGAAAACGTACTTGTCCAGTGGTGGGAATACATTCCCAGAACTCGTATTTCCTGTAACTTAGACATTTTTCAAACATTTTAACTTACATGATGTCTAAAACTAAAACATGTTAACTTTAGTAAATTAATTTTGTCCATAAGTTAAATTATATTTATTAATATTTGCAATTTTAAGTGAAAACAATATGACTGAGTGAGTTGTGGGAAAATTCCCATCACTTGAATATGTTTCAGAAAAATTAATATTATAAAAAGATACAGACTAGTGCTTCAACAATACAATAAGAATTTAATACAAGAAATATAATCAAACTAATCAAAATTAACCTCTTGAAACTCAGATGTCATAATAATTAGAAAGCTTACAATATTAAAGTTTTATCACTAGGTAGAAACATAAGCTACAAAAAAGGTACTTGTACAAGTAGGAAAACGTACTTGTCCAGTGGTGGGAATACATTCCCAGAACTCGTATTTCCTGTAACTTAGACATTTTTCAAACATTTTAACTTACATGATGTCTAAAACTAAAACATGTTAACTTTAGTAAATTAATTTTGTCCATAAGTTAAATTATATTTATTAATATTTGCAATTTTAAGTGAAAACAATATGACTGTGTGAGTTGTGGGAAAATTCCCATCACTTGAATATGTTTCAGAAAAATTAATAATATAAAAAGATACAGACTAGTGCTTCAACAATACAATAAGAATTTAATACAAGAAATATAATCAAACTAATCAAAATTAACCTCTTGAAACTCAGATGTCATAATAATTAGAAAGCTTACAATATTAAAGTTTTATCACTAGGTAGAAACATAAGCTACAAAAAAGGTACTTGTACAAGTAGGAAAACGTACTTGTCCAGTGGTGGGAATACATTCCCAGAACTCGTATTTCCTGTAACTTAGACATTTTTCAAACATTTTAACTTACATGATGTCTAAAACTAAAACATGTTAACTTTAGTAAATTAATTTTGTCCATAAGTTAAATTATATTTATTAATATTTGCAATTTTAAGTGAAAACAATATGACTGAGTGAGTTGTGGGAAAATTCCCATCACTTGAATATGTTTCAGAAAAATTAATAATATAAAAAGATACAGACTAGTGCTTCAACAATACAATAAGAATTTAATACAAGAAATATAATCAAACTAATCAAAATTAACCTCTTGAAACTCAGATGTCATAGAAAAATGCAAGTATAAAAAGGAGTACTTGTACAAGTATAAAAATGTACTTGTCCAGTGGTGGGAAAACATTCCCAGAACTCGTATTCCTGTAACTTTATCATTTTTTAAACATTTTAACTTACATGATGTCTAAAAATGTAACATGTTAAGTTTAGTCAATTAATTTTGTCCATAAGTTAAATTATATTTAGTAATATTTGCAATTTTAAGTGAAAACAATATGACTGACTGAGTTGTGGGAAAATTCCCATCACTTGAATATGTTTCAGAAAAATTAATAATATAAAAAGATACAGACTAGTGCTTGTGTATCTTCCTATTAAAAAAGAGAAACTGATTTATGTGAAAATTCCCAACACATGGACTTTGTATCAAAAAAACAATTGAGAACAAAAATCATCCAAAAAGTAAGAAACAAACAAATCTAATAATAGTTACACTGAATTTATTAAACAAAGTAAGAAGAAAACTATCCAAGAGAAGAAAAATTATAAAATCAAGTGGTAGGCATAACTACATCACATTCTGAGGTTTTGTGAGTAGTCATTTGATTACAACTCAGACATCGTTTCTTGCGGAAAAAAGACTCTGAAACAGAAGGGAAACGATTCTTCTTCGGTCTACCAGGTTGTACTTTAGACACAGGAGGATGAATGAAAATCTCTTCAGAAGATGAACTAAGATTTTCAATTGTAGATAGTGCAGGAATGGCTCTTGAATATGCCTCCAAATACTTTGAAGAATAAAAGTAATCTTCAACATAATCATATCTGTTGTTCCTTCGACCATAATACAAAGCTGCAACTGCATGTGTGCAAGGAAAACCTTTAAACTCCCACTTGCGACACGAACAAGTACGTTTAGCGATATCAACTATCATTATGGGATCAGAACTTGAAAAACATCGTCACTTGATTGACGAACAATCCATGTTCGACAATACTCAAATTTAAGATCCCATCTATTTTGAGACTGGGTAGAGAGTATAGTAGTACAAGACTTGCCGAAAACAGATCGTTTGTACATTTGAACCATCAGAATATTACGAATCGCATCGATAAGTTCAGTCACAGGTAATTCACGCTTCACCTTTATCTGATTATTAAAGGATTCGGCAGCATTTGAGGTCATCTCGCCGTAACGTTGGCCTGGGAAAAAAGCATCTGCATATTTCTCTTTAGGAAGATTTTCAAGAAAGGTAACTGCAGCAGGACCACCAGCTTCTAAAAAATTATGAATAGCTTTATCATACTCATCAGTAGTTAAAGCATGAGCACATTTGTCAAGAAGTTGTGACATAGATTCAAAAAGACTTTTACTACTTTTACATCTGAGTCTCAAATTTCTCTTTAGATGAAGAATGCAATAAGAGTGGTGAGCTTCAGGAAATACTGTCTTCAATGCTGCAGCAATACCTGCATGACGGTCTGTAACGAAGGTAATCACACGATTACCAAGTAATGGATGCAAAAACTGGAGGAAACTTGTCCAATTAACAGTATTTTCAGCGCGACAAACAGAAAATGCAATTGGATATAACCCTGCAAAAATGTACTTACATAGGTAAAAAATGTACTTCCAAAAGTACAAAAATATATCACTATGAATTTACTATGGTCTATAAAACAACATATATACATAAAAATGAAAGAGATGATTGAATTTTAAATTGTATACCTCTATTCGCATCTTTACCGGTTATAGCAAGCAGATGACCCTGGAATTTAGACTTCAAAAATGTGGCATCTGCAAATAAAAGAGGACGCATGGCACTAAAGCCTTCAAGGCAAGCACCAAAAGCAATATGGCAACGTTCGAATGCATGACTTGTTGGGTCAAAATCCAAATGTACTTGAGAAGTTGGGTCCACGGATTTTAAATTCTTAAAGTATCCTAAAATCCTGTTATAAGACAAACCAGCATCTCCATAAACCTCGTCCCTGGCTTTATTTAAAGCTGCATAAGCTATCTTGTAACTAATATCATAACCGTAAAAGACCTTGATATGATGAACAAGTTCATTCGGTTTTGTAGCAGGTCTACTCTTGTACTCTTCTATAATAACATCCTTAATCAGATCAGAAGACAACCGATTATTTGACAATGATCTATCCGGAACACCGCATGTATGTTGCTTGACAAATGTTCTTATATAAAGCTTTTTGTCTGAATTATCAACAGATGCATATACATACCATAAACATCCAGATTTTTTGCGATTTTTGCAGCAAGCACTAATACGGCGAATATCATTGTGGGTATAGTCAAAAGGATATCCAGTTTCACACGCAAACTTAGACAAAACACATCTGAATTCTGTCAAACCGCCATTAAATACTTGACCAACATCTTTTAACCCGTTTTTCCAGTCTTCACTACGAAGTTTAACTTTTTTATGAGGATAATCTTGTTCATCCTCTACAATTGGGACAGATTCAAAATCGACTTCATTAGAAATATGAGATGATGAACTAAAAATGGTAGAATTTGAACACTCAATAGAATTTGTATTTGTAATCAAGAGATCCAGTTTATCTAGACCATCACGTTCAAATAACCATAGAAGAGTACAATAATCAGCCTCAGTAACCATTTTGCAAGATAACTGATCTCCATAACTATAGTGGATATCAAAGGATACATGATTCAACTCATCCCATCTCTGTATCACATATTGTTTAATGGACTTAAAAGAATCAAAAAACTCAAAAGGATATATTGCACTATCAGTTCTATACTTGAGAGAAGCCAATACTTTAGGAGCCATCACAAAAAATATACCTTAAACAGAAAAAGAAGAATCAGTAATATAAGAAGAAAAAATGTAGTATATGGGAGTGATGTTAATTTTCTCAGAAGTGCAGACAATAAGTGTATGCTAAACAAAACTGTATTTGTGCAAGTACAAAAATGTACTTTTAAAAGTACAAAAATGTACTTGTCGAGTGATGGTAATACTTTCCCAGAACTCACATTTCACATCAAAAAACCAAAATAACTTATGTACAAAGCTACTAACACATAAAATAGAAACAATAAAATTGTGTACAACATCACGGATGGAAAAAATCAAAAAACTGAGATAAAATGCAGTAGAAAAAAGATTGCAAAACCTCAACAGATTCTAAAAACTAAATATGTTACACCAGAAACTAACCAATCACACAAAAATGTAGTAAAACATTCATAATATATAACAAAATGAACATCAATATCTATGAAAAACAAAATAAAAGCAATAAATGGTATATAACGTAAGTTCTAATGCAGTAAAACATTTATAAAACTAAGACAACTCGAAAATATGTGTATATATATTGTTAACTTTTATTTAAAACAGAAATTGACAAAAGAGCTACAAGAATTATTGAAAAACTGAAGGTAAACTTATAAAAAGACAAAAAAACTAGAAAATCGACGAGTGATGGGAATTTCCCAGTACTCAACAAATAGCACAAAAACTACACAATCATATAAATGACATCCATAACACAAACACATAAAAGACGAAGCAAATAATTTAACAATTACACAGTTCTGAAACCACAAAAAACAACGATCATCTACATGAACAAATATATTATCAAAAAATTGTAGAACAGAGATATTCAAATTAAAATAAAGAAAAAAACAGAGTTAACAACAAATTGCAAAAAAACGAACCGAAAGACAGCAATACAGATTAGAAACGAAGCTAATACATTAACAATTACACAGTATAGACACAACAAAAAACAGAGATATACATGAGCAAATATACTAGGAAAAAACTATAAAAAACAGAAAATCAAATTTAAACAAAAAAAACGAAGCGTATACAACTATTTAAACAAAAAATAAGATAAAATAGAGTAACGGTGGAAGCAAATACTTGAATTCATAGTAAACAACCTGAAAATTGATTCGTACAGTTGAGAATTATAAGCTAAAAATTATGATTTTCTGGAGAATATGACGATAGAAGCGAGATGAATTGCAAAAAGTTGTTGTTGTTGAAGAACGTATTTAATTGAGAGAATTCGAAATCATAATTGGAAGCAGATTTGAAAAAACTGAGAGAAAGAGAAACAGAATATATAGTTAACGACGGTAACGGTAATAAACGGAACGGAGTAAGTGAGAGAAACAGAAGGTAACGTGTTAGGGGGTAGTATTGGAACCTCAAAATATGAGGTGCCTTTTATTGGCAAAAAGAAAGCGGCGGGGGTGAGGGGGCATTATTTCTAATTTGAGGTGTTTCTTGGGCATTAATCCTAGATACAATTCGTTTATTGAACCACTATTATCAGAAGAAAATAATTATATCAAAAATATGTACTTCAATACTAGATATCGACGGTAATAGCAAAATTATTTCTATCCTCGGTGGTATACTACCAACCATATAGTAAAGAGATTAAATGGGAAGGCTGCATCATTCAATTAATAAACAACTGTTTGGCAATCTATCCGTCAGAACATTAAAATTTCTTGAGTTGTGAAAGAAACTGTTATTACAATTTCTAATAAGAAACTTTATGTCCAAAATACAATCACAAGGTTTATGAACGGAACAGAGGGTTGTTGCTTAGCAGTTTCCTCAGAATCTCACAGTCATTTTCAAGATAATAAGGCTACCTCTACATACAGGAAAATGGAATATGACATCTTGGATTTTTCTTCTCATCTTACTTAGATTTGGAAAGGATTACATGATCTCAATAAACACATGATCACTTTTGATCATCGTCTTTCCAAATTTCTCTGAGTAGCCGGTATCTTACAACATCGCGTCCATTCTTTTCCTTTGGCTTCCAACTTGATCTTGATGGATTTCTAGAATCATGGTAGTTATCAATAACAATGGAGGTCAAGGGTGAGTCCAGCTCACTAAGCTCATCGTCACTCATGTACGACTTTTTCACTACCGACGAGCTGTCTTTACTTTGAGCTCCAACCTCTCCCATAAAACCCTTGAGTGAAGCCAGAGGAGGAGGCGAATAAAGTGAAGACGCCATGGTACAAGGCAAACTATCGAGACAGCTTGCAGAAGCAGCCACAGTATCCTTCAGTTAAGAAACATGCACAATCATGTTAGGAAAATAAATAACAGCATTACAAAAGGCTCGAGAATCCAGGGTCAAACCTCAGAATCAAGGGCAGATAAAATATTCCGAGGAATTGGTTTTGGAGAAAACTCATCAGGCACAAAATTGACGAGAACCCTTTTGATTAAATTTGGACCAAATGTCGGACAAACCTGTAAAAAACAACACGGGCTTATTTAACCAAACATAAAAATATATAATGCAAATCAAACTCACTTCTCTTCTTGTAGCTGGATCTACAAGCATTCCAAATGGAAGCATCATGAGATCACTCAAGGCATTTAAAAGACGGAAGGCCTTGAAATTTTCGTGTGTGTTTCCATCAAGAAAATTGAACGACTCGGGTAAATTATTATCCTCCATTCCAAATAGATCAGCAAGGCATCGAGTCCACGTGTGAGTCTACACAACAACCATAAAACAATAAAATTAACTTGTTAAATTAACTGAGTATTAATATAAAAAAGTAGTGTTCATTTGCTTACAGCGTTTTTCAATTGAGCCCCCGCACCGAAGCTCGATTTTCCAGATGGAATAGGAAGGACCTTTGGATCACCTATCGGATCAGATATAGGATCTGTTTCGCTTCCATCACCTACTTCACGAAGAATCGCATTAAACATTGCCACGTCTAGTTTACTCACCAACTGCTCCATTACCTACAAACCACAATATAGTGTTTTTGCATAATATTAAGACTTATAGTGCAATTAACTAATATGTACGACAAGAAGATACAAAATTACCAGTTTAGCCAGAAGGGGCAAGCAGCCACATTCGTTTCCTCCAGCTCGAATCGGACAAAGTCTTTTGCAAGCATCCTTAAAAGCCTTCTTCCATAGCTTCACGGAATATTTACTCTGCTCCTGATCACCGAGTTGATATTTACTCGCCTTTGAACTCACGCCCTTTCTTGATCTTGAACTCCTATTTCTACTACTAATTTTTGGAAAGGTTGGCTGCATATGCGGAGTAAGAGTCTGCAAGGGTAAAACGGGAATTCGTATTTTAATCCGACGTAGAGAAATATAATACAACTTGTGAAGAAAAACACAAAACCTGCCACCAAACTGACTTCACGACACGAGAAAAGATCCAGGCTTCAATTTTCTCCAATGAAACAATGAAGGTTTCTTTATCCTCCCAATTTTCCGATTCTTCTATCAAGTTCTTCTTTTCCATTTTAAAAGAATAATCCCTTTTACGAGGATGTCTTTTATCCGATAAGGGTCGACCTCTCGAACCGTATTTTTCCGTGATTCCTCCTTCAGTATTTGGCATCTCACTGACAATTGCTCGTAACATGACCATATTTGATAACCAAAATGTCAATCTGTTTGGAAAATTGATTTTAAAATTCAGTAAATTGGAAACATTTGGAGAAAATGTAGATGCTAGAATGAATACATACACATACAGACATATATATATATTACATACCTTGTTATATCATTCCCGCACGCTTTAATAACCACGACTAATCCAGACACGGTAGCTCTAGCAGCGTTTGCTTGCTTAGCCCGGGATTTTGTCATACAAGCGTGCAAATAAAGTCTTGATAAACGCCTAGCTGGTGAATGGAGTTTGTTCATGGAACTTCCATGCTCCGCAGCTACAGAGTAAAGCCCAAACTCTATAGCGGCAGCCTCCCTCAATTCTTCTTCAAGCATTTCAATCTTTGCCTCACATTCTTTTGTATCACCTGAAACTTCATTTTTCGGCTCATTTTTCACAGTATTCTCAGGCATATGTACTTTAGCAACATTTTCGTTATCACCTCCAAGACTCCCTATAATATTACCTGAATCTTGTATTGGAACGGATTTCAAATGTTTTAGCCGAGCGTGACCAAGTTGTACACCTCCGAGGACTGATTTAATACTCTTCATAGTACTCTGTCTTTTAATTTTGTTGCTTTCTTCCACAGTTTTGTCATCCTCCTCGTGAAAAGTATGGCTCAGTTTCTCAATCTCGCCGCTCTTTGAGTAGTTTGATTTTCCGTTTGTGCCTAAAGTGGATTCAATTAACGGAGTAAATGAGGTTTTTTGAAATGTCATGCTTCTCTCGGGGAACTTGGCGTACTTTTGATTCTTTGATATGTCCGAGGTTACACTCATTGATGAGTAACGTGGTAAACTTCCAAATGAAGGGTGAGGGGCTTCGCGCCTTGTATTCACTGACTGTACGGTAGACTCGCGAAAATCTTTTGCGAGAATATCCCTTGTGAATTCTTGTTCATTCTGTAAAATAGATGTCATGAAAAGAGAATTAGTATTTTGTAAAATTGTGAGTTAGTAAAGGATCATGAATCTAGTGTTTGATTGAGAGCAGTACTTCTGTTGGAAAAAATTCCATGAAAAAGTTTTTAAGTGTTTGATACCATTTTTTTCTCCATAGGATTCTTATCCCCAATCCACCCATATATATGGCTTCGCCACAAAATTGGGTAGTCGGAACCCTAACAAATCTCGAAAACTTAGTTTCGCATAAACATTCTCTCTCTCACACTATTTTCTCTCACTTTCCACCATCTCCGGCTAGCCACCCCCTTTGACCATCCAAAGTCGGACGCACATCGTCAGGCTGCCACTATCCCCATCCTCTAACCACCATTGGCCACCTTCAACTGCCACCATCCAATGTCGGCCACCTGTTGTCTGTCGCCACAATCCTCCGTCCACCACCAACCACCGCCCCCTCCGACCTCTACCTTACCTTACAATGTTGACCACCCATCATCGGCCACCACTATCCCCCTCCACCACCTGTATTCACCGCCGACCACCACCATCCACTACCTCCAACCGCCACCATCAACAGCCACCGACTAATATCTTTAATTTCTATTTCTTTTTTAAAATTATAAATTTATATTTTATGAAACAAAATTTATTCTCTAACTAGAAAATTATTGAGCTATCAAACAGTCACATTTGAATTTGCATACAAAACAAATCTTAAATAAAACACACCCCAAATGAAAATTTAAAAATAAATAAATGAACAAATTACCTTTTCATTACGAGCTGGGGAATTCCAAGCATACTCGAACACAGAGTTGGCGAAAGTTGATGACTGAGAGGAACGATCATCGTCAGTGCAACCAGTGATCTCAGAGTCATCATCTTCCATATCAGCAATAGAATCTTGTCCATCCGTGTCAAAAGATAACCTGATTGATGAATTAGGATTCTCCTTATTTACAGGCTGAATTTTCACACAAAGTGATGGCTGCAAAAAGCTTTTAGAACTCTTTTTGAAATTAATTGGAGAACTAATAGTGAGGACCTGTTGAATAATTCCATAATCTGCAAAATTTATAATAACAGTACCCAAGAGTTGACCTTTATCCGCCATCTCTCTAGGCGACTCGTATAAGAAAAACTCAAGATAGTTTTTCTTGAATTTATCAGGATTTTTTGTACCTCGACGTAAAGTCAAGAAAAGTGTGAAAGATTTGTTGAATTCGATGTAGTCCTCTTCTACATTTGCAGTTAAAAAACCTGAATTTTGTGCACCATTTTCCCATTGAAGCAACACGGATTCAACAGATTTTATAGATTCTGAGGGAGGCCATGGCCTAATCTCTTGTACGTGAATGATGTAATCGATCTGGATTGGGACACCCTTTTTCTTTTTCGACTTCCCTCCGAGACCCATTGCTTGAGATCAAACGATTATTCTCTCAAACAAAAATCAATCACTGCCAGAAAGTAAAACTTAATCGAATATCAGTAAGCCCGTTGAAATTTATCTATCTTAGCCAGATTGCGAAAATATAATCCCATAAGATTAATCTTTATTCAATATATAGAACTGATAAATAAAGATGTAGCAAACTAAAACTTGTGAATCATAATTATATAACATGAAATATTATCATTGCTACAAGCATGCGAGACAGAATTTGTCGGAAAATTGATATGAGTGATTACTTACGAGGAAATAAAAGTGAAAAAGATTGGAACAACTGCTTTACCTGCCGATGATCTTTTTTCTTATAAATATATATGCAGAGAATCATTAATTGAAACTTTCTTCTTTTAAATATATTTAGCTCACTTTTTGCTCTCTTAAATTTGGGGAACAACGTGTAGACAAGAAAGTAAAGTGATTTGCATTATCTTTGCAACGGAATTTGGTGAGACTCAATGCAGCAGTTATAGAAACGTTTTATCAAGGAAAAATAAATTTTACATTTAATAAATGTCCTTTTTGGTCGAGGAAAAACATTATAAATTGGTTTTGACTTTTGTTTACATTGTCATGGACTCATGGATATGTTAGTGCTGTTCGTGTAAGACTATGTTGTTGCAACGTTGTTAAATATGTAAGTCAACATTTTAGGTCTAGCTAGAGAATATGTTCAACATTTCTATTCTCTATTCCATTTCTATTCTCTATTCCATTTTCTCCTCAAATACAATCCTAGCCCATTCTTTTTCTTTTCATTTTTTTCACCATGTCTTCTTCTTCTTTCTCTTTTTCCATTGTGAGGGACCATAACACCAACAAAGATCTTCCCATATTTATATGACTAGCTTCATTATATTTGTTCCAAACCGCTTTCCTTCCATATTGTTTCATCTCTCAAAATTCATTATCACAACAAAGACCATTATTCACGAAGTTTTCATAAACTATACTTTCACGGTTTCACCCTTATAAAAGAAATAGGAAAAAAATTATATAAAGATAGGCCTCCCTAAATTTTATGAAACCCTTTCCCTTGGCCGCCCAATTTTTTTATACTGGTTCCGTCACTGCATCTAACCCAACAAATTGGCTACTTCTCATAATCAATATCCAAAGCATAAATCTTTCGACGCTTTGAATTTGATAACATATTTTCTATTTTCATTTTTATCAATCTCTACGAGTATTTGTGCAAAACTTGTTTGTTGACCCTTGTTATACCATTCGTATTAATTGGGTTTACCATTTGTGAAACAATTTTCAAAATACTCGTTTTCGTTCTCACTTGTTTTGTTTTGAGAGGTTTGTAATTATAATCCAATTAAGGACCTTAGTAATTTCATAGTCTTCAAAAGAAATACAAAACTTTAGTAAGCAAAAGTGATTTTTTGTACAAGTAGCCAACGTCATTTAAAAGTACTAGTTATCCCTTATCATCATTCTCAAATTTGAATATCAGCCAATTGTTCTTTATCATTATTCTCAAATTTGAATATTAGCCAATCACTCTAGTGCCTTCCCATATCATACTTCACTCCCCATTTAGGTACATATATTTTATATGTCATTTTCCTGAGTACATTATCCCATATTTTTTCTAAGTACATTATCCCGTAATAAAGTTCTAACTTGTTCAAATGTTTTAACGTTAATTGGAATAAGTTTTAAATTTTTCCCATTTTTACCGTAGTTTTGGTACTTCATCTTCTTCCCAATAATACTTTTTTTTCAGTTAAAAAAATAAAACCCTTTTAATTGTTTAATAATGTCCCAAATAAAAAATTGTTCATCAACACACTTTTACAATCCTTTTCCCCACACACTTGTTCATCCTCATAGGATATCTTAGGCTTGCCAAATGCGCGACCGAGTCACCGGCCATGTTCATGGACGGTCATACTTTTTTATTGGCAAGGTTCGTCATTTACAATAGTTTCATTAGGGGTTGGTTTATAAAAACCAACAGATATCTTAGATGCACCTAATTTGTCTTTTTATTTTGTTCATAAATACATCTAATGACTCTTAAAACTTTCATCAACCACTTGGAGTGTAACTAAATAAAATTGATATGAGTCATAATTAATATTAATTCAACACTGGGTGATTTATTAAATAAGACATTTGGATTAATGAAATAAGGCTCAACCCCTAAATAAGCCTAACTACCCATTAGACCCTAACTAAAGAGGAGCAAAAAGACCAAAAACCCACCCCTACCCTTCTTATATACACTGAAACCATTTGACCAAAAACAAAAGTCCCATATAAGATTTGGACCCAAACCCTCTTTCTCTCTGCAACCACACAGCCGCTCCCTCCCTCCCTCTTCCTTCTTCACCCCACCCCACCCCATGCCTGCCGCGCAAGACAACCACCGCCGCCATGGATCTCGCTGCAAGAGCTAAAACTGCAGCACCTCCACACTACCTTCCTCATCTGCTACGAAACAACACCGCCACCTGCGCCTGTAACAGCACCACCACCTGCGCCTGTAACAGCACCACCACCTGCGCTTGTAACTGCCGCTGTGAAGCCCCATAAAACCGCTGCTGTGGAGTGCCGTAAAGCACCATAAAACCGCCGCTGTGGAGCACCAGAAAACGCAGCTGTGACGGGGCCCTGCAGATTTACAGCATCATCTTCTCCTGCGCTCCATATCAACACCAGCGCAGCTCCTCCAACGTTTCAAATCTGCTCCTCCAGCGTTTCAGATCTGCTCCACCACCACTCCACTCTGCTGCAGATCCAGCACCTCACCGCCCAGTCTCGCCGCCCCCGACCCAGATCTCACTACCACTCCACTCTGCTGCAGATCCAGTTCAGTTCAAGAAAAACCCACCATCACCTCCTCCATCTCCGCAGGAAAACCACCACCATCTCCATCTCCATCTCCTACCGCCACAGAGCTCCACCATCACTGCTGAACCTCGCGAAAAGCATCTCCACCACCACTCCACTCTTCTGCCAAGATCTCACCCTCTAAGCCCAGCCCTCAGCAACGAGCCTCCCACCATCTGCAACCTCCCACCACCACCAAATCTTCACCGTCTAAGACCGGGTCTTGCATCTCCACCATCTCCATCTCCTATTCTCGCGCAGGAAACCCAACACCAGTCCAATCCCTTTGGGCCGTGGTCCAGCCTTGTAAAAAAAAGTTGATCAGTCTTGGATCAGCCCCAGCATGGTCCAGCCCCCCCCCCCCCCCCTATCATGGTCCAGCCATTTCAGTCAATTTTTTTAAATCCATGGTCCAGCCCATTTCAGTCAAGTTTTAAAAAAAAAAGCCTTAAATTTTTTTAAAGGGTACAACCCCTATGGTATAGGTTTTCATTGGATATATACTTGGACAAGGACTTAAAATTTATTCATACACCGTACAATTCCTAGGGTACAGCCCCTAGTGTATAATGGACACGTCTTGACTTAATAAGTATGAATTTATTAAAAAAATGAACTCTGGTATAGCCCTTAGTGATTTGGACGTTATAAAAAAAATTCACACAACTTTAAAAAACGAAAACCAATATAGGTACGGACCCATTCGCTAAAAGAATAAGAATATTAAAAAACGAATTTCTGAAAAAAAAAAAAGGAAAAGGGTAACATTGGAAAAAATCCAACCAGATTTTAAAACTAGGCTTTACTTAGAACTATTTTCTAACTAGGCTTTAAAAAATAATTTGTTTGTTAGTTGGGTCTCAATTTGTACATTCCTCTTCAACACTACAAGTTGATAATTCATATTTTATATAATTGATATGCATGGTAATTTAAGTAAATGATATTAAGTAAAATATATCCTTAAATTCTAAAATTTAAAATTATTTAATATAATTATCTCATAAACCACGAGTTTGAGTAAAACTTAATTTTTATTTTAAATAAAAATTAGATGTCATATTAAGAGGTAATTTAAGATATTTTAATTACTCTATAAATCAAAATAATCAAAGTAGTAAAAAATATATTAAGAATGTGGTACTCGAACCTTCATAAATATCAAACTCGTTTAAATTAAAATTCCTAATCCCATCACTAATAACATCATATCCAAACAAAATTACATTCACAACATTTGTAATTTTTTGTTAATGATTAATATTAAATTTTCTACTAATATAAAAGGAGGTCTTAATTTAAAATTTTGTTCAGAATTTTTAAACTCACATAACATTATACTAATTTTGTTTCAAATACAGTATTGAAAATACAAAATGGATAGAGATGATGCAAAATAATGATTACATTAAGTAGACTTGAAAATACATTTTGATGTTTGAAGGCGTTCAACAGGTTAGTCTCTTAACAATTATAGTAAGTTCAAGGTTATTTAAAAACCATAAAACTAATTTAAAGATTCAAACTTAATAGTTCAATTATAATTCTGAAAAGTATAACCAATTTAAAACTATTAAATTCGAATTATAATTTTTAATAAAATAAATAATTATGATTGTAGTTTGTGATTTGATTAACCAAACCTTTGCTAATCCAATCCAAATACAAGTTCATCATTTCACTCATATGTTTTTGTTGAACAAAAAAAAAAAACGCAAGCGTTCGTAACATTTTGTGCACATCTCCACAACCGTCCTTCTTTAAACACCAACTAATGCACAGATTTTTCTTTAAACTACTTTTCTTGCATATCTTCTATGAGCATCACCGAGTTTCGATTTCCTAGTCTGCCGGTTAACCATCAGAGAAAGCAACTTCAAACCACCAAAAACGGATTTAGACTTTTGTTTCCCCGAAAATTATAAATTGTGGTTGCTGCAACCCAGTTTAACACATACGCAATATGATAGATCCAGCCTCCAGGCCATAGCTTATGGCAAAGACCCAGTGTATTCTAGTTACTTCCTTGCTAACGAGTGGGAATATAAATTCCTCTAGTGCAGTGGTGGCATCTCTTAGACATTGGCTAATTTAGACACATCTTCAAGGCTTTTAAGCAAGTAGAACCATGACAAACAAATAACACTATTTACCTAATAAAAAATAAGATCAACATTTCTTGCAGTTTCATTCAGATCCTTAACCACACATTAGAAAAGAGCTTAATAATAAAAAAGCATCACAAAAACAGAATATTGTTGATTTTATTGACAAAACGAGAGAAGTTTATTCCAAGTATCATCAAAACCATGCCAAGTGTACTTCAATATTAAGCAAATTAAACAACATCTTTCAATATTCAGCTCATACACAAAGGAAAAAGAAAAAAAAATAGCATCACCAAAATAGTCATAATAAGTTCATACAATCTTATAAGAAATCATGCTGCTCATTACTAACAGCAGCATATCCTGGATGATGATGCCTCTTCACCCATATCTCAATGCATCTTTCATAATCTTTATTTTTACGATAATCTTTCCCCTATAAAACAAATCATTCAACAAGACTTACACAACAGATTAAATTCAAATTTAAAAAGATACAAACCTGAATAGAGGAATTAAGCATTAGCCTGTAAAAGCTCCCTATCGGCACGCTCCCTGATTCTCCTTTCCATCTCAGGTCTAAAATGTCTAATAAGCCCTTGAACAGGCCAAGCAGCAGCATCACCCAAAGCACAAATAGTATGCCCTTCAATCTGTTTAGTCACTTCTTGAAGCATATCAATCTCTTCTAATTTCGCATTTCCAACTTTCATCCTTTCCATAATCATCCATAACCACCCAGTACCTTCACGACAAGGTGTACATTGTCCACAACTCTCATGCTTATAAAAATAAGACAACCTCGCAATCGCATCAACTATGTCTGTACTTTTATCCATAACTATTACAGCAGCTGTACCTAACCCAGTTTGAACAGCTTTAAGTGCATCGAAATCCATCAACACATCTTCACATATATCTTTAGTAATCAACGGTACAGATGATCCTCCAGGTATAACCGCTAATAAATTATCCCAACCACCACGTACACCACCACAATGCCGCTCCAAAAGCTCCTTTAACGGTATACTCATCTCCTCCTCCACCGTACAAGGCTTGTTAACATGACCGGAGATACAAAACAGCTTCGTTCCGGCGTTATTTTTTCGTCCGAAACTCGAAAACCATTCCGGTCCTCGCCGGAGAATTGTCGGCGAAACGGCGACAGTTTCAACATTCGTCACCGTAGTTGGACATCCGTAAAGACCAGAGTTCGCTGGAAAAGGTGGCTTTAGTCTCGGTTTTCCTTGTTTACCCTCGAGACTTTCTAACAAAGCGGTCTCTTCACCGCAAATATACGCACCCGCACCGTAGTGAATATAAACATCGAAATCATACCCGGACCCACACGCATTGTTCCCGAGTAAACCTGCTGCGTAAGCTTCTTTACGGGCCCGCTCAAGGTTAAGACGCTCGTTTACATATTCACCACGTATGTATATATAAGCAGCTCGAGCTCTCATTCCTACTCCAGCTATTAAACAACCTTCGAGTAATTTATGTGGATCGTGTCTCATAATTTCTCGATCTTTACACGTACCAGGTTCACTTTCGTCAGCGTTGACTACAAGATAGCTTGGACGACCATCGGTAGTTTTTGGCATGAATGACCATTTTAGCCCTGAGGGAAAACCGGCCCCACCACGGCCACGGAGGCCGGATTTTTTCATTTCGTTTACGATCCAATCGGTGCCTTTGAGTACGAGATCTTTTGTTCTGTACCAGTCTCCACGTTTCATTGCACCTTTTAAATAGGGATCGTGTAAACCATATACGTTTGTGAAGATACGATCCTCGTCTTTTAGGTTACCGAAGGTAGTTTTTTCTGGTGGTGGAGGTGGTGGTGGTGGTTGTGGAGTGGTGGAAGTTGTGGCGGATTGAGTGCTGAGGAAACGAGATCCGAGGCCATTACGCTGAACCAAAGCTACCTTTCTCAGGGAAAGGATACCCTTAATAGGTGCCTATTAGAAGAGCCATGAACCAAGATCAGAGAGTTAAATAATGTCTATGTTTCAATACTTTGGGATTTTTGACTGAATAGTGAAATCCAAAACAAGATAGCAAATTGATATGAGACATCCATATTCACTCGAATCAAATGCACAATCATACAGAACACTACATAGAAAATAGCTTAGTTGATTTTGAGACTATGAAATGAAGCACAAATTTATGTTAAACAAGATTTGAACATAAAAATGATGCCAAGAGCTTACTAGGGAAGCTTACATGGTCAAACCTAAATTACCAATGAAACAGTTATAACTATGTAGTTTATCAAATTTATCTAAATCACCACTGCATTATTATAACACGGTGCAAGTATTGAGACGTGACAGTGCAACTGGTTTACCGGGTTGTGGTTGAGCTTGGCCAGCTATATCCATATAATTATAGCCTAATAACAATCTAATTCCAACACTTTTCCTCATTAATTTACGAGAAACTCATCAAGCCACATTCTTATATATATTATAGCGTTACTGAATCAATATCACAGAAATAAACAAATTGAGGTCTAGAAATGTGAAATTTATTTTGAAAAACAGTTCGATTTCTCCAAAATATTCGATCGATGCCCAAAAATTAAGTAACAAGCTAATTAATTAGGGTTTCAATTGATAGATGGATCTATTAAGAACGGCGTGAAATGCTATAAAATAAATTAGTAAATTTATGAAGAATAGTAAGAGAAATTAGCGTACCATAACGGCGTGAAAAATTTGCAGATTGAGCTGTAATGGGATGGTCGACTGAGTTCAGATTTATGTATCGGAATTGGGGAGAGAAGCAAAAAAGAAAGCACCTGCAAATGGATTTTTATTTTTATTAGTGATGTGTGAAGTGACGGTTGGATCTAGCCTTGAGAGGTAGTAAGATAATCCAACGGTTAGGATGTAATTGAGTTTTTGCGTTGATGGAACCGGACACGTGGATAATCTTGAGGCTAGGATGTTTGGTCACTAAAGTCAACTATTACCTTTATTTTTTTTCTTTTTTCTTATTCTTTTCCTTGTTGGTAACTATTAGGGGTAGCACGGTTCGTTTTGTCTCGGTTTTTGGCCGTAACAGAAACCGAAACCAAAACTGATTCGTCCGGCTTTTGAAGGTGCCGGCTCTGAACCGAACGGTTTTTATCCGTTGGGTTTTGTCGATTCTCGGTTCGCTAGTATGTTTAATTCGATAGTTTGATAGATTTCAAGGGTGTTTACATTAGACATTTTATTTTCTAACAAACTCATATATGAATTGTTTGATTTTCATGTTATTGCCCCATTTAGGAAATTGCATTTTTGGAACGTAAATATTAACAAATAATTTCAAAAAAATATTTATAAAATTTAATGTGAATGTTTTACCTTCAACAAATCTCAATAAACAATAGATCTTTAAGATATATCGACTAATGACTAATGTAAAGATATGTTTCACATGACATTATTAGGTGCGGTACATGTCATATATGAACATTTTTGTTTTCAAAATTTACTCCATTTTATATCACATTGTCATAATCTTTTAAAAAATATAAATTAAATTCAAGAATATCTTAGTTTTTGTTTTTGTTTGGTTTTTTCGGTTCGATTTAACATAGAAAAACCGTATGGAACCAAACTTTTTTGGTTGTTAAAAAGTTTATACCAAACAGAAAGTTTTTTTTGGTTTTCCGGTTCATTTTTTTCGGTTTTTTAGATCAGATCGGTTTTTCGGTTTTGTTTTGCACCCCAAAAAGGATTTTTTTTCAAGAAAAAAAACTTAAAAATATGGCATGTTACTGTTTAAAACCAAAACAGATGGTTCTTTTGATTTAAATATCATTTAATTGTATGATCATAATGATAATTAAAAATATTAGTTTATAGTTATGGATTTTAAATTAGACAGAATAACCAAAAATCATTAGTTATCATATATACTTTTATGTTCTATAGTAATTTAGGTAAAAATGTATATTAAAGTTCTAAAATTATAATTTAAATATTAAATTTAACCAACTAAATAATAATTTTTCAATTTAATCAAAGAGCAATACAAATTTTTATGTATTAGGAATGTTTTTCCTGTAGGTAAGATCTTATTTTACGAATTTTAATATATTTATAGAGTAATAGTTTGATTATAAATAACAACCGCAAAACTGTTTAAAAAACTAAACCTAACACTTGGTTATGGTTTTCAAAAGTGTAACGATGGTTATAATCATTATTCTTTCGGTTATCATGTTCAATAAAATAAATTATCGTGGTTATAGTTTTTGATTTATTTAGTTTTGCAATTAATTGTTTTCATCCCTAGACTCACCCCATGAATTTTCATCCTACCAAAATTCTTGTGATCTTGAGTTTGATAATCAAGTTATATGTCTATCTAACATGTAGCTTAACTGGCCAGAACCTTGATATTTCTTCCTCCCTTAAAGGAGGTAAAGCAAGAGGTACGGGGTTCGAATTCCCTCCCTGAATATGGGTAACCTAGTTCTGATTAAGTGGGAATATACATGGGGAGGCGTGTATATTTTTCATGGGATTAGTCGTGGTGCGCGAAAGCTGGCCCGGGCACCCATGTATAAAAAAAAGGTCTATATAACATACTTTTTGGGTAGTTAAATTTTAACAGAACATAATTTCATCATATTAATGGATTATATTATTCTTGAGCATCTAGAATGAAAGTTTGTTCACAAAGAAATAACTTTCATGATTGAATTGTCTCAAGTCCCACAATCTCAATTCATTTCAGGAGATGATCAGAGATAACATACACAACGTGAGTAAAATCACGTCTTAATTTGGTATGCGAGCCAACTGTCTTCCATAACTATCAAAACGGTCACTCGACAATTACCATATGATTAGAGCATAAAAAGTCACTTTACCGGAACACACACCCCGAGGACTCAGTCAGAGACCACAAATACAACAATAGATAAGTAAACGTGTCAGTAGAAGAGATAAAAGAACCAGAGGAGGAATTTTTACGGTGAATTGTAGTAATAAGAATGTACCTTGCTCTCGACCATAGTAGGGGAGCTTTATATACAATGTCCGAGGCTTCAACTTGAGTCTTTCATGAAACCAAATACTATGCTAGGACAAAAGGGAGGTGCACATCCGATGGCACTCCAACGCTCAACATTAATATTTTTGCTATTGGGGATAATTAACCCACATAAGTGACTGAGATTTATGTCGACTGTATAATAATCATGACCATTTTAGAGAGAGAGAGAGAGAGAGAGAGAGAGAGAGAGAGAGAGAGAGAGAGAGAGAGAGAGAGAGAGAAAGTGAAGTTTATTGGGATTCAGAGTGTACCAACTGCTGCTATGGAATGGAATATTTATAGATGTCGAGGAGGCGCGCAGAGTGTTGGTATGGTGCGTAATATTAGGCAAGGATGACTGTGTATGATAGGTTCTTGTGGAGTCCGACCAACCTGAACATTTATCCTCACCTGCAACGTTAGGTGGCTCCAAACGTTTGTCCTGTGAAGAGTTTGACACTCATATCCTCTCGGCAGACGTTCCTTATCTTCAACCCTCTCCTCACCTTCTTCCAGCTGGTCCTTTTAAGTCTCTTTAGTCTCTTTCAGGTATCGAAATTATATTTTGCCTTATCAACGTCCTTTTAATTTGTGCAATCAATATCCTCTAGTGGGATATGATCAAAAGAAATTTGTTATATTCTCGTTAATACAAGGTTTAATCTTCCCTTTTTCGGATAAGGCTAATCACCAAGCCTTCATCGGGTTTATGAGTGATTTCCCCCTTAATGTTGATATTATTTTGTCGCACCTCCAAGAAGGTGTCAGCATCGTGGGTTGATATTTGTTAGACTTTTTAGAAAGTAAACTTTGAATATCAAGGCTACGACGGGCTTACTATAACATGTGATTGTCAAGACTGCGCCAAGTTTATGAATAACCTGTGGTTGTCGAGGCTATGTCGGGCTTATGAATAAGTTGTGCTTTCGGAGGCTACGCCGGGCTTACAAATAACTTGTGATTGTAGAAGCTACGTCAGGCGATACGAATAACTTATGATTGCCAAGGCTACGTCGGGCTTACCATTACTCACAATATGAGGAGTATTCTTTTATTAATTACCTTGTGAAGATGAAAGGTCGTCTTTTGATACTATAAATATCAGGGTAACCCCATCCATTTTTAACACACCTTTCTTATCTCGTATTTCCTTAATAGTTCTTCGTTTATCACTTTCTTTCCAATGACGACTATTTTTTGTTCTCCAGCCCCTGCTTCTCGGGGTAAATCCCATCATCCTTCTAGGAAGGCTGATAATCCTTTGGCTCCCCTACCCCAAAAGAAGAAAGATGTCACCCTCTTACTTTGTCTTTGTGCCTCTTTGGGCAAAGGCCCCTAGAGCTCATAATGCTTCTTCTTTTGACAACCCGGATCGCTTGATGAGCGGCAACCAGTCTCCCTCCCTATTGGATAAGGCCACTTCCTCGGTAAATCATTTATGCTCTTCCGGTTGTTGTGAATTTCTTGAATTTTTTTATTTATCTTTATTTCCTTCTACCTCTATGCAAATGCTTTTAGTCCAATATTTTTAGTATACCTCTCGGATTTCCAAATCTTGCCTTGGCTTGGCTTGTCTCGATCTTGTTTCCACTCATCTTAAGTGTTCCTAATTTATTGTCTCCTCAGTTTGATCTTTTCATCCTCGGATCTTACATATTTTAAAAGGTATACAATTTAAATACAAAATTACCATAAATTGCTTTAAAACACAAATAATCTCATATTATAGCTAAAAATTTAAAATGTGTTAAATCAAGGGATAAATTTATTTTTTTTCAATCATAGAATAACCTAAAGTGATCTTTGAAAATATTAAATTATATCACAAAATATGACACATCAACAAGCCCATGTATATAGCAAGAATCAATCTTATCCTAACTTCTCTTTTTTTTTGGAAAATCTTATCCGGTCATCTTGCTTACACTTTGTCTAGGAAAAAAACTTGCTTACGCTCATATATATGCCCATATTTGTGGCGCGCATGCTCACATACGATGTCACAATCTGTTTGGATAAAATTTAAGTCTTATGCATACACAGAATAAATGATACAATTAAAAGTACAATACTTAGCTTGTATAACATCATGCACTAAAATTAATATGGTTTAAGTAAATAAGTGTAAGAGTTAATTGCACCATTGCTACATTTTCATGCAAATTGAACAAATATATCCATGTGTTTCAAAGATGGCAAGTTTACAAAAGTTCCATCATTGGTCAAAGTTAGTGTACAAAGCAAGCATCTCTTAAAAACATAGGGTGTTCGGCTATTTAGCCAAACAAATGAACCAGCGGTGCAATTTGTATTGAGTTTAATATAAACCAAGTAAATTAAGAGGTTGCGTTGTTTTCGGCTTTTGATGTTTTTTTAAAAAGTGCAGATGTAGATTAGATATAAAAAAAAAAAAGCTTCCGAGGTTACAAACTAGCCAATCCCATAAAGAATTTATCTTAACAAAAAAAAAAAGTGGGTCAATTGGGTAAGAATAAAAGTGAGTTAATTACCAAACTAAGTGCCTGTTTGGAAGTGTTTTTATAAAAGCCCTTAAAAATGCTTCTACATGTTTAAAAGTATTTTAGACCCTGAAAAACACTTTTACGAAAAGTACCAAATATGTGCTTCTTAAAAAAGCACTTAAAGTGATTCTAGATATCAAAAAAATTTAATAATTTTTTTCAAATTTAATTTTTATTCTAAAAACGCTTTTTTACTCTAAGATAAACACTTCCAAACAGGCTCTAAGTGTTATAAAATTAATGTTTGACAACCTGTTCACATGCAACATTGTTTCTCCTAGAAATAAGAGTAAAAACATATCTACATTGTTCATCAAACCTATAAATATTACAAAAAATATTATAAATATTAAGTCTTTATTTGATGGTTGCTTAAAAGTGGTCGTATAATAATGCTCTAATCAATTTTAATTATAATTTTCCCCGGGTAGTTACAAGCTATTTGTGTAGCCTTTAAAATTCCAGATAACCGGTTATGTGCTAATTGTTTAAGAGTTTCATGTAACTAAATTACTGTTAGAATTTCTAACAATAAATGCCACAGCTGTACCACTATAAGAAAACACCTTATCACAATTAACATTAAAGTTACCAGATGGTACCTTTTTTCAATCTACTTTTTTTACTAATGTTATTTATAGTATTATTACTATTATTTTTATTTTCAATATCATTCCTACTTTCTGGTATAGCAAATTCATCAGTTATTATAGTGAGCTCATTTTGGTTTAGAGTGCTGCTATTGGTCGGTCGTTTTTTCTAGTAAATTTCTTTCCTAGGATTACAGATCACGAAATATTCTTTCCAGTGTTAATAACTAGTGATATAGTAACTACAAAACCACACTATATATTACTGTAAATAAAGTTATATTTACTTTTCTATATATGTCAGGCCATTGTACAAATTAACTGAAAGATTTTATTATAGTATTAGTAAATCCACAATGGAACAGCTTTTGATGTCTTAGTTGCGGGGGGAAACAGATTAACTGTTTATGCTATGCATTACTTAATAGTTGTGTTGCTGGATCGGTAAAACTCAATTGGTATTCTTTAGAGAGTGATAATCATAATATATATCGTTTCTTTTTAAAATCATATGAGAATATGATAGCCACTTGGTACTTGTATTTATTTTGACTCCAATAACATATTGATCATTTCTAGTACAATTTTGGAAAAGATTATTCTTCATTCTTATTATAGGAAAATCCTGTATTTTAATTGTCAAATAATCTTTAGAAAGAAGAACCAATAATTAGTAACAACCTATTAAAAAATATATCTCTTAAATACAACTCCCAATAAGATTATTTATTAAATACATCTCTTAACAAAATTTCATTTATGAAATCTTTTTAATTACTTTATTATATATCATTTAAATTTAACCACCCTATTACAACCTCCGACCACCACCACTACCACAACCACCATAACACCACCACCACCACCACCACCACAATTACTCCCACCACCACCACCACCGTCACCACACAACCACAACCACCATAACCATTACCACCACACCACCATCACTCCACCATCCCACCACCACCACCACCAACACCATCACACCACCACCACCACCAGTTTTTATGTATTACGGTATCACAAAAATAATAATTTTGTGTATTGGTATAACACGTAAAATCACAAAAAAAGGTTTGAAATTGGGAATGTAATATTGCGTAATTTTGTGTATAACTGGAACCCACAAAATCAAAGGGTCAGGATGGAATGAAAAGAAAAACATCAAGACATAAAAAATTGAATAAGGAAACAACTAAACTTATGGGTATGAGAGTAAAAAGGTAAGAAGTGTGATATATAAGGAAATATGAGTTCGGGGATGATTTTTACATTTTGTGTGATACAAAACACAATAACTAGTAGTTTTTATGCTCAAGAGAATTAATATTAATATGACAGGGTTATTCATTTTAGCATTAGAGATCCTAAACGCTAAAAACCATAAACCGTGAAACCCCTAAACCCTAAAAATAAGAACCCTTAAACCCTACAAACTCTAAACCGTAAACCTTAACTGTAAACCCTAAAAACTCTAAACTCTAAAAACTAAACCATTAACCTCTAAACCATTAATTTCTAAACATTAAAGCCTAAAAACCTTTAACCCCAAACCTGGTGTCACCTAGGGTGTGATAAAAATAAGATCAATATAAGTTAAGAAAACTACGCACTCTCACCCTAGACAGGCACAGTACTGCAAGTATTACAGGACGTATGCAAGTTTTAGTTGATAAGTTGAGTTCGTTCTCAGGGACTTAGTGTGCTAGTCGAATGGGTAGCAATAACGAGTGAGAAGTAAATAATTAAAAGATAGAAAATAAATAGAGAATAAATTCGAAATTCTGAAATTAAACTAAGAAAATTAAAGACAATAAAATAAATACGAAGAATATGAGATGAGAAGTAAAGCTTAGGTTTTGCTAGTATGCACTAATCCTTCTAATTCTTTCTATTAGATTTAGTTAATAAGGGAGATAATTAGCTCTTGTATACTTAGTCAGGATTCTAAATTCCCATACCTTAGACCTTGAGAGCGACTAAGGGGGATACGGACACACCACGAGGCTGGTTCAAATAGGGTTATTAAACGCTACTAAGGCCCTAAGCAATCAATTTCCATACATGGTGATAGTGATTAAATTATACCCTAATGACTATCTAGTTAGAATTAGTGTTGTCAAGACCAATATCGACACTAGACGTTATATGGTGTTTCAATAATTAGACACCCATCTAAGGTGATCATCTAATTACTATTAAGGTAATCCTATACTCGTGCACTAGCAAGGAAAACAGTCATTAAATCAAAACACATAAACGAATATAAAGGTAAGCAGCTAATATCAGATTAAAACATGTAATTCCCAAAGAAACTTAGATAGAAAGAAATTAGAATTCATAGATTATACATGATGCAAAACCCAAGCTATGGGAGGTTTAGTTCATACCTGAAGGAAATAAACAAAAAGAAATAATTAAAGACATCATCTTGCTCTCTACAATAACTTGGAAGAATAAAACCTTAAGAACTAATTACTATGAGGCAAGGATGATTTACAAGTGATATAAGGGTGTATTTATAGGTGTTTAGAAGACCTAATTCGTTTTCTTGAAGGAAAAGGTAAGTAATGGACTCCAAGCCCAACTCAAATTCGTAACCCTAAAAACTTGAAATCAGACTCGTTTTGCTTTTGGTCCTAGCAACTACAATACTCATCCTTTTGACGCGTATGAGTACACCAAATTTATCGTCTCGAAAATATCTTCAACTTTGCTCTTGAACGTTTCTCCAAATTCTACACCGTTTTTGAGATATAAGCATATTTGTGGTCGTAGGTGCAGAAATTCAGGATTAAGGCAGCTTTTCCTTTACCATTTTTCTAAACCATATTATTTTGATAAATTTTCCTTCCTTCCAATAGGCTTTCCAACCTTGCGAAGGATAACTTCCCAACTTGGCCTTTAAAAAAAGATTGTCATTATAATATTTACCTTTAAGAATTTTAGAAATAAGAGCTTCTGGATTTTGCAGAACATACCAAGCCATTTTTCCCAGAAGAGCTTTATTCATGAGATTGATATCTAATGTATCCTTATTTGTGATGATTTAATCTTAGTTGGAGACATCATTTTTAGTGTTTTAGAAGTCTTCTAGTCGAGTTTTCCCATGATATAGTGCACTTTCCTATTTCTTGTCTTGATTTAATGATTTATTATTTTTAGAGCATATTTGGTTTAATTGTTTATTAATTGTGAAGCTTTAAAGATATATATGGTGATTAATTAGATTCCAAATCAATAATAAGAGATAAATGAAAGAAGATATGCACGGAAATGGGAGATAAAGGAAAGAAAAAGATAAATATGGAAAGATAAAGTTGTCAAATAAATCCGAATTTCACCAACCACGTCAACAAAAGTGATCATAACTCAAGATTGGCTAGAATTTGGAATAATGGTCTGAATCAAAGTTGTAGCTTTCCTAGACGATTGATTTCGACGTGAAGAACGCGTCGTTTGAATAAGTATTGAAGGAGTTACGACCAAAACAAATCAGCCATAGAATCTTACATTTTCTATATTTTTAGGTTACGAATTTGAGTTGGGATAGGAGTCCATTACTTATCTTCTACTCCAAGAAAACAAATTAGGTCTTCTAGACACCTATAAATACACCCTTTAACCTTTGTAAATATCATCCTTGCCTCCCATAAACTAGTCCTTAAGTTTTATTTATTATTAGAGTTATTGAAGAGAGCAAGATGAAATTCATGTATCTTTCTGTTAGTTTATTTCCTTCCGTATAAATTAATTTCCCCATAGTTTGGGTTTTGCATTATGTATAATCTATGAATTCTATTTTCTTTCTATCTAAGTTTCTTTGGGAATTATATGTTTTAATCTGATTATAGCTGCTTAACCATATATTTGATTTATGTGCTTTGATTTATTGTCCGTTTTCCTTGCGGTTGCAAACGTTTAGGATCACCTTAATAGTAGTTAGATGGTCACCGGAAGGGGTGTCTAATTATTGAAACACCATATAAACGTCTAGTGTACGGAATTGGTCTTGACGACACCAGCCTAACTAGATAGTCATTAGGGTATATTTTAATCACCAATCATCATTAGTATGTCAGACTGCACTTAGGAATCTAGTGGCGCAGGAGAACCAACTGAAGGCAACATATCCACCCAAGCATTTGGATACAGACCATACCATTTTTATTAGTTAAAGCTTTATCAAGTACATATTTCACAATTTCTTCACCCATTATCCTATTGGACCAGGTATAGGTACAACCATATCGTAGAATTTCTTCAAGAGAAAGCCTGTTAATAAGGTTATCAATACAGTTCATGCTTTTTTTATTTTTTTATTACCCCCCTCCCCCAATTTTTTAGAAAAGATCCTTATAACATTAAAGTTACCCAAAAGAACACAAGAGAAATTACTATCGTAACAATCATCAATTTCATTTAAAACCTCACTTTATTATTCTCATTTGGGGAATCATAAACATAAGTGAATTTGGATTTAACACTATCAGTTATAAAAGTATCAATGTAATTTTCATCAGAATCAATGATTTCCATTTGCACATAATCCTAAATAAGCAGGACAAGGCCTCCCCCAATACCCACAGAGTCAACAATATGAGCCACATTCATATGCAGAGTGGCAGCTAAGTTATTAATAATGACCGAATTATTCTTTGTTCCAGAAAAAAAAAAGAGTACCTCTGGCCTATGTTTAGCACATAAGTCTTTAAGGATCTGGAATGTCAAATGATTGACAATCCCTTGACAGTTCTAGCTGATTTGTATCATTGATAGTTGAAGAATTGCAAAGGGGAAATTCCGCAAACCCGGGGAACAAGAAGTTTATAATGAAAGCGACTGCCAACATATTATCACTTCTTTGACAAATAATGTATTTATTGATAAACAAATAATTGTAATATCATAAATAACATTTATTTTATGTCAGAAAATTTGTAATACTATTTTTTTTTTTTTTGTTAAAAGAGATAATAATGTCATTGATGTTTATGTTGTCAAAGACAAGTTATCAGATTAGTTATTTGACAATTGACTTATTCTTATATTTGTTCGATTAGCAAATTTACATGAACTCAATTTACTTAACACTAGAGGTAGGTTAATTTATAATTGTATTTTGATTAATGAAAGTATTTGGCGTAAACATAGTCTAAAATTATTTGAATCATATTTCCAATTTATAATAGATAATTGCTATATATCATGCTTTATCTATTTATCACCCCTTATGTGTCAGCTAATATAACATTAAACAAAGAAAATAAAAATAATCATTTTAGAGAAAAAATATTATTATTGATGATTAAAACTTTTACATAAGAAGTGATATATAGATGACGAAAAAAAGATGATATATCTTTAGTCTTTATAATAAGAGGAAATGCCCCGTTTACTCCTTGGAGTTTGGCCCGATTGACAGCTTACCCCTCATTGTTTAAAATGCGACTGGCTACCCCCTAATCTTTGTTTTCGTGACTCGTTGCCCCTTGGTAACGTCTTCCGTCCAATAACACCGTTAAGTGTCACGTGCATGGCACATGTCCGCATTTTTAAATTTTTTTTATTTGTAATTCGTTTTAATCAATTAATTAAGTTAATCCCGGTTTTTTAAAAGGGAGAAATAGATATTTAATAATAGTTTTAACATTATTAAATACCTCTCCACCCCTCTTCTTCTTCGTCTTCCCATTCTTCTTCTTCTTCTTCTTCTTCTTCTTCTTCTTCTTCTTCTTCTTCTTCTTCTTCTTCTTCTTCTGCACACCCAAAACCATCACTGTTACACTCCCAAAACCACCACCGCTACACCATCGAAACCCTAGTCCACTCCATCACCAACCACCACCTCAAACGCACAGAGTACATCCAAAATGCCCGCTCCCTCCGCATCCCCTTTATCACTCTCCCCGATCGAAAACCACTCTTAGATTACCTCGCCGAAAAGATCTCATCTTCCGATTCATCGACCCTTTACCCACCCTCTTAGGAAAACGGGTCGGATTTTGCCGATTCTCAGCTCAACTTCGACGTGTATGGTGCCCAGAAGGAGACCTTCATATCAGCCCTCTTGAAAATGATTTCTTCTTATCGCACTTTTCACACGTGTCAGATTATAACAAGGCGATTCAAGGGGTTCCATGGACGATTGATCATCATTATATCACCCGAAGAAGAGGATTGCTCCTTTAGTCAATTACATAGGAGTCCCTTCCTCGAAGAAGTCTTTAACACCATTATCAAAGAAAGCCTCGAGTCCACCAAGCAACGCGAATTGCAGAAGTACCTAGAAAATAGTCATTGGAATTGTCTCATCAGGATTATCAAATAAATCATGGGTTTTAATAACACCTAATCTTTGAGCTTCCACTGTCGCAGTTGTTATACAACTAAGAGTAGAAAATATCATAGCGAATGCTATTCCAATTGGTGATGAATACGATTTTTTTTGTCTACAATGAATAATGTCTAATACCAATAAAACCAAAGAACCTATTTACATATGCATATGCCTTGGTGAATTGCAAGTTTGATCCAATAGCAATTCCAATTCTTCCCCAATTGGTGATGAATATTTGTCTAATACCAATTTTAGGGTTCTTCGTGTTCTTCCCCAAACCAAACCCCGCCCATTTTTATTTTTTTCTGATTTTGCTTTTGTTTTGTATTAATTTATTTGTTTTATTTTGGGTATATATAGTGTAGGCATTTTAGAAATACCTATTTTGCCCATGTACAAAATTAGGATTAACTTAATTAATTGATTAAAAGGAATTACGATTAAAAAACAAATTAAAAATACGGGCATGTTCCAGACACATGATATTTAACGGTGTTTTTGGACGGAAAACGTTACGAAGGGCAACGATTCATAAAAACAAACATTATGGGATAGTCAATGCATTTTAAACAATGAGGGGTAAGTTGTTTATCTGTTAAACTCTAGGACAAAAACAACTGGGAATTTCCTCTTATAATAATTATAATAGTACTATGTGTTCTTAGAAACCGATCACGTGATAAAATAATACTCTTAAAGAACATACCCACCCATTTGAATAAAATAATCTTTCTTCTAGGAGGGAGGAATCATCCCATGCATGGTAAACGAGTTTTGTTTTTTTTTCTTTTCCTTTTTTTCCAAATTAAAGTAATCGACCACCATGATTAAAAGAAACTATGTAATGATTTAATTCTTGATTAACCAGTTAAAATTAGTTTATTAAGGAGGATCTTGGTTATCTAATTTAATAGTACATGTTTAAACTGAGTCAATGACTCTGAATCTAACGTAGTTTTTTTATATAACAAAAAAAAATATCTTACTCATAAACGAAAAAGAAAATTAAAAAAAAAAGATATTATGATCTAGGTAGAGGTTGTAGATTTGGATTTTTTTTTTTCAAATGATTACTAATATATATATAAAAAGGTAGCAAATAGAGTTCAGCCAATCTCCTACAAGAAAATTTGGATTACTATGTATAAATTTGTTATACAAATATCGACGGTTATATTCGTTTTAATATCAATAAAATATTTCACCTAAAAAATTATCATAATAAAGTGATCCATTGGAAAGAGCGATTGACAAAACAAAAGAAGTAAAAGAATTATCATGCATTAGCTGTTTTTCTTTGACAATGTTGATGGAGCATTTGCATCTACCAATATTTTAGAATGGCACGTTTATCTATTTGTATATTTATATTATAATCGTATAATACGGAAAATATTTTAGTAAATGATCTTTTTAATAATTATCAAATATTTATTTTTCTATTTATTGTCTAAATTTTTTTTCTATTTCCAACAAAAGTAAGTGCCTTTTTAGAATTGTTTTTAAAAAAAAAAAATAATGATATCTACTACACAAGTACACCATTCATGACGTGGTGTGAATTAGTTAGTTAAAAATCGTTAATTTATTTATTTTCCTTATTTAATTAACGATACAATTCACGACACGTCATGGGTGGTAATTATGTGTTATGAATTTGGGTGGTATATATCATTATTCTTTTAAAAATTATTTAAAAGTGTTTTTAGAATTTTAAATGTGTTTTAGATTTTAAAAAACACTTTAAAAAAACACTAAATTAACATTTCTTATAAAAAATATCTAAAGTGATTCTAAATTTTAAAATTATTTTTAATAATTTTTCAAAATTTAAATTTTTATTTTAAAAATACTTTTTTACTCTAAAAGAAGCACTTCCAGACGGGTTTTAAAACAATTACTATTGCAACACATGAAAATACAAACATTTTCATACAAACATTAGCGAGATCAAAAGTAAATACAATCCAAGATTGAGGTTTAGGCCATGCCTAATTTGAAAATAAAAGAAAGTGAATTCAAACAATTATTTTATACCCACAGACTAAAAATTAAAAAAAAAAGATTCTAAAAATACTCCTTAATTCTTAGAATTAAAAAAATGTTTAAGTTGGACCTGATCAATCTGAACCGCATTTTTTTCTTATATATAAAGATTACATTCAAATATAAATTGGGGTTATTTCTTACGAATTTGTTATTAAAGGTAATTTTTTATATTTTTTATTTCTTGCAATTTTATAAACTTCTAGGATTTTGAGCTTTTATTTCAAGTTATAATTTTTTAATTTCTAAATTAAAATAAGTTAATTTTGACTAACTTTGACCACTATTAACCACCTCTTCCCCGAGGTTAACCCGAGGTGAATCCAAACTAAACCAAGTTCAGTCATTTAGTAAATTACTTTCGGTTTAGCATTCCCAGTTTAGCAACCCAAGGTGGTTACCCTTGGGTTAGAAATTTTACCAACCCGAGATAAACCGATTCGTACTCCACCCTAACAAACATATGAATGTCAACAACCATTTTTGTTTATCAACGCCAGTCTAGATAACTTAAACACTTCCTCACATCCACCAACACAGTTGAAACAATACTATGGGTACACAAAATTTGATCAAACGAAAGATATTATTCATGAATTATGATCTGTATCAACAACATCCATTGCCTATATCATTGTATGATTTGTCTAGATAATATGATATTTTTACCTATTATTTAGGATATTATATCTGTTTTACCTCGTTACGGTGATAGTACATGATTTATCAGTAACTGACGATTTTCAACCCTTGATAAAAACGAGTTTAGAAAAGAGAAATTGCTGATAAATTAGGAAAGCAATATTTTAAACAGTTATCAAAAGAAAAAATGGAAGATTGAACCTTGACTCAGAAACTAGAAGACACAATTATACTAGCCTACGTCACAGGGAATCCGACCCCGTGGTCCAGTCCAGATTTAACAACCAATTGGGAGATAAAGAAATAGAAGAGTTCAAGATGTTGGGTTATGGCTCTACGTCCAGACCCAGTGTTGAAGTTAACTTGGAGACCAACAATGAGTTAATTTGACTTGAGGTGCAAGTAATGATATATTACAAAATTAAGACACGTGTTATTTAACTAGTACTTCATATATGTAAATTCCATAGTTGTAATTACTATATCATATTCCATCCCCATAGGGGTTGAGTTTGGATATGTATCGCAGTTGTGTAAGAACCAACGAAGATTGTATGTGATACACCTGAGAGAAAATATTAGAGTGATTCTTGTAGAACATAGAAGCGGGTTGTTCTTTTCTTTCAAGATTTTCTATATCTTATTAAAATTCTGTGAACATAGGAAATTTATCGAATCACATAAATCTAGTGTCTCTTTTGTTTCCGTCATTGTTTCTCAGTGTTTCATTTTATCTACGTTTTTTCCCTAACAACTAGTATCAGAGGTCAAGTTGAGAGACTGGGTGAATCGTGAATAATACACAACATGGGTGTGTTGAGAAGCACGCTTAACAGAGAACACAAAAAAGATGAGTCAATGGGTCAAGTTAATGATCATGCATGTTTGGTATGTACGAATTAACCCATCTTCATAGGTGTGATTGTGTGCTTCATGATGTACATGATGTATAGTATGATGAAGGATCTGATTGGCTAGATTGAAGTGCTAAAAATCATGGCTTGAATCAATGGTGGGTAGATCGCAAGCGGTTGCAAACATGATTGGAACCCTAATCCCGGTGGCTGCATAAACTATTTCTCTTGTCCTCCTTGGACTTGAGAAACATCGAGATTATTGATCGGTAGAACTCCATTGGTCCTATTAGCACTAGTACCTCGTTGTTGCAAGTTAGCCCAAGTGGTTAAAATCTCAGGGGTACTTGATTAATCGATGGATCATTATGAACTCTACCCAAGGTTCTAACTAATAGATTTTTCTTGACCAAGTGGGCTCTCCAGTGGAATGATGTGGTTTCCCTTGGCATCTAAGTTAGAATTCAAAGCCATATCTTCTTTCTTTATTCTTTATCTTTATTCTTTCTTTCATTGTCGAATCAACATCTCAAGATTCAAGATCATAGGTTATACCTAGTACCTGTCAAATCTAAGTGCAAGAAGTAAATTCTAACAACAAATATTTCAGACACGACTAAAAAACACAATTTTACAAAATAGTCGACGACAACGATGCCAAAAAATTGGTATCCCCCGAAGCGTGATGTACAAATTACACCTCAGGGAATACTCCTCGCAAGTGTACGAGTCGTCCCAAGTAATAAATTAGTATGTTTAATATCATTTTCCAAATGGACTAAGAAGTTAAACTCGTGTTTTAAGATCATACTTAGTATGTTATATATTAGAATAAACATGGTTGTTTGATGGTTTTTGTGCAAAAGTAATTTTTTGAGTTTAAGACAATAATAATATAGAAAAACAAGGACTAAAAATACAAATACGAGAAAATAGCCCGAGACGCTCGTATTCACCACTAGTTATGATTTGGGATTATTCTTGACTTAAAGGAAAAAAGGTAATTAGTTGTTAATAGGATTATAAGGTCACCTTAAGACTCTCCCAAGTAAATAAGGGTTGTTACCCATTCCTAGGAATCTCTCCTAAGTTATCCTACAAATTATCTGAGGCTTAAATACTATACCCTGGGTTGATTATCCGACTAGTTTAACCTATTGGTTCTAAACTACGTCAAATATTTATAATCTAACTCCACTATCCAACCCCAACCAGGTGTAGTTAGATTGCCACCATAACTCAATTATATGGCCAACACAAGTGAATTCCACAATTATCACAAAAATTATAAGTAAAAAATTATTCTCAAATTATTTTAATCAAGACAATCCCAAATTCAATCAAATAGTGCCCAAAATCATGTTCTACAGTTCATGTAAAAGAATCTCAAGCTAAATGTAAATTAGTTCATAATATAAAAATGGAATACAATGATCAAAAGGTACATAATTAGTCTAGTAATATAAAAGAGACAAGAATTACACTGATAATTAAGACAAAATGGTTGAAAGATGAATGATTTAGGTGTTGTTGACCTTGCTCCCTCTTCATTCGCCTCTCCAGGCGTTACTTTTATGTTCACCCGCTGAAATGATATTTTTGAAAGCGTAAAAATGATATACTAAAGCTAAATAAAATTCATCAAACTGGTCCTACTTAGGTGGTTCAAATGTGGCCCAAAACATTTTTAGCAATACTGGACAAGCCTTGGTCATCGTGGAAAACCCCACATAACTTCGTCAATTCAACTCCAATTCACGGAAAATTTATTTTTACGCAATCTAGTTTAAAATATATAGCTTGGGCTTGATCAGAAACCTCGGCAATTAATTATGGTGATTTTTCAAAGTCGATGATAATGTTTTGCCAGAACTTACACTTGACCTTTTAAGGAGACTTTTTGGTTCCTTTGCAACTTAAATTGATTTTCCTTTGACTTTTTGACTTCTTAAAATCATCTAGGGGTCTCGTATCGTCCATGGTCCTAGAAGCTACATATTTGACACATATTTCAACTCATATAGATCCAAGAACACACATATATCCAAGATTAGTTAAAAACTTAAAACAAGTCACATAAAGGGATAAATCCCACAATAAATCTCAACCCCCCCTAAATTATGTCTTGTTGGTTTATAAATCTATCACAAAAGATGAGACAATATGTATAGATTTCACGCTTCGTAGGCATTGACCAAGCTTTGACTGAGGGTGCTCTTAAGCTGGTGAAACATTACCTTGAATAGGTTTGAATTGAGTGACGAGAGTTCATGAAAGCTAAAGTTCTAGTTCTTCAGTCTAGACGGTGAAGGATGGAATGTTACTTCCTTGATGATTGCTTCGAGGAAGGACTCTTAACTTTGCATATTGAGAAAAGGTTCACATATATTGCTATGAAGATTGCTATCAAGCAATGGCTCGGGCAAATTGGAAGAGGTTCAAGTTTCTATTTAAACTCTTGTCACTTCTTAGTAAGAGTGTAATTGTTGAATAGTGGCTTGAAGTCAAAACCCAATGATTAAGTTAAACTTAAAGACCAAAAAAAAATTACTTGACTTGAGGTGCAAGTAATATTATATTAGGAAATGAAGAGGCTTGTTTCCTATGTAATATTTATTATATATAAAGGGTCGTTTGTACAGAATGGACCAAAACTGGAGTTACATTCCTTTTTCATGTCCATTTAAGAGTTCTTATGTGTTTCGAGACGGATTTAAGACTCCGAAAAATGTACAAATTCCTTTTATTAGGAACACACACAAAATTTGTCTCTACATAAAGGATATAGGTTAAACACCATTAACTAATTCACTTATAACTTCATATTTATAAATATATCAATAACAACTAGCCAGATAGTGGAACCAATACCCGTTGAATGTGTCTAAGAAATAGATCTAATTTTGAGCGTGGTTACCACGAGATAGTTTGTGAGACAAGATTGGGATCCAAATTTATATATCTCAACCACCAATAAAAAACTTTTCAAAAGAGTTTGGAACGGAAGAAAGCCAATTACATTAACAATATTGATGGATGGGGACTCTAGCTCCGGCCATGTCACCTATGATGGTCCTACTGTTGCTAGTTCTTCTACCAGTGAATGCTGACACATGTTACTTCTTAAACCTTTGTGTCTAGATTTCGAAAAAAACCTACATTGGATCTAATTCTACAAATTGGCCTCGCCGATCGATCTTAATTAAATGGAACTA
Organism: Nemophila menziesii; assembly: GCA_029959085.1. Taxonomy (NCBI): domain Eukaryota; kingdom Viridiplantae; phylum Streptophyta; class Magnoliopsida; order Boraginales; family Hydrophyllaceae; genus Nemophila; species Nemophila menziesii. The sequence goes on from JARWIR010000005.1 coordinate 12,638,515, forward strand.
TGTTGAACACATGTTATTTGAAGTGTGTTTTCAGAGACTATGAAACGTCTTAACTTACTATAGAAGTTTGTTGCTGAAGATTTAATAAGTCAAGCTAGAATAGAATGAAAAGAAGTAGGAGTTGACTATAAGGGAAGGGGAGCTGCCTATATAGGTAAGACGTTGACTTTACATAAGCAGTTATTTAACCTGATCTAGATGATCAAGAGGTATTTAATCCCCTATTTTTTCAATATTACTTTTAATTAAATAATAGAAAAAATATTGCAATAAATAATTGTAATAAATAACCGCATGTATATTAATTAATGGTAATTAACCAGTTGGGATTAGCTCACTAGATAGGGTCTTGGTCATCTAATCTAGTGGTGCAGGTTCGAAATGAGTCAATGACTCTGAGTCCAAAGTGGCTTCCCTATGTAACAAAAAGAAAATTAATGTTAAATACGTTTTTTAATCTTTATGTACCAAAAAAGTGGACAAATAAAAATGAATGGAAAGAATAAAATCAAAATTGTAAAAGAAAAAGATTTAATTTGAGAAAAAGTAAAAGATATTATCAAATTTAAGAAAACTTAACACGAAATAGGACTTAAATCTAAAAGGAATTAGAGGAAATTACAAATCAAATCCCAAATAGCCAAAAACTTATTTTTAAAAGCCCAAAGAGTTAGAACTTCTTATTAAGTCCTCAGTTAGCTTTTTAGTTACACAACATTACCTTCATACCCTTGAGCTTCTTTACCTTTCGTCAAGGGTACGCGCCCAACAGGGTTTAACTCAGTACAGACCCATTGACGCCCACTCGTTTTCATACGAATGTGTGCCGTTTTTATTTTATTTATTTATTATTGTATTAAATTGTATTAAGTCCTTGAATGGGCTGTCCATGTAAAAGTCTCTATGGGTACGGACCCATCTCGAACAACAGCTAGATGGGATTGTACCCATCTCGAAAAATAGCAATATGGGGTTGTACCTATCTCGAAAATATGGGGCTGTATCCATCTCAAAAAATAGCAATATGGGGATGTATCCATCTCAAAAAATAGCAATATGGGGCTGTACCCATCTCGAAAAATAACAATATGGGGTTGTACACATCTCAAAAAATAGCAATATGGGGTTGTACCTAACAAAGAAACACCACAATATTGGTTGTGGGGATGTACCCTTACGGTTAGCACACTCGACTTTACCTGGTAAAAAATAAAACAATGAAGCAAAAGTTTAAACACAATGAAACAAAAAAAAAATCAAATCAAAACAAACAAAACTAAACCGATAATTTAAAAACAATGAAACTGTCTTTACCTTATATGGGTTCTTCGCTGGCCGGAGATGGAGGTGTAGATCTGGCGGTGGAGGAGATCTGAGTGGCGGAGGTATTGCACTTCAGCGTTCATTTGGTCATGTGGTTGTACCAACGGCCCATGGTCAAGGGGTTGTACCCACGACCCATGGGCCTGTACCACGTCAGTTTTTACCTGCAACAGAGAATGACTTGGTCGCGAAGAAGAGAATGGCTCCGGATCCATGAACGAACCTTGCTGGCGAAGAAGAGAGTGGCTTCTTGTGGCAGATCTGAACGAACACTGTGGCGAAGAAAAAGAATGGCTTGGTGGCGCAGAGGAGTTGGTCGTGAAGTAAGGCCCAGCGGAGTTGGGATCAGTGATTGTAGGTTGCAGAATGGGATGATGGGCCATGGTGAGAAGCCCAACAATAGGGTCTGGATCTGGTCCAGATCGAGGCTACAAAGGAGCGGCGAGGTTCTGATGGCCACGCACGGTGGCGAGATGGCAGCTTCGTGGATGTTCAGTTGTCTTCTACAGAAGAGCTTCGTGGTGGTAGGGGTGAGATCTCGGAACGAGAACAACATAGAAGAGGGAGGGCATGGTGGTAGGGGTGAGATATGGGAACGACAAAAAAGAGAAGGAGCGGCATCTAAGGAGAGAGAACAGAGAGAATACAATGAAGAGAGGTAAGAGACGTTTCCGTAACCTAATGGGTTATGATTTTTGGTTTCTACTTTTTACTGTAATAATAGGGTAGGGAGAGGGCATATTTGGATTTTTTTATTTATTTAGTTGAGTTTGTATAGATAATTGGGGGGAGAACTTTTATTGTTAGTTCACGTATTGCTTGGGTCTATATTTATAATTGCCCTAGTGAATTACTAGACTCAGTGGAATTTTACCTTTATTCCGTCCCTGTTGGGTCATGTTTTCAAATGCAGTGTATGTCTCCATCAAGAATCGTTTAAAAATTGTGCTGTCTTCTCAGTATCAAATAAATAAGTTAATTGTAATTAACTTTGAACAATTCTCTGTAATAAAATCAATGGAAGTAATCCTGGCAAGTTAAAAAATATTTTATTATTACTAAAACAAGAAGTCTAAATTTATTAATTCGGGTACCACAATATTGCAGAAATTGGATGATAGAGAGTACTTGAGTTTATATCAGCATATTAATGGTGAGATATAAAACCCATCATCATTATTAAATGTTCTGTTGCTGCTAGTAACAAGTTATGGTCATCCATCAATATGGGACACTCAATAGCAATTAATTTCCCAGCCTAGTAGGGTAATATAGTACATCATTGATTTGGTAACATAGTAGTGCATCATTATCTAGAATAAACCAAAATATATTATCTTTTCAAATTGACAGCCTTTTTCTTTATGAAAATACCAGCGAACTAGTTTTGTTACAAATCAGCGTCGATTTTTGCTTAGTAACATTAAACTATTGCACATGCATTTAGTTCCCCTCCACCAACTCAAAGTTATCATTAAACTATTTCTTGCATAGATTTTCACCAATTGGTTTAAAATATATCTCAATGGCAATAAACAACGTCACGTTTTGATTCTCAACGTTCTTACATACACTTATCGATCCTTAATTATTATATATATTCATCAAACACATTTCAGCATCAGTTGACTTCATATTTATTGCAACCATGTTCACAGCTCAGCCAAGAACCACCAAAGTTAGCTCAGACTTTAACTTTGCAACCACCACCACTACCACCATCTGGCGGCCAGAGTCGATCTCGGGAACGGTTACAAACACCAAAATCCGACAACATCATGGTGTCTGTAAAAGTAAAAGGAATATACCAATACGAGCAGTTATCAGTGGAGGTGATAATAAGACGTCGGTGGAGAAAGCAAAAGAGGGTAATGGGTCAATTTCTTCTTTATCAAAAAGCGGAACCATAGATGTGAAAGCAGTGATCACTATAAGGAAAAGCCTGAAAGAGAAAATCAATGAGAAAATTGAAGATCAGTGGGAGTCACTTATTAATGGTATTGGTAGAGGAATCTTGATTCAACTTATCAGTCAAGAGATTGATCCTGGTTAGTTTCCTTCCATTAATTAAATCTTTGATGTGGTTTTGTTGTTAAGCCTATAAATTATAATTATATGGTAAATTTTTGACTTTCCATTGTATAATGTCCGTATATTACTTATCTAATTTAAGGAATTGAGTGAATTGTCTTTTACAGTTACTCAATCAGGTAAGAGTGTAGAATCATACGTGAGAGGCTGGCTTCAGAGATTACCTGACCAACCAAACATTGTCGAATATTCCGCTAATATCAAAGTGCCTCGTGATTTCGGATGTCCTGGAGCTATTTTGATAACAAATTTCCTCGACAAAGAGTTTTTCTTAGTACAAATTATAGTCCATGGATTCAAAGACCATCTTTTCTTTCCAGCTAATTCATGGATTCATTCTCGCAAAGATAATCCCGAGAGTAGAATTATCTTCAGAAATCAGGTCCAGATAGTTAATTCTTTATTACCCAAATTAAAATCCGTTTATTAAAACGATCTCATTGTTGTGACAGGTATATTTACCTTCTCAAACACCTCCCGGAATAAAAGACCTTCGTCGCGAAGATTTGCTAAGTATGCGTGGAAATGGGAAAGGCGAGAGAAAAATGCATGAACGAATCTACGATTATGATGTTTATAATGATTTAGGTAATCCCGAAAAGAGTGCGGATTTAGCTCGGCCTACAGCAGGTGGGCCCAAGAATCCTTATCCGAGAAGATGTCGAACCGGTCGACCTCCGATGAAGAAAGGTATTTCTTATTTTACTATAATACCCCCCACCCCTTGCGTAATCGTTTTTTTAACTTGGAATTCAAACAGATCCTTCGGTTGAAAGTAGAATAGAGAAGCCTAGTCCAATTTATGTTCCACGAGACGAAGCTTTTGACGAGATTAAACAAAATACTTTCTCTGCCGGAAGATTAAAAGCGGTGTTGCACAACCTTATACCATTAATTGCCGCTACCTTATCAAGTTCAGACATTCCCTTCACGGGTTTTAACGACATTGATAAGCTTTACAACGATGGATTTTTCTTGTGTGAAGAGGAGAAAACTGGACTACAAAAGAATCCTTTCATTAAAAATATAATGGAAAAAGTACTAACTGTTGGAGAAAGATTGCTAAAGTATGATGTTCCGGCTATTATTAGACGTATGTGTAATTTCATTTTTGGACTTTTATACTCTTTACTTTATTTCATGTCTGAATGTAGGTGTTTATACTTTCAGGCGATAGATTTTCATGGCTAAGGGACAATGAGTTTGCACGACAGGCACTAGCTGGGGTTAACCCTGTAAACATTGAACTTCTGAAGGTAGATCATAAAATTGACTCCTCATGCTGAGTTTTGAGGTTTTTTAATTTATTTATTACGGTTTATATATTCGACAGGAACTTCCAATTCTAAGTAAACTTGATCCTGAGTTGTACGGTCCTCCAGAGTCGGCAATTACTGAGGAATTACTAGCTGAAGCTTTGAGTGGAGTGAGTGTAAAGGAGGTAATGATTTACAAGAATATTATACTTTTCTAGTAATGAGTTATATATTATATATTTCCCTGAATCAATAATTGTGTCTATTTTTGCAACAGGCGATGGAGAAAAAGAGGTTATTTATAATCGATCATCATGATACGGTTTTACCATTTATTGAGAAATTGAACTCTTTGCCGGATAGAAAAGCTTATGCCTCGAGAACAATTTTCTATTATGCACCTTCACATATTTTAAGACCGATAATCATTGAGCTTTCACTACCTCCCACACCTTCTGATCCGAATCACAAACGTGTTTTTCTCCATGGACATGATGCTACTACTCAATGGATTTGGAAACTAGCTAAAGCACATGTATCTTCTGTAGATGCTGGAATTCATCAACTTGTAAACCATTGGTAAGAGCTTATCTCGAAACTGTTTAATCACAGGGATTAATGGTGCAATTTCTGCAGGTTAAGGACACATGCTTGCGTAGAACCGTTTATAATTGCTACTCATAGGCAGCTAAGCTCAATGCATCCAATTTACAAGCTTCTCCACCCTCATATGCGTTACACTTTGGAAATAAACGCCCTGGCGAGACAGAGTTTAATTAACGGTGGTGGAGTTATCGAAGCTTGTTTTACCCCCGGAAAGTATTCATCCGAAATCAGCTCCGCAGCGTACAGAGACATGTGGCGATTTGATAAGGAAGCTTTACCCGCTGATTTACTTCGAAGGTATATAAATTTAAATTTTCTCATAACATTATATAATTTCCCGAGCTTCGAAATATAAAAACAATAAGAAATAATGTAATTACAGGGGAATGGCCGTGGAGGATCCGTCAGACCCTAGCGGGATGAAGCTTTTAATCGAAGACTACCCTTATGCAGCAGATGGGCTTCTGATATGGAATGCTATTAAAGAATTGATAGAATCTTACGTTAATCATTTCTACTCCGACCCTAATTCGATCACATCAGATGTTGAGCTACAAGCATGGTGGAAAGAGATTAAGAACAAGGGACATCAAGACAAAAAGGACGAGCCGTGGTGGCCAAATCCCAACACTAAAGAGGTTTTATCCGGGATTTTAACGACAATGATATGGCTAGCTTCGGGACAACACGCAGCTTTAAACTTCGGTCAATACCCATACGGTGGTTATGTACCGAATCGTCCAACACTTATGCGAAAACTGATACCAGAAGAAGGTGATTCGGAGTATGAGAACTTCTTTCATTCACCCGAGAGGACGTTTTTGTCATCTTTGCCTACTCAACTACAAGCTACTAAAGTTATGGCGGTTCAGGACACTTTATCGACTCATTCTCCGGATGAAGAGTACTTGAACCAGCTGTACAACCTTCATAAATTCTCGAGCAATGATCAAGAAGTTTTGAAACTGTTTGAAAAATTTGACGCGAAATTGGAGGAGATAGAAAGCATTATACACAAGAGGAATAAAAGTATACATCTTAAAAACCGGAGTGGTGCGGGTGTTCCACCGTATGAATTGCTTCTACCCTCATCAGGCCCAGGGGTGACCGGCAGAGGAATTCCCAACAGTGTGTCTATCTAACATTGCGCTTGAGGTATCAGATTTACTTTTACTCTTTAAGGATTGTGATATTGAAATGAGTATGTTTTTTCAGGTGTATATTTTGTCACGTTTCAAGTCTAAAAGCTCGTCTGCGAGAAAGACTAATATTGTTGTAAACTAAAAAACGAGTTGTTGCCTTGCAAGGCATCACACCCTTGTTCACTCACTTAACACATATCTCACGTTGCTCATATAAACATTACTATCGAGAACGTAATCAGATAATTTAGTATTTTGTAATGTGGTGCACTATCTCTTTTAAGAACTTAGCTATATTATTTGTCACCGTTCCTGTATGTGTGCCGATGACACCAGTTAAGTGTATTTGAAAATGAATTAAAGCGAATTAAGACACAACTTGAATTTGAAAATATCTCAACCAATGATACATCTATAAATATTTTTCAGTAATTTTAAATTTAATTATTAGATAAAGTTATTTGTAATATATAAGTCAAGCTATTTGCATCTTTTATTATAGTACCTCTTATAGCGAAAGTCCACTTGATTACTGGATTAGTTAATGAACCAACTAATCTGCGTTTAGATTTTACATGGAAGACTTAAAAGTTTTGAAAACCCGAGTGTCTCTCTATTACAAGTAAGTAACTACCCTCGTCACCATCAATAGCATATTGACCAATACAAACTCGCCACATAATACAAATATATGCATACAGCTTGCCATGTCATTTTCCACCTTCGATCCCTTCTTGTCCCTATTTGAACCCCTAGACCATAACAACCAATCCTAACTCGCCACGTACTATAAATTATATGAATATAGCTTGCCACTCTCCTTCAAGATCCTATTTAAGCTCAACCCATAGTACCTCCTATATCACAAACAAAACACACCGAGCTAAGTTAAGCCACTGAGTCATAAACATGTTTTCATTAGGAGAAATGCAGTCAACTGCGTCAGGGTTTTTCTCAGCCTACGCCTCACTAGCAGCAACAATGATGTTGTTCAGATCAATGGCAAGTGATATCATCCCACCACAATTCATGTCCTACCTCACTCAAGGCTTCAATTATATCTTCCACTATTTTTTCCCACCATTATCATCACCATCCAATATTGTCACCATCACCATAGAAGAATTAATTGGCATGACACCTAATCAGATCTTCGAGTCGGCTGAAATCTACCTCGGAACTAAAGTCAGTCCAGATGCTCAACGTTTCAAAGTAAGCAAAACCCCACGTCAGAACAAAATTAACGTCACCATCCAAAGGAATGAAGAAGTTAACGACTCTTTCAAAAACATTCCGCAGCTGACATGGCTGTTCGCTTCAGATGCTCCGGACTCCGATAAAATGTCGCCAGAGAAGAACTACTTCGAATTAAGTTTCGACAAAAAGTATAAAGAGGAAGTGGTAAATGAGTACTTACCTTTTGTTATCGAACAAGCAAAAGAAATTAAAGGAAAAGATCGTGCAATTAGACTTTATACGCGCGGTTGTTCCACGTACGATGATGATGATAATAGTTATGGATCATGGGGATCGATTAAATTGGAGCATCCATCAACTTTTGATACATTAGCAATGGAGCCTGATATGAAGAAAGCAGTAATCGATGATATCGAAAGATTTTTACGGAGGAAAGATTTTTATAAGAAGGTTGGGAAGGCTTGGAAGAGAGGTTATTTACTGTATGGTCCTCCAGGTACGGGAAAATCCAGTTTGGTTGCTGCAATGGCTAATTATTTGAAGTTCGATATATATGATGTGGAGTTATCGAGCTTGTATTCGAATTCTGAGTTGAGGGACATTCTTGTTTCTACAAAGAATCGTTCCATTATTGTGATTGAAGATATTGATTGTAGCGTGGAAACCCATGACCGCTCGTTAGGATATCATGAGCCTAATGACGACAAAAAGGTAACTTTTCTGTCAAAAATAAATTCTGAGTTATCATATAGTTTATAAGTCAAACTTATGAATTCTGATATTACAATTATCATTAAGTAATAATCTTAATATTAGAGGTCTCGTTTGCAATGGACGCCTTACTAATTCATTTGCTTAGCCATTAATGTAGAAATCCTTATTTGCTCAAAATTGTTGATTTGTTTGTTGCAGTTTACACTATCAGGGTTGTTGAATTTTATCGACGGTTTATGGTCAAGCTGTGGAGATGAAAAAATAATTGTGTTCACGACAAACCATAAAGATAAGCTTGACCCTGCTTTGTTGAGACCTGGTCGAATGGATATGCATATTCACATGTCTTACTGTACCTTCAACAGTTTTAAGACTTTGGCCTTCAATTATTTAGGCATCAACGATTACCCAAAACTCTTTGCTGAAATTAAAGAATTAATTGAGAATGTGCAAATCACTCCGGCTGAAATTGCTGAGGAATTAATGAGAAGTGAAATTGCAGAAGATGCACTTCAGGGAGTTGTTAATCTCCTTCTCCTCAAGCAAAAGACTATTGAGGCTAAGGCTGACGCCGAGGCGGCCAAGGCTAAGGTGAATCAAGTTGATGATGCAAAATCTGAGACTCCTGAAGCTAACGTTGATGAAGAGGAAGAAGATCTTGATGAATTTGAAAAATGGAAATGAGACCGAAGAGGATGGGGTACATATGATTTACCTAGGTTTCTTTATAGAAATCGCTATAGTTATAGTAGAGGAGATTAGTAATATGTCTTAGTGGTCTCTTCCTCCATGTATTAAATGAAAAAATAAATTTATAATGATGAAATGAAATATATATTATTTCAAAATATTCGGCCTTATTGTAAGTCATTAATTAAAAGTTTTGTTATTTAAAAGTAAAAGAATATAATAAATTAAAAATAAAAACCTTTTTAAAATTAAATTGAAATATTTGAAAAAACTATTAAAATAATTTTAAAATCTAAAATCACTTTTAGTGTATTTTGTAGTAAGAAGTACATATTTGGTGTTTCTCCTAAAAGAAGGTTTAAAATAATTTTTAAGTGTTTTTCTAAAAAAACACTTCCAAACAAGCACTTAAGTGTCCGTTTGGGATTTTGATTATTTTAGAACCAAAAACGCTTTTCAATTAAAATTTAAATTTTGTAAAAAATATCAAAAATTATTTTGACATCCAAAATCACTTTAAGTGATTTTTTAAATAATCACCTAACTAGTGTTTTTTCTAAAAGTGATTTTTAAAATCTAGAGTATTATTAGGAATCTAAAATCACTTCTAATGATTATTTTAAAAAGCAATCCGAAACGGGCTCTAATTCTTCACAATTCTTGCCAAAAATTACTTGTGAAAGGTGGGTCTCGGTCTCTCACGATCGTCTTTGGTACTCCCCGCCACTTGTCTATGTTTTTCATGAAGTTTTGGGTTGTCCCGTCCACCATCACATTAAGAGATGCGGGCATGAAGATCCTATACTTTGGAAATCGATCAACCACCACTATGATTGTCCTGCTCCCTTCTGACTTTGGTAAACATGTGATGAAGTCCATAGAAATGCTCTCGAACGGATACTCCGTTATAGGAAAATGTTACAATAATCATGTCGAATAGTGTTTCTCAATATTGTCTTGTTGGCATACTAGACAAGTCCTCACACACGTCTCTACGTCTTTGCGCATCTTTGGCTAGTAGTACGTGTCCTCCACTAACGCCATAGTGCGATGTATTCCCGGATGTCCATCCCACTTTGAGTCATGGCACTTGTTTAAGATTTCTCGTCTCAGGCTCCCCTACTTAGGCACGAAAATACGGTCACCCTTTGTGAATGGTTGGTCCTCCCTCACCCAAAATCGTTGGGTCTTTCCCTCCTTAGCATACCCAAGCAACTCCTTTGCTAGTGGATCATGCTCCAAGCCTTTGCTTATTCGGTCTCTCAAGGGACATTCTGGTTGACACCTTCGATTCTCCAAGTTGATTGAATAACTCGACAATCAACATAATAGGATACTTGTTCTTTATCGTGATCTTGTTGAGAGAACGATAGTCCACACACATTCTCAACGAACTGTCCTCCTTCTTTTGAAATAACAGTGGTGCACCAAAAGGAGAGTTAGAAGGACGTATCTTACCTATGTTAAGTAGATCTTGTAGTTGTCTCCTCAACTCCGCAAGCTCAGTAGGGGTCGTACGATAAAGTGCCATGGCTGGCGGTCGTGCACCTTCCACCAACTCGATTTTGATCAATTTTCCACTTTGGTGCCAACTTTTTCAGTAGTTTTTCCAGCATAATGTAAATCATGTGCGTAATTGACATGTGATATCCTTGATACAAGTGTGCATGGTTAGTATTATATCTTGGTTCGGTAATATAAAGTGTGAATGTGTCATCAACCTAGTGGGTAGGTGTGACCCTTCCCAAACCTCGAAGAAGGGAGGTGTCGGGCGGCGTCAGAAGGGTCAGCCTATCTCATTTGATATTACAGCCTACTCGTCTCTAATCAAGCCGAAGCAAATGTGGTGAGACATCATTTGGGGACAGATGCATGGGGCATGTTGGTTTGGTCTAGGGGACATCCTTGGACAGAAGGGTCCATTATTCATCTACTTGTGAGTGTTATTGTCATGGAGACTTCCTAGAAGGGAGACTGGTGAGTCGGTCTTGTCGAGTTTCCGCAGATTTGGTAGTGGTTGATATGCACGCTTGAGCGAGGTATTACCAAGACAGTTGTGACATGCTCGTGCAGTGGTTGGACAACTTGTGGTGTTTATTGTTTCTGGAGTGGTTGGTTTATCCATGTCAGCTCGTGTGAAGGTAGGGGCATGGTGTCTGGGAAAAACGACAACAAAGACAGTCCACTAGGAGGAAGTTAACGGATTAAGTAGGGGAGTTTGTCACGGGCAGATATTTCTCTCTCACTCGAGACGCAAGTTGGGGTCCTAAGCCACGCTAGAGACACTTAATCATGTGTGTAATTAACATGTGATATCCTCAATACAGGTGCATATGGTTGGGATTTTGTCTTGGTCCAATTATATAAAGCATGAATGTGCTATCAACTTATTGGATATGCGTGGCCCCATCCCAAACCTCGGAGGAGAAAGGTGTCTTTAGGGTCATCTCGTCTCACATATCTATCTTAAATTAAAATTGTTGGAGTGTGAAAAGATGAAACGAGCCTGAAATTTAGAAAAGATTCCAAAAAGGATATTGCAAGATAAGGATTTTCTAATCTTCTGGAATAGTATGATGAATTCCAATTATTATTTTTTAATCCGAATACATGAGCCTGAAAAGACCACCAAAACCATCAATATCACACTATGTAAAGATAAAGATACCATTAAGAATGTTATTCTACTATCAAATAATCTGAAAGTTGTACTAAATTTGTTATTTAGACAACAAAAATAGAGGTCCAACAATTTTTTTATGTTGGTCGGAAAGAAAGACGAAAAAGGAAAAAGAAGAAACAAAACAAAGAAAACAAAAGCGAAGATCCAAAGCTCAATTGATCCTCACTCGAATGAAAAGATTGTTCAATTCAGAGTCCGAAACTTGGTTATGAAGCGGTTCCTTTTCCTAACCTTTTTTGCAAGTCAATGGACACATCCGTTAAACTGTCTTGAGATATGTTGTTAAATAATCAAACCAAATTGTTCCGCCATTTTTTCAATCTTTCTTAGCATCAGATAAATTATCCAATTTGTTGCTAACAAGTTGCTTGATACCTTGAATGATTTTAAGGTCATTACAGAAGTTTTTCTCGTTTAGGAAATTTTTCGACATTCGTATTGTTTCCGAAATTACTTGGGCTTCTCCCTCACAATTACTGAATCTACTAGAGTTACCTTTGTATTGTCGGTCCTTACCGCATTATGCTTGTGTATTTGTACAATATCTAGACCAGTAGGTTCGTATGCCTCGTTAAAGGAAGTATCGCACAAAAACAGAATCTATGTTTATCATTATTCCCTGTGTCTTGATTCCTCCACTTAGAACTGAACCGTTCGTTCATTACCATTTTAGTCGATCTAATGACACCTCTGGTCTTTTATTCTCATGTATATTGCTTTCCAACAATTATCTCAACAATTTCAATATTACCTATTTTAAATATATAACTAAAACTCTTGTAATTTTGTTGCAATAAGAGGAAAATCTTTTTTGATCTTGGATCACAAGCCTCGCAGTTAAAAATTAAATAAAAACCAGTATTGAAGAAGATCATAAAATAAATTCGATAAGAATGAAAATTTCAAACCACAACATTCATCAAATACACATAAACCCCCAGAATTTGTTCATTCTACTTCCTGATACATCTTTTCGAAACACTATCCTCTAAATTTGCACAAATCCCCCTAGACTTCTAACAACTAATAAAACAGCACCACCATATAACTAAAATAGCTTCCAATCCCAAATCAAAGTAAACTTTACGACGGATCCTTGTCAAATCTTATCCCTCGCAATAAACTCTTGGCAGTTTCCTTCTCCTAGAAAATAAAACAAACACTTTCAACAAAAAAAAACATCCAAAAAATGCACAAAAGCAAAACAAAATACTTACAGGTCCAGTATAATCAAGCAAACGTGTACAATACACCTCAGCATCATCAAATCTCTTTTGCGCTTTACAATAATTCGCAAGAAACAACAAAGCTTCCACCATATTAGGCCCTTCTCTCTCTTCACTTTCCATTCTCTCTAAATCCTTCTGATAATAAAACGCAGCTTCATCATTTCTATTTAATTCACAATGTAATTTCGCTAATTGATGAATCGCAATAGCTTCTTGATCATTACAATTAGCTGCTCTTCTATAACATTTTATCGCTTCTTCAACCATATGAAGCTGTTCCGTTTCATAACACTGTGCCATAGCTATCCATAGCCTAGAATCACTCGGTTGTAAAAATACCGATTTTTTAAAATAATGTAACGCGTAAAAAGGCATCCCCATCATTTCATACGCTTGGCCCAGCCCGTACCAGGCCCGATAATCACACGGGTTTATATCTACAGCCCGACGATACGCGTCTATAGCTGACGGAGTGTTCTTCATTTCAACGTACTCATGACCCATTAAAGTCCACGCGGATAAATACTTTTTATTTAATTTTAACGCCCTTCGAAAATAAACAACTGATTTTTCGTGTTGGCCTTTTAGACTGTAATAATTTCCGATTATACAACAAGACTCTGGGCGATATTTATCGGTTGTGAATACTCTATGAGCGAGATAACTTAAAGCGGAAAAACATTCTTTTGCGTAAAGTACGTTTGAATACATATCCATATCCTCGATTCGATAAGGATCGTTTCGTAAAAGTTCTTCGAATATAACTTCGACTTGTTCGAATTCACGTAAACTATACTGAGCTTTCGCGATTTGTGCTTGAATGTAATTACTGAAACTAAACGTACCTTGGAGATATTCGTACTTTGATAATGATTCGGAGTGCATACGAAGCTCTTGATAAGCGTTTGCGAGAAAGAAATCTTTCATCCAATGGTTGTTTAGGTTAAGAGTATTCATGGTTTCGATTGTGGTGGTTAAGGATTGAAGTTCAGACCAAGCGCTCCAATTCCATGGGTAAGTGTTAACGGATTCTACTAGGACTGTTATAGCGAGGTTTTTTATACCCTTTTCTTTTAGGACAAGTCCGTAGATGTATAGACAAAAGGAGTCGATTGTACCCTTTTGGCGAAGGGTTGATAATTCTCGCTCGAGTGATTCTAGTTCAGTGTTTATTGCTTCACTCTTGCCTAAGGGACCTTCGAGCTCTATCACTTCTTCTTCTTTTCTTTTTTCTCCAGCCTTCGTGAGCAGAATATGAAGTACATAAGCAAATTAAGCCTTTGAATCGAGCAAAAATGGTAGAAATTAAAATGTTTGATTTAGAAACTAACCAGGTAAAGAGCATAGCAGCGCAAAAAGACGGATTTCTTGTTGGTTTGGTCACGGAGGACATGAGCAGCTCTACGATACTCTCTGCAATCGAAGTATGATTTTGCTAACAAGTAAAAATCGCTATCAATTGCTTCATCGTCCTCATCTTGCACGGGTGTGGAAGTGTAGGAAATTCCGGCGATGGGAGTGGAAGTATAACTGACATCACCGGAGGCGGCTGTGCGGTAGCGACGGCGGATACTGGAGCTTCCACGCTGGAATCGAGTGTGTGAAGGGGTGTTCTTTGCTGGGTCTTGTTCTATTCCGACTAACTGTTCTGCTGCCCTGTAAAAAATTCATAAAAACAAACAAAATTTGAGATTTAAAAAATTCAAAATTGGTAAATGGGTATTTCTTTTACGTACCATCTGGAGGCGGAATAGAGGCAGCGGTCGCTGAGGTTGCGTACGGCGGAGCGGAGCTCGTTACGGCAGGTTTCTTTGGTAGCCATTTAAGTGGATCTCCGATTAGCTACTTGTTAGGTTTCTGCATAAGTTGAAGTTTGTGTTAATGAAGATGGAAATGTACCCTAAGAAAAGCTTTTGGATTTGTATGTATCTAGTTATAAGTGGAGTGGAGATATAAAACGTGAATCAGGTGATGATTATGGTGAAAGATTTGATTCAGGAACATAGTGGATTATGGTAAAGGAAGGGCAGTGATGGTGGTCCGAGATCGGGAACGCAAACAAACAAGGTGGACGGCCTCTTGGTCAGTGACTCTGAACCCTTATATTTCTAGGAGGGATTTTAAAAATGTAGAGGGTTTTTAAACTTTTTAAAAAATTAAAAGCGGCTCGAAATGAAATGTTTTTTTTTTTTTTTTAAATAAACACTTCCAAACATCTTGTGGCTAATCCTTTGGGCAAGAGAACAAAGAAGGTGAGCATAGGGCTGCAAATAAACCGATACTCTCACCAAGGGCTCGAGTTTGAGTTTGCTAAGGGTTTGTTTGAGTTCGGCTCGTTACTTAAACAAACCAATATAAGCTTTAAATTCAGGCTCGTTTACTAAACGAGACAAACTCAAACCTATGTAAGCTCGACTCGTTAAGCTCGTGAACAATTTGGTAAGGGTTCGGTAAGAGCTCGTTAATAGGCTTGGTAGATATATTCAATTAAAAGTTATATATATATATATATATACAAAAAGTCAAAACTACGTAAAACTTTTGTACATGTAATTAATCGTAACTAAAATATTTTATATTCAATAAGTATATTTTTTTTATATCTAATAAATATACTTCTAGTATCTAGGGCTGCAAATGAACCGATACTCTCACCAAGGGCTCGAGTTTGAGTTCGCTAAGGGTTTTTTTGAGTTCGGCTCGTTAGTTAACAAACCAAGCTCAAGAAAGCTAAAGTTCGGTTCGGCTCGGTTCTTATCATACTCAAACCAAGCTCAAGCTCACTAAAATATTAGCAAACAAACTCAAGAAAGCTAAAGTTCGGCTCGGTTCGGTTCGTTTGCAGCCCTAGGTGAGCATACCCTTGGAGAAGAGCTTTACTTTTTCTTTTCTTCTTTTTTGACGTTGAAAGGTGCCTAAGGCAAAAAAGGAAAAAAGAGAAATATAAAAAAGTTATCTGATTTTTAACTTGTTAAATAACCGAGTAAGTTTAAACAAAGCTACGTAAAAAAGGTACGATAAGAGATGGCTCTTTGCTTAACTTTTTTTGCGAGTTTATCCCGTTAAATATCCTATGGATGTGGTGAATGGTGATAAGTCTGATAGCAACGGTCCGCAACAGTCTTCTGGATGATCTTCTTCAAGATTGGTTGGATTTTCTAACTCGCTACTAAAATCTGTCTAATACCTTGGATGATTTCAAGGTTATCTGAAATGATGGCTTTCTTCTTTTCCAGAAACTCTTTGCATTTTTCAACAGTTTCAAGGACACTCATTGCTTCGCCTTCCAAGATTGAATCGCATTCCACTGTTCTTTTAGAGTTTCGGTGATTCCGATTTTTTTGTGAAATCTAACAATTCCAATGCCTGTGGGTTCCATTTTGTTGTCGAAAGAAGCATCACATGAGAAAATAATATCTTCTTCGTTGTTATGTGGAGAAATATTTTCTTCTTCACTAATGTTATGTGATATTATGGAAGTACTCTGAAGTTTTTCCTAGTCGATTCCATGGAATTCTGACATGAGTTTATTTGTGGCTATAATGATGTTATCCCCTTAAATCTTAATATTTTCATGCAGAGCTTTCATTTTTGTCTTCCAAATGTTCCATATACATATCATGATGTGATCCATTACAAGATTCTCCTCCCCCGCCTTTTTTTGTATTCTTCAATAGTTCTTGTAATCCATGTTTCCAAATTATTTTCCATATTTTCTTTTATCTTAAGTTGTAAAGATGTGTTTGCCCATAATTTTTTACTAACACTACATTTTAGAAGTAAATGTTCGTCCGATTCCTTATTATTGAGTAACCATATGCAATTGGGTGAATCGGCACATTTCTTTCTATACAAGTTTCCTTTTGTGGGGATTGTGTTATTACAAGCTTTCCACGTAAATATTCTAATTTTCTTTGGGATGTTCGTCTTCCATATAATTTTCCAAATGGGTAAGTTGTAGTTAACCTGATCATTTGCAGGACGAGGCTTCAACGTGACTTGTTCCTCTGTGAGTATCTTATAGCATGTCTTTGTGTTATACTTTCCATACTCATAAAAGGGCCAAATATATTTATCTTTAGAGTTCATATCCATTCTTGTAATATATGGGTTAATGGCTCTGGGAAACAAGTTATCCGGAATCTCGGAATTCTAGTTTTGTGATCTTTTATTTAAAAGTTGGCTTACGTTCGTGATTGTGCAATTTGGTATCGGTATCTTCTCCATTCCCTATCAGGTGTATCTCGTATTTTTTGATAAAGTCCTTACCCTCCATTATGTTGGCCCAACTCCACATTCTACTCTGTCTTAATTCTATATTAAAAACTTATTATTGTGAAAGTAATACCTTTTAAGAGTCTCGCAAGTGGGTATTTGGATTACTCATTATCCTCGGTGCTTGTGAAGCTAGTACGTTGTATTCATCCATTTAAAGTATTTAAATCCCAAACAACCTATTAATTTCCCCACTACAACCCTAAACCTATTAGTATATCAGACATTCTTTTTGCTGATGATTCACTTTCTTTATTGCTATAGACGAGACTAACATAAATGCTTTTAAAGATTGTCGCACTACCTATTGTGAAGGATTAGGTCAAAAGATAAACTTCGATAAGTCAGCAATAACTTTTAGCAAATAAACTCCACAAGAGAAAAGAAATTTAGAGTCAAAAGCAATCAATATAGAAGAAACAACGGACCTCAAAAAATACTTAGGAATTCCTCTTTGCCATAAAAGGTCCAAAGTAGAATCACTAGAATAGATAGCAAAAAAGGTCTTCAAACATACAGAAGGATGGAAAGCAAAATTATTATCAAAAGAAGGAAAAGAAGTACTCATTAAATCCATTCTACAAGCAATTCCAATTTACTATATGTCAATCTTTTATTTTCCTATATCCTTTTGTAAAAAAAAAGGAAAAAAGCTTAATCCTTTTTTTAAGCTTCACATCAGGCCAATTAGATCTGTTGAACCTTATTCCATATAGCTTTCCTACGTTGTCTCCCATTTCTCCACCTCAACAACAGATGTGTATATATACACGATATTCCATAAAATACAAGGATTAAATAGCAAAAAACAAGACAAAGTAGTAAAAAGTTCACCATTTGCTGCAGCAATTATAGGAACCGGAGTAGTTGTTGAAAATATGAACGGTCGACCCCGTAAAGTCCGACAAGCGACGCAGCGACTTCGCGGCCTCCATTTCCATTCTTCACAGCGACGCCACCGTTTTCCTGTGACAATCACCAGCTGGAGTCTTCAGATATGGCGTCGGAGAAGACGGAGCCCGTGATTCAACAGTGTTTCTGGCGGATCTACTCAATGCCCTTTGTGAAGAGATCTTCCATGGCAACGAACGTAGGTGCTTTGCAAGGATGCCAGAATTCTTGAGCTCGATGCTCTATTTCCAGACACATGTTCAAATGATTGTGTATGAAGAGAGATGAATTATTGTGTATAAAGAGAGATGAAGCATAATCTTAGGGTGTATGGAGAGAAGAGAGGTTAAAATTTTAGGGTTACGGAAAATGAAATTTTGCAATTTTTTTAAATGAAAATAGTACATATATTAGGAGAAAAAACAAAAACGGGTATAATAGTAAATGGCAATTTAGATGTATAGTGTTAATTGTTCTTTGTGGTCTTTAGTAAGAAGAGCAAAGTAGTGAAAACGATATGGAGCTCAAACATTCCAAAAAAAATCAAGTTATTTATGTGGAGAATGGTAAACAATACAATTCCTACAAGAGACGATTTATACAAGAGAAAATGTGTGGACGCTACGAACTGTCTATGGTGTAATCATAATTGTGAGGATGTAGAGCACCTACTTCTCACCAACAAACGATAATCTTTATACAAAAAAGTGTAATGATACAAAATATTGTGTTATATGCAAAGATGAAGTGGAAACTATAGAACACATCCTCTTTAATTGCCTTTGGGATAGAGCTACTTGGCTTACATCTCCATTAAGTTTATTAACTGGCAACCATAATTGCTGTAGAGTAGATATCTGGATGGCCAATGTAATTAAATTTGTGGGTAAAAATGTGGTGAAGGTTAATTTAAAACTGAGTTGGCTTGTATTTTGGCTTTACAAATTTGGAAGAAAGAAATGCGTATATATTTAAAATACTCCACTTGACCCTATTATCACTATAAGAAAGGCTCTAAATCTGTGGGAAGAACAGTTAAATATTCTCTCCAAGGATGATAGCAATAATCTGAGGAGAAACAATGAAGGAAAGTTAATATGCAACAATGATAAACCTAATGATGATACTAAGTATCTGAAGGCAGTGAGTATGAAATCAAACACTATATTGGATACTATGACACGTGTTATGAAAAAACAAAAGCAGGAACCTCTCCTAATACATACTATAAAAATTAATAGTGATGCTTTATTTATTAAAGAAAAATTTTATTGTTTGTGTTGCCAGAGAACACAAATGAGGGGTTATTAAAAGTAATGCATGGAGAATTGAAGCTAGTTTTTTTTTTTTAAGCAAAGGGACTGATAATATTAAAATAAGGTGAGGAGAGTTAACCAACTCCGGTCACCACAAAACCAGGAAAGTCATTACATAAAAAGGAATGTAAGTCAAAAGGAATATTACAAATCCATGAAGGACAAAGATTAGAAACAGAAAAAGCCTTAGCGAGCCAATCAGCGACTTTGTTGGCTGTTCTTCTTATACCACAGATGCGAAAGTTCGTGTGGTCCTTGGCCAAATTTTTGATATCCACAAGGATAGCCCTGTCTTTCCAATGACAGTTCGTGCTCGGGGAATACAAGGCCTTCAAAACAGCTTCAGCATCAGATTCAACTCTATTGCATAGGGGAGCATGATCAATAGCAAATTGAACGCCACTTCGAATTGCTTTTGCTTCTGCTTCAAAACTAGAGGATGCAGTAATGTCCATGGCAAAACCATTAACAACTTCACCTTTCCAGTTGCGGATCACTGCTGCTGCTGTGGCTTTTCCGTTCTTAAATGTAGCATCCACATTCATCTTCAAGGATTGCTGGGGAGGGGGAGACCAAACAGGGATAATAGAGAGCCAATCATCAATGAGGTTATCAGTACTAGAAGAGGGATAGGACATGCTCGAATCATCAACATAAAAAACTTGCCTGCGAAAAATATCAATAAGATTATTACAAGAATCATAGTTAATGGGGGTAGCATTAAACACGAAATTATTTCTAGTCAACCAGATAACCCAAAGACAAAGGATCACAGTGCACAGTAATTTCATTTTATCTTTCAAGTTACTCCCAGATTGTACAATGTTACCTATCCAAGTATTAATACCAAAGTCAAAGAAAGGGGGAATGTGACAGTGTAGGGGGGATAAGACCCAAAATTTCCTAGTCCAATCGCATCTAAGAAACAAATGCTCAAGGGATTCTTCTTCTTTAAGACAGATATGACAAAGATCAGTAGAGGAGCATCTTCTATTAAATCTGTTTTGTTCAGTAGAAAGAGCATTCATAAAAATGCGCCAGAAGAAGAATTTAAACTTAGGGGGGGGGCATTTGAATTCCAGTTAAGTCTAAGAAGATCTGAATTGGGGAACAGGGATGGGCTAGGGTGATGAGAAGGAGCAATTAACCCCAAAACTGCTGAATGATACCCAGATTTACAGGTATAGATACCATCTTTAGTGTAGGGCCAGATTAATTTAAGGTTCTGAGAAGTCCAAGGAATATTAAGCTTAGAGATAGTGGCAACATTCTCAGGGCTAAAAAGGGAATTCAACATATCTAGTTTCCAAGTTTTTGATGAGGAGTGAAGTAGATCAGCCACAAACTTAGGAAAAGAGGGATCTTCAGAGTAAAAAATAGGCCTGCCAATAATGGAACCTGTCCAGTTGTCATCCCAAATGAGAGTAGAGTGCCCATCTCCAATGGGTTTAATCAGTTTGGGCTTAAGGAAGGATAACCCCTTGCGAATACTATTCCAAATCCATGAGCTACCCCGTACATCCTTAGTTTCCAACATATCATTATCAGGGAAGTAAATTCCTTTAAGGACACGATGGACTAACGAGGAGGGGCGATTCATAATTGACCAAGCCTGTTTAGCAAGGAGAGACAGATTAAAAGCTTCAAGATTCTTAATACCTAACCCCCCAGCTTCCTTAGGAGAGGCAATACGATTCCAATTAATCCAGTGGATTCCTTGATCATCCTCATTGCCCCATAGGAAGTGACAGGTCAAAGAATTAATCTTATTAATGACTCCTTTAGGGATAGCTAATAGGGACATGAAGTAAGTGGGGTAAGCATGGATGATAGAAGAAATAAGAACAGCTTTCCCAGCCATAGAAAGTAAAGATTTTTTCCACCCACTTAATTTAGAAGCAGTTTTGTCAATTAACGAGTCCATCGCTTGAGTCTTAGAATTTCCCCACAAAGTAGGTAGTCCCAGATATAAGCCAAGATCCTCAGTAAGAGGCATACGAAAGGAATCAGAGATAAGCAATTTCATAGCAGGGGAACAATTGGGACTAACAAATATAGAAGATTTATTAAGGTTAATGGAAAGACCAGAAGCAAAGCAGAATCTATACAAAGTTTCCTTGAACACATGAATCTCCAAATTTGAATTCCTAAGAAAGAAGATTGAATCATCAGCGAAAAGGAGATGATGTATATGGGGACCCTGTTTACTCAATTGGATACCTTTAATATCACCTTCCAAAAAATCTTTTTCAATAAGGATAGACAGGACATTAGAGGCAATGGTAAAAAGATAGGGTGAGAGAGGGTCTCCTTGACGAAGACCACGGGATGGAATAAAGCTTCCAACCTTATTACCATTGATAAGGACATTAAATTTAACCGACGTGACACATTCCTTGATGAGGGTTATCCAATTATCATGAAAACCAAGCTTTCGAAGGATAGAGAACAAGAAAGACCATCTCACTCTATCATAGGCTTTATGAAGATCAGCCTTGATAATTGAGAAGCTATCTTTAGAGTTCTTTCGGAGATGTTTCAATTTATGGATAACTTCATGAACAATAACAATGTTATCTTGGATAAGCCTACCTTTAATAAAAGCGGATTGACTAGGGGATATGATTTGGGGAATTATACCCGAAAGTCTAAGAACAATGACTTTGGAAAAGATTTTGTATAGGAAGTTAGTACAAGAGATTGGTCTATATTGTCCTATTTTTTGAGGATTTTTACATTTAGGGATGAGGACAATATTAGTTTCGCTTATGTGACCAAGTGGTATAGACCCTAATAGGACAGCATTACAGATAGCAAGGATATCATCTTTCAATAACTCCCAATATTTACGAAAAAAGGAACCAGGGAAGCCATCTGGTCCAGGTGCTTTAGAAGCACCTAGAAGCCAGGTAGCATTCTTTAGTTCTTCAAGAGTAATAGGGGACATCAGCAATACGTTCTGGGAAGAGGAGATGATAGGGGATATATTGCTAATGATAGGATCAATCTGTCTGGATCCAGAATCGGCATAAAGATCTTGGAAGAACCCAATAACATGGTTATTTAGTTCAGCCCTCCCAGAGGTCCAAGTCTCATCATCTCTAAGAAGGGAAGTCATCTTATTGGAGGCTCTACGAAGACGGGTGGAGAGATGGAAAAATTTTGAATTACGGTCACCCAGTCTAAGCCAAAGAACCCTAGATCTAGTAGCCCAATATTTCTCTTCAAGGGACCAATAATATTCAATCTCTTTCGATATTGAAGAGAATTGCTCTTTTAAGGATCCATTAAGGCCATAGGGGTTTGCTTGCATAAGGGCTTCGAGTCTCTTGGAGAGGACATTGATGATGGTAGCATTATTCCTAAGATTGGATTTCTTCCAGCGTAGAATAGTTTTTTTACATCTAAACAATCTTTTAGGAAAGCGAGATGAAGGGGGGACAGCAAACAACCGAGAAGAGCTAAGGCAATTCTCAATTGCAGCTGAACAAGAATCGATATCAAGCCAAGATGGATCAAGTTTAAATGCAGGTCTAGAAATGAGGATAGGGGGATCATCCCAATGCAGGACCAAGGGCGAATGATCAGAACCAATAGGAGGATAGTTGTGAATCCACGCATCAGGGAAAAGAGAAAACCAAGAGGCAGAGCCTAAGCCTCTATCCAATTTCTGAAGGATAAGGCTATCGTCACTACGATTATTCCTCCATGTAAAGGAGCAGCCTTTAGACGGGATTTCATTAAGTTCATTAAGGGTAATATTGTTATTAAAAAGTCTAATTTCCGAGGGATTCTTCCCCAAGCCCCCTACTTTTTCCTGGGTATTACGGATATCATTAAAATCGCCAATGAAAAGGTTAGGGGAAAGGGGGTCATCTTTAGAGATATTACTAATTAGGTCCCATAAGTCTTTTTTACTACCAGCATTGGGGAGAGTATAGATAAAATGAAGATGCCATACAGAATCTAAACAAACAGGAATGGAAAGGGAAATATGGTTAAGAGAAGAAGATATTACCTCTGCATTCCAATCATCTACTACGAAGATAGCAAGGCCTCCAGATATACCCACCGGGTCAACACTCCAAAGCAATCTTAATTTTAATTTCTTCGCAAAAACCAGTAATTTCTTCTTCTTGGTTTTAGTCTCTGATAGACCAATAACCCGGGGATTCTCCTTAGAAATCAAGTCTCTAAGGTTTTGGACTGTCAAGGGTGACCCCGAACCTTGACAGTTCCAGAAGATACCGATCATGGATTAGGTGGGGGTTGCTCAATGCAACCTCCCACTGAAGCAGGCTCAATCATAACCAAAGGAACAGCATCAACCGCCATATCAAGAAGAGGGACTTCAACCAAACCATCCTCACCTTCCTTAAAACCAACCAACTCAGTATGTGCTAGTTTGCGCTTCTTAGCGCTAGGACCACCTTTCTCTTTCTCTGGACGTTCAATCGAAATAGGGATATCAGTAAAGGCCAACGAGTTATCGTGAATAGGGGTATCTGGTACCAAATACGAGCTAGGAGACACCATAGGAGTAGATAAATTCGAATCAGGAGATTTAGGGTTATCAACTAGCTCCGGGGAGATAACATCAGTAGAATCAACCATAGTAGTATCCACCAACTGGGTGGAAGCTGTTTCTTCATTACCAACTGATGGGGAAGAAGGAATAAGGATAGGGATTGGTTTAGTAGGAGAGGGAGAGGGGGTAAGAGTACATGGTAGCGGGGTGTTAAAGGGGGTTGGAGGAGAGGTAGGTATAATGGGAGGAGGAGATGGAATGGGTGTCTTTTGAGCATTTGAATTGAATTCCGGGTTGACCCATTGACGACTTGTTTTCCCATGGGTAGGGTTAGATCTGGACCAGGTACGAATGGACCACCGATTACCAAACACGGGTTTACCACTAACTGAACCCTCCTTTTTGATGGGCCAAGCAGGCCACTTACCACTAGAAGAATCACCACTAACTTTCCTCTTAGATCCAGACCAGTTAGGAGAAGATTTATGTTTGTATTGATGGGGGGTGGGCCTAGAATCTTGACTATTAACCACCGGGGATCTTTGACCAGAAGATTGAGCTGGATGTTGTTTTTTTTCAGTATTAAAAATATGGTCAACCCCTGTTGGATCCGAGGAAACATCTTTCAATAACTCCTTAACAACCAAAGCATAAGCCTGTTCAGGCTCTGAGGAACAACCTTGTAGAAAAGGGGGAACATTCTCATCTTTAATAACACTGACATTCTTAGTGTCCTTAGTATTAACTGAGGGGGGACCAGCAATTTGTCTGGGTTTAGATGTAACATCATCAGACGAGGGGAAATAAGAGTCATCACTCCCACTGATAATATGAGAGGGGTCATCAAGATCATCCACCACATGGATATATTTACCTCTACCTTTAACCGGAGTAATGCTCATCCAGTCCCCAAAAGTAAACGGAACTCGGCCACGTAATCTCTTCTGTTCGTCTTTATAGAGATCACAGTCACCAGCAGTATGGGATAGCAAACCACAATAGAAGCAAAATCTACTTAGCTTTTCAAATCTAACCTCCCCTTCCAAAGAGGGGAGTGAAGGTCTTTCAATATTAAAGGAACGGACGAGGGGATTATCAACCTTCCAAAGAACACGAACACGTAGCAGTTTAGTGGTATCATTCACCACATTAATGTCATAAGAAAGGAGGGTACAGTCAAGATTTTTGCAAATATCCTTAGCATTGTCTGGAGTAACAAACGCCGGAGGAAGATTCTGGAAGTGAACCCAGAAAGTAGCAGAAGAGAAGTCGGCTTCGCTCATTGACATTTCTGGATGCCAAGCTTGAAGAAGGAGGAGGTGGCCATTAATAGACCAAGGTCTAAAATTCCAAACGTTGAGGAGGTCATCGCGTGATTCAAAGCTAAGGAAGAAGGTGTTGAAACCAGCAGAGGTGACATGCATACGAGATCTAAGACCCCAAGATCTATACGCAGCAGATTCAACCAAGGATGAGGATACTTCAGTTTTAGACAAAATCTTGGAAAGAAGCATGAACCGTCGTGAGAGGATTTCATCTTGTTTGAAGGATGGAGTAAGTTTCGTGGAAATGGTCGGTATCTTAGCCATGGCAGTAGAATATAGAGAGAGAGTACGGATGAGAGAAGGTGAGATTAGGGAACCGGGAGAAGATGAAAGGGACCTTAAAAGGTATAAAGGATAAGAAGGAAATGGAAGCGTATGTAGTACGCCTAGGGATTGAGCAAAAATTAATAAAAAACTAAAATCACAGTAAACAAGGCCAAATGCACTTCTCGAGTAAGACGAATGATTACCGCGTGAAGAAGAAGGGTTAAGAGTTAATGATAACGGAGTAAGCAATGGAGGGAGAGAAGGTGAACTCGGGAAAGAGGAAGACCAAGAGACAAGATAAAGTCGGATATTCATGAGGAGAGAGAAGGGGTTTTCTAGAGAGAAGGGAGAGCATCATGAAGAGGGAGGAACGAAGGGAAGGAGACGCTACTTCTACATAAATAATTGAAGCTAGTAGCACGCTTGAAGTTGAAGCACTTAGTGTTTTAAAAGCAAGAGACTTTAAGATATTAGGTGTGAGATTGAGAACGATAAACGACAGTTGATGATGCAGTTATCTAGTAGATTTAAAATTCACAATCCTTGTATAATTATTATAGTTCGTAGTATTTACTTTATTTCGGAAATTTATAACCCTAAATTCTCATTCGCTACGAGAGACAAACATGACTGCGAGTTGGATGTGCAAAAATATGCACTAGGCAATGTTTTTTACTTTCTATATCCAATTCCCGCACAATTAAGAAATATTTTAAGACTAGATGCATTCTACTCGGGAATTGGTTAAAATAGTTTAATAGTGGTTTTTATCGAGTTTTTTTTAATTTTTGACATATTTAAACAAAATAATTGCAGGATCAACTTAAACGATAAAATAATTGTAGAAGTAACACATAGGCGCTCCTCCATTTAATGAGCTCATTAACTAAACCCAAACCATTAAGCTTAATTTTGAGGCGCTCTTTTGAGCAGCGTCTTTATTTAAAATAAAAAAACCTACAGATTTCGTTAGCCAACGATCTTTTCTTATATGCTTAAACTCAGCAATCAGCACTAATTTATATTCATTGCACAATGAAGTTTATTTCTAATTTTGTCACAGAAAAAAAGAAAAGTTTTTTCTTATATTTATTTTTAGCATTGCAATCAACACCGACTTTAGAAATTGTTAATGCCTTAACAAAGTTTGCCTGAAATGGTTTATTACAGTAGTTTTGTACCCATGGTATGAGATACTTTCTCGAGATGAACTGGTTCACATAGTTCTAAAGGACTTGAAACAAAAATATATTACAAAACATACCGTGCAAGTTAAGTATAAAACATTACTTATTTATTTGATCATGTAATAATTAATCAAAATTTTACTAATTGTTAGTGATTGCAAGATTTAGTTTCTTGTATTCTCTTGTAAAAAAAAAAGTTTCTTGTATTCTATTGATATTTGTATTTCTTATTAACGTATATTTAAAATACTTAATACTCATACTTATAACCATTGTTTGTTTTCTAATTTGTCAACACAAATGCTGAGTTTAAGCATATAAGAAAAGATCGTTGGCTAACGAAATCTGTAGGGTTTTTTTTATTTTAAATAAAGACGCTGTTCAAAGGAGCGCCTCAAAATTAAGCTTAATGGATTGAGTTTAGTTAATGGACTCATTAAATGGAAGAGGCACTCCTCAGAGAAGCGCCTATACGTTACTTCTGCAATTATTTTATCGTTTAACTTTATCCTGCAATTATTTTGTTTAAATATGTCAAAAATTTAAAAAACTCGGTTTTTATCCTAATATTTGAGGGAAAAAAAAAAGTAGTACCATCCCAAACTAAAAGGTTGTGTCCTTTTCTATTTTTTTTTTTTTTTTGTTACATGGGAGAGCCACTTAGGATTTGGTGTCGTTGACACGGTTCGAACCTGCACCACTAGATTGGATGACAAAGGATCTGGCCAGTGAGCTAATCCCAACTGGTTTTTTTTTTTTTTCAAATCGTTAAAGGGTGGCTCTGTTTCACTCCCCTACATTTCTCCCCATCTAGAACCCAATGCTCATCTTGTTTTCTTTTTCCTAAATTGTTGACTTTGAGAGCGTGTTGGCCAAGCTGAGTTTCACTCCCATACAGTTGTATCATCTACTCCCCCATGCACTCATTAATTGACAAATCATAACTCGACACGTAATAGTTATAGTATATGCAAGCAGATTCCCATGTCATTTCCCACTTTCCTTGTAGACAAAGCTTCCTTCACATTATATTACTATTTAAACCCAACTAAAACCATACATCCCCATTCACAAACACATTGAGTTCATATAATTCACTGAGTCATAACTGAGTTATAAACATGTATTCATTGGGAGAAATGCAGTCAACGGCGTCAGGGCTTTTTGCAGCCTACGCCTCACTAGCAGCAACCATGATGCTGTTCAGATCAATGGCCAATGATATCATCCCACCACAGCTCATATCTTACTTCACTAAATTCTTCAATTATTTCTTCACACCATTATCGTCCTACGTCACAATCATCGTCGACGAGTCAACCGGCATGACACGTAATCACGTCTTTGACTCAGCTGAAATCTACCTCGGAACTAAACTCAGTCCCGACGCTCCTCGTTTCAAAGTAAACAAAAACCCACGCCAGAACAACATCAACGTTACCATTGAGAAGAACGAAGAAGTAAAGGATTCTTTCCAAAATATACCACAGCTGACGTGGCGGTTTGTTTCGGTCGAATCAGAGTCGAATAATTACTCGCAAGAGAAGAAATTCTTCGAGTTAAGTTTCGACAAAAAGTTCAAAGAGAAAGTGGTTAACGAATATTTACCTTTTGTAATTGATAAGGCTAAAGAAATTAAAAATAATGATCGAGCAGTTAAACTTTACACGCGAGATTGTCTGCACAACGATGAAGATAACAATAATGGTGTATGGGGATCTATTAGTTTGGAGCATCCATCAACATTTGATACATTAGCAATGGAGCCTGATATGAAGAAAGCATTAATAGATGATTTGGATAGATTCGTAAGGAGGAGAGATTTTTATAAGAAAGTTGGAAAGGCTTGGAAGAGAGGCTATTTATTGTATGGTCCTCCAGGTACTGGAAAATCCAGTTTAATTGCTGCAATGGCAAATTATTTGAAGTTCGATATATATGATTTGGAATTAACTAGTTTGTATTCCAATTCTGAGTTGAGAAGGGTTCTAGTTTCTACTACAAATCGTTCCATTATTGTGATTGAAGATATTGATTGTAGCGTGCAGATGCATGATCGGGATCGCTCATACGGACATGACTCTAATGTCGACACTAAGGTAACTTTCTATTACTGTACAAATTTTCACATTTACATTGTTTAAGTTTAAGTTGTGTTTTTACAATAATTTAATCAATTATAGAAATCGTTGTTTGCTAAAAATTGTTTATTGTTTAAATGTCTGCTGCAGTTAACGTTATCAGGGTTGTTGAACTTTATAGACGGATTGTGGTCAAGTTGTGGAGATGAAAAAATAATTGTGTTCACAACAAACCATAAAGACAAGCTTGACCCTGCTTTGTTACGTCCTGGTCGAATGGACATGCATGTTCACATGTCTTATTGTACCTTTAACAGTTTTAAGACTCTGGCCTTCAATTACTTAGGCATCAATGATTATCCAAAACTCTTTGCTGAAATTGAAAGACTAATTAAGAATTTGCAAGTTACCCCAGCTGAAATTGCAGAGGAATTAATGAGAAATGAGGTTACAGAAGGTGCACTTCAAGGAGTTATTAACCTACTCCTTCTCAAGCAAAAGACCGCCGAGGATGAGGCTGAGGCAGCCAAGGCCAAGGTTGAGGATGAAAAATGTAATAAGGTTGAAGAAGCTAATGTAATTGAAGAGGAACAAGATGTTGATAAATCTGAATCTTCTATAGAAGCAAAAAGGTTCAACACTGAGAGGATTGTTAATCACACGTTTAACGATGCTAGAATTAGAAGATGGAAAGGAGGAAGGGGTCGAGGAAGAGGAAGAGGAAGGGGAAGGAGAAGTGGGATATAACATTTGAACAATACCCGTGTATTGATAAGAATGTAATGGATAATGATGAAAATGATAACATTGCCGTATATTATGTTAAACCTTTAATGCAAGTCTCTACATAAAATAAAATTCTTTCAATTTAATGTAACAATGAGAGATTCTTGAAATAACACCATTTATAAACATGACCAAGAAAACAACTACTTGCCAAGATATAGTAGAGCCCTTTTTACAGTGCTTTCTTCGAGACATCGAATGCGATAAATGATCATACAATTATAATGATATGCCGCTTTTACTGCATTTATTATACAGATTATTGTCAATATATTTCCCTACGCATTTGATCTTGGTTTCATAGTTTCACTAAATAAAATGAACCACTCAAAGTTCTTCATCGTCTCAAATTTGAGCAAGAACTGTAACAAAAATTGAAAAAACTAATAAGTAATGATTCTATTTCACTAGAACTTATATATAGCCAAAGAATGTAGAGAATATTACCAGCACATTGAAGGCATTTTAAAGGACAAAGAAGAAGGAAGACGCCCCGTCCTTCTTATGTAGTCTGCTTTTTCAGAAGTCTTAACAGCTTTTTCATTCAATTTCGCTTCAGCATTTGCACGCTTCTCTTCAGCTACCCTTCTAGTTGCTGCAAGTTTGTTTGTGTGTTTCTCTTCTGCTCGAGATTTCATTCTTTCCGCCTTTACCTATATTCGAGAATCACAAACAATTGTGGTGTAAAATTAATATTAGGAACCTATAGTACAATTAACTAAAACCGATTCAATTGTCGTTTACCTCCATTTTCCGCATTTCCATGTCAGCTTTCCTCTTCTCATGATTTTCCCAGGCTTGTATTTTCACCTCTTCACGCTTATACCTATGAATATAAGCATACATTTAATGATAAAAACTAATTTTACGAGCAATTATTGGATATGGAATGATACCTCGCGGTGTACTTTGTGCTCTCTGCCTCATCCCAAGCCGATGCTCGAGTTTCCAAAGGATTGAGTTTCTTAGGTTGTACTTGTTCAGTACTCTTGTACTCAGGTACATTATTACCATTCGTATCTTCTACATCTCGAGTAAAAAATCTGGTACCTACCACATTTCTGTTCTCGATAGGACCATTTTGGATCACCTGAACTTCATGTTGACCTCTTACAGGGGTAGATGTCCCAGAAGATATAGGACTTCTACCAGAAGGGCTTGAGGCTCGTATAGGAGTGGCTGATCTAGACGGTTCTTGACTAGCAATCGGAGTCATTTCCGTCCCCATATCTCTCAAACATATTGATCTAACGGCTGGTATTGAATTACTCGGAGGCTTATTCAATCTCCAAATCGGTTCTTCACAATCCACCTTCTTTTGAATTGCACCTTCTTCATCTTCACCACTTGAGTATCCTTCTTTTTGAGGCACCGGAGCTATTAATCTCCGGTCATCTGCGTTTGAGTTACGAGGTGTGGTCTTTGGTGGGCCCTTTTCTCCTCCTCTAGACAAATTTACTAACCATTTTTGTGCATCATCCCATTTAGACGGAGTCGGTTTTCCAAGCCCGGTTCGATGATGAGGAGTCCGGTTCGCTCCATTTGCCTTTTGGAACTCGAAATTTGTACCATTACTACTCGATATCTCGTGAGTCGAATTATAGTTTAAACACCCCTTATCCTCGATCGATCTCATTTTAATGTTTTGACTAATCTAATTTAACGCTCAAGATTTACTAGCAAGAACCATAATCAAGCTTAGAAAATGATATTTAAATGTTAACTCTATACAAAGAATAGATATAAATTTGAATAAAAAATGAGTGACATTTAGCTACTGAGAAAAGCAGATAATAAAACCTTGGAAATCAATGGAGAGAAGATGAAGTTCAGATCCAACAAACTAAAAATATCTGCAAATTGCGATTGCATGGTTATAAGCAACAACTTATGGTCAGCTGTCAGTATAGTGAGGAAATAATAATCTATTTATAATAATTTTTGGTAAATTTTAGAAGAGCACTACTACTCACATAGAAAATAGTGCAATATTATTATAAAACTAAGGTATTAAGAAAAAAAAAAAACGATAGTAGGTGACAAATGAGTAGGGGTGGAATGTATAATTTTCACTGAAATATATTTAATCTTTTTTAGGAGTATAATTTCTTTTTGATCTCTATTAATAATATATATATATATATGATATATATAATCAATTTTTTTTATTCGGATGATATCCAAATCTCAATATTTAAAATAACCTAATCTAATCTTTTAATTATTAATATTTACAAAGAAATAATCCTGAATTCATTTTACAAGGAATTTTTTTGATTGTTCAAATTAACAAGGAATTGAATCTAGGGAAATGTTTAAGTTGCTTAAGAAGAATAATTAAATACTGGTCAAGCATGTGATGGATACTGAGAAAAGAACTTACTCATGTGGGAGAAAAAGAGGGGGTTTGAATATAATAATAGTAATGGTATGTGTAACGGTTACTAAGAATACCTTGTAAAAAGTATACTTTCATGGACACGTAAATACCCAAATCTATATTCATGACAAAAAAAAATAATACCCAAATCTATATTGACTTAGAGAAAATAATTGAGAGGGGGAATAATTGAGAAGAAATGAATGGACAAAAGAGTGGGTTCTAAGAAACCAAAAAATGGGAAAGCAAATATATATATATATATATATTTGAATTAGAGAATGAAATGGAAAATTAAGGTCCTGTTTGGTTTGTGAAAACATTTTCTGTTTTCGTTTTCAGAATATATTTTTAGAAAATGATTTTCGGTTTCTTTTCAAAATTTTCAGAAAATATGGAAAACGTCGATTTCACGTTCTCCAATATAGCACTGTTTTCATTAAATTTTCCAGAAAACTGTTTTCATTTTCTGTAGCCAAACACGTTTTTATTAGTATTTTCAAAAATATTTAAAATGAAAACAGAAAACACCCATTATTTTCACGAACCAAACATGGCCTAAAAGTTTTATAGTTGGATTTATATATTTGGTGGAGATTGCTTAATTTCTTATGATTGATAAAAGAATCTTTGAAAAGAAAAGATTTGATAATTTGATATAGTAAGTTAAAAAATATATTTTAATGTCAAAAATATAGATAATGAGGATCTTACCTTAATTATAAAAAATTAGTTGTTGTTTTAGAAACACAAAATTTCTTTTATAATGGTAGACACCTCTTATGAGAAGCAACCGATACGTTTCTTTAAAATGAATTGGTGTTTTACTTCCTTATTCACCTTTTACATTAAACTTTTAATCTTTCAATCCTTCCACACTAAAGATTTAGGAGCAAGGGAAAAAATAAGAGTGTTGATGGGGTTGCATATGACATCCTAGTATACTTAAACGCTTCATGAGGATGCCTAATGCATTTTCCATGCAAAACTAGGACCGACATGATGCAATATCATAATCCTCATCGAAGGTAGGTTTTACAAGAAGATTCCAGCTAAGGCTGTAAACGATCCGAGTCGAGCCGAATACTAGATGTGCAAGCTTGTTTGATAAGATTTACGAGTCGAGCCGAGTCGAGCTCAAATTTTAATGAGTCGAGCCGAGCTCAAACCTTCAAACTTGTTAACATATCGAACGAGTTTTTTTTGAGCCGATCTCGAGTTATTAACAAATAATTTGTATTTTTATAAGTTTAACAATATATTTATTGATAATTAAAACAATACTTTACAGATTTTAAATTTTTAACGAGTTAACAAACGAGTTCAAACGAACACGTTTTTTTAGCGAACGAGTTCGAACAAACTTTTTTGTTCGTTTATATAAACGAACGAGTTCGAACGAGCTTATTTCCGAGTCGAGCTCGAGCGGCTCGCGAGCGGCTTGGTTCGTTTACATCCCTAATTCCAGCATCTCCATGATCGGAAAAAGAGTTGGGGTTTGGAACCACGATTGGAGAATATTCTAGATAATTGTAGAATATCCCATACGTTTATAAAACATGGTGAAATAGTATAGACCCTTCTAGAACTTTTAAAACTTTTTTGTATATAATATAATATATAGAATATATAGAATATGATAGAAGATTCTAGAATAAAGTATTAAAGAAGGGATTCTAGATCCTTCCATTGTAGAATAAAAAGAGAAGGAGATTCTCATTTGGAACTCACTCAATTATCCAAGCAATACAAGTTATTCTTCTCTTAAACTTTTTCTTACTCTCTTAGCTTGTTTGTTATAGGGTTTTACTTATGAATCATAGTTCGGGTCATCTTAGGGTATTGTAGCATCTTAGAAACTATTGGGGTCATACTTAGTGATATGTTTGGCTTAGTTGAGGGCTTGACTAAGTGTTGCACGATGGTTCCAAGAGCTTTTCAAGGATAAACAACTCTAGACCCGTGACAAGTGGTATTAGAGCTTATGTTCGTATTTATGTGTGGTTGTAATTTTTTTTTGGTGAAAATAGCTCAAGTGTCCGACTTGGTGCATGGTGATAACGTGGCTAATGAAATATACAAAACAAATCTCGTACTGGTTCAAGCAATGAGTTGACATGCTTTGGTGAAAGATTTTTCAAACTAGAATGCGGCTTGGGAGAGAACATAGTCTTGATTAAAGATGTGTACAACAAGGTGAAGAAATGGGATGACAGAAAGTTGTTTGAACGAGTTACTTCATCAGATTTGAGGAAGATGATAAGAATCTTAGGGCATGGCAACATTCTGCAATGCAGTAGAGCAAAAGTTGGAAACCTTTCAAGAGCTCATTATGGGGATGATGAACGAGTTGAAGGTTGGTGTAGCCTTGTGTAAGGTAGCGATAAGCAACACAGTTGCAAGCGCCACCCTAGTAACGCCAAGGATCAAGGTTACAATACGTAAGTCATTCATTGATATGAGAAGAAAGTACGAGTTCGAAAACTTTTTATGGGGGGTGGAGCAATTCTTTTCTGTTGAGAACATCATGGATGATGCAACAAAGGTGCGTACGACTATGATGTTTCGTGTTTCGTCCTTATATTTTATATGACTGAGACATCGTTGTAGTTACTTTTTGGGTCATAAGTCAAGTTTTTGGGTCATGTTTGTATAATATAATTTTATTCTTGTCAATTAGGATAACTTGCGTGTTATGAGATTTTTGATGTGTTTTTTATAGTAAACATGCAAGGTGATGACCAAAGATGGTACGAGGATGAGCCACGGTACGAGGGATTTAAGGGAAAGGGATCGGAGTTAGAACAACCCCCAAAAGAGCCAAGATGAAGGGTGGATAAGAATGAAACAACGCTCGTGCAAAGAGTGAACGGCAAACATATCTCCTATGTTCAAAAAATTGATGCAGGAAAATGGGGAGGAATTTGGAGGTGTTTTACCTATCAAAATAAATCTGTTCGAGTCTAATTTCTAATTCCACAAGTCACGAGGAATTCAGATCCCCGAGCAAAAAGTTATGGTCGATCTCCCAGAGTCTATGTATTTCTATACCAGATTTGGGCCTACACTTCTATAAGTTGGGTCCCATGGCTGAATGGGTTTGGTGACCCATGTAGAGAGTGTATATATATCTTCTCAACAACAGTCATATATGTATCCTACACTTTAGAATAGTTCTGTGAATAGTTAGATTTACTTCCACTTTCTACTTTATCTTCTTTTAAGCAACCTAGAACTTAAAGATTCAAACTTTCCCCCCACTAGAAAGCAACTTTGACACTTCCTTTTCTTTAAGCTTTTTTATTTTATTTAGGGATTTGATACAAAGGATTCTTATGATGAAACTTAGCGAATTCTCTTTTTAGATTAATGGTTGTGGGATTATTTGTGATTAAATTGAACTGAGTATTTTTCCTTGAATATTATTTTGTGCTTATTGTGCTTCCTATTCCAAGGCCTTGAATAATTGATTATTCTTGAAAGTGAACTTAATTATTGATATAGTTAGCATTCATGTAAGATTGTTCTACTAGAAAGAAGAGAGATCTCACATAGTCGAATGAGTATTGTTATAAAAGAACTTGCTAGCCTTGGCAATATTTGTGAAGTGTTTACAAGCTTATTTTAAAATCATCATAATTAATTCTAAAATATCAGAAAAAATAAAAAAATTATATTTGTGACAAATTAAATTAATATTTACGTTTATGATTTTTTTTTAAACTTTTCTGCAAACATGAAATTTGTTGTTTCAAAGAATTTTACAATTCAAAACAATGAATTTTATGTCTGCAAAAAAAAATTCAAAAAAAAAAAAAACATAGACGTAAATCTTAATTTGTCTCGTCAAAAAATGAATTTTTTTATTATTCTGATTTTTTTAGAATTAGTTATGACGATTTTAAACAAAAAACTAAACACGTGCGTGTAATAAAATTAGTATTAGGTGGTTGTGATTGTTGTTGTGGTGGTGGTTGTGGTGGTTGGGTTGCGGTTGTGAGGGTGGTTGGGTGGCGGTTGTGAGGATGGTGGGTGGTGGTGGTAGGGTACTGGTGGCGGTGGCGGTGACGGTGAAGGTAGTGATGGTGGTGGTGGTGTATTAGGGTGGTTAAATTTAAATGATAAATAATAGAGTAATTAAAACTATTATATAAGGTATTTTTATCAAGTGATCTTTTTAGTAAATAATATTATTAGGAGATATTTTTAACAAATAAGTTTTTCAGTGGGATATTTTTAATTGATAGCTCTTTTGAAAATGTATATGATTTTGTTTGATAAAATAAATAGTTTTTTTAATTATTAATTAATATTTGGTATTTAAAATAAATAAATGGTTTTATAATGGCATAATGCCCATTTAAATTTAGATTAAGAAAGTCCATACCTAAAAATTGACATGTTATTATTTCTTACCAATTAGATTATTCAATTTCCCATTTAAATAAAAAAGTTCATCACCAATTTATCATTTTGCCCTCTTTAGTGAAAGTCAGCTGCCAACATTATTGTTTTTTTCTTCTCTCGCCCAGATCAATTTACCTTCTTCCTTTTTATACCTTCATGAATTTCGTGAACCATACGTGTCTAGAAAAGCAACTGAACTATCTTCAAGTTTAGGAGAGAAAGAAGATGCAACAAATGAATTTGTGACCCTTGGAGAAGAAGACGCTATATCAGGTAGCATCAATGGAAGAAATTCAACAAGTAGTAGTGATGCAATCGAAAACTCTAAATTACAGCTTGATTGTTCAAACATTGAGGATAGTTTGTAGTTACGGGTCTGTAATTTTGTTAAAAAATTGATTGATGATGGGGATGCTCTTAATTTCACTCTTCTGCAAATCAAAAGGTTCTATGCTGTTTTATTAAACCCACATTTCCAGAAACTATAAGGACCGATGCTGGTGATGTTATTGGCACCTCGAAATTGCAACTTCAAAGTTCTAACCGTGAAGGAGATTTGCAAATATAGGCCCCCAAACTTTGTTAATAAAGGTACTAATAGTTGGAACTCTCAATTTCCATGTGATAATTGTTATAGGAGTGAAATCTTGGTTCATAATGCAAATATCAGCTCTAATACGTTAGATTTGAGTGATTTAGCTGTTTCTTTTGATAAACACTCCTCAACAAATTTAAGTGTCCATCAAATGCTTGATTTATTTCCCGAGATGAATTATTCGAATTCTATGCTAGTACGAGATAAATTCCAGATGCCTAAGATAACTTCTGATTCGAATAAGCTTAGTCCTTGTGATTACCAGCCGCTACTTCAGAAAATAATCTTGAGTAGATGGCTAAGAAAACAAATGATTCGAGTGTGTTAAGTTCTTGTCTTAAATCAGCTGCTACTTCGAAGAATATCCTTGGTACAGATGCTCCAGTTAAAGACAAAGTTGTTAAGAATAATCGTGATTACAAACAAATTTTTCTGAATAACCACGATCCGAAGCTAGGAGTGCAGCAAGATATTTTTGAAACAAAGAACAGAGGGATTGAATGGAGCAGTTGTAATACGGTCAAAGAAATTTACGGGTTTTTGCTAATCGGTTATGTCACGGAGAAGTTCATGGGCTTGACAAAAATCTTTCGTATTATGCGAGACTTGGGCGTTAAAAGCAAGTTTTTTTGTTTATAAATGAAGAAAGATAAAACAAAAAAAATGGAATTTATTCAGTACCCATTGCTTTAACTAAGAAGAAAAAGGGAGAAGTTGTAAGTTTATTAGTTGAAGAGTTGTTTGTGTCTGAGAGTGTTTATTATCTTAAAAGGAATGTTGCGAAGCAAGGGAGTAAGAAAGGTCGGAATATATATAAACTTTGGAAAATGTATCCAGGTAAACATTGTACGAGGATTTTGCTATCGATTAATGTAATTTTGGATCGTAAGCGTGATAGCCATTATTATGATTTAAGAGATATACTTAAAGGTCTGCCTCCAAATTTAGATAATTGGGATAGTTTTTTAAGATTTATTTTAGGGATTCTTAAACATGTAATAATGTGTATAAATTTATCCATTAGATTAAAATTTTGTTATTTACACTCGTAGTTCGGTATTAGTTACTTCATTTTTAGACAATTTGTGCAATAAAAAGGTGGAATAAAGAAATTATATGGGCTCGAGTTCTCCTAGTCTTAGATAGTGTAGTTGATAACATAGTAATAGTATTTGTTATTTATCATTAATCTTCCAAGGTTACAATATAACAACTTAATCTCAAATAAGCCAAGCATTCAAATAATATTTTATTGAGTTTTTATATGGTAATTGATTTTCTCTCTTTCGTGGGTAAAATTGCACGTCTCAAAACTAAATAATCGATTAGTTAAGTAGTTTATGTCTGCATGAAAAAAAACTAGCATATAAAATACTATTAGTTAAAAATCGCTTATTATATGAAAATAGTCTTTTACATCGAAACTAAATCACAGTTAACTTGAAATACATTTATAAATGCTAACAATCTTTTAATACTGCTTAAAGTAATCCTATATAGCACAGATAAATTTTAACTTAAATTACTATTGTTTGTGAAATTAAAAATAGCACACATGGTGTTATGCACCTGAACAAAAGAAGTGAATCCTAGTAGTTGATTAACAAGATCAAATTGAAGCAAGTTATCCACCATTTGATGGCCACCAATCACAACTGGTCTCCTATGACTAGGCACACCATCTACAAATACCAAACACCAAGCATCAACATCTTCACGATAAATCCTAACGCTATTGTTGTGTTATATTAGACATATATGTATCAAGATACAATAATTACAATTGTTAATACATTTAATATATAAAAATAGATTCAAAAACTATTTTAGCAGGTAAGACTTGTCCCATCTCAACTGTGTTGCAATTTTATTACACTAAGTTGGACAAAATTGACAAATTCATAAACAGTTCAGATGGGACTGTCCTATTTTACCTATGTTTTGCAATTTTATTATACTAGATTACACATAATAGACAAATTCATAAACATCTCACCTGAGTTTTGCAATTTTATTAACTAAATTGAACCAATAACACGGAATAACAAAATTCATAAACTAATCACATGGGACTTTGTCCTATCTCACGTGTTTATGATATCTTGGCCAAACTACAACACTTAATTCATTTTTTTTTGGTAAATTGGACCAATATCACAGTTTACCCAAATTCATAAACAAATCAGATGGGACTTTGTCCCATCTCACTTGTTTATAATACCTTTGCCAAATTACAACACTTTTATTTTGGGAAATTTGACCAATATCATAGTTTACCCAAATTCATAAAATTATCAGATGTAACTTTATCCCATCTCACCTGGTTATGATACCTTAGTCAAACTACAACACTTAAATCACTTTTTTTTTGGTAAATTGGACCAAAATCATAGTTTACCCAAATTCATAAACTAATCAGATTGGACTCTGTCCCATCTCACGTATTTATGATACCTTTGTAAAATTACAACACTTAATTCACTTCTTTTTGCATTTTCATTACACTAAATGAGACAAATCACAAAGATCAGCCAGATTTATAAACTAATTGGATGGGACTTTGTCCAACTACAACACTTAATACAATTTCATTATGCTAAATGGGACAAATAACACAAAATAGTGATAATTGGAATAAAATAAACCACTTTAGCAGATGCAAACAGTCTTATGTGATCTTTTATAGTATTTTACCTAGGGATGGCAATGGTTACGGTTAAAAACCGAAACCGATGATAACTGAACCGATAAAAAATCGAATTATATAACCGGAGTTAAAACCATTAGGTTATGGTTTTGAAAAGTGTAACCGATGGTTAAAACCGTTTGGTTATGGTTTCAGATAAAAATAAAACCGAATAACCAAAAACCGATTATAATTATATATATTTTCATATTTTATAATAATCTAGTTAAAAGTAGATATATTAAAATTCTAAAACCAACATCCAAATACTAGATTTAAACAACTAAATAATAAATATGTAATTTAATAATAAACCAACATAATATTTTATATATATCGGAGATTTTTCTTATATGTGTGGTTTGATTTTATGAAAATTAATATATTTATTAAAATATCATTTGATTATGGTTAAAAACCGCAAAACCGTTTAAAAAAACCGAAATCGAATAATGCGGTTATGGTTTTGAAATGGGTAACCGATGGTTAAAACCGTTAGAATGTGGTTTTTAATAAAATAAACGGTTATGGTTATGGTTTTTGATATTTTTGCAAAAAACCGATTCGTTGCCATCCCTAATTTTACCCTAATTATAACGCTAAATTCAAATTTGTATAGCATTTGGGTAAACTAATTGGGACAATTAACACACAATACGTATAAGAACTAAAGAATATAACAATTTAGTAGATGGAACAAGTCTCATTTGATTATCACGCTAATACAAGTTTATACATTATTTAAACCCTAAAAATTGGTTATAATATGCATGCATTTGTTTCTTAAGTTAATAATAGGGTCAATGAATAATAAACAAACCAAAAACTTGTCCCATAAACGAATAAAAGATTATTAGAAAAGGAATCTTCAATCGAATCTTTAATCGAATCTTCAATTTAATCTTCAGTCGAAGTTTGATTTTGAACAGCAACAAAACCAGACAAAACTATTCCGTTTTAATGTCAACAACAACAGATATGGAAGCGCATGTTATTCTGTGAAGTAGAAGAGAAGGGTTTCGTGCTGCTGCTTTCTTTTTGTGTTGGTGTGTTATGCATGATGTTGTGTGTGTTTTGGAAGCGGGATCTTTTTTGTTTTGAATAATATTTAATTTAAATGAGAAAAGTTCTAGTCAAAGTTAGTAGAAAAACTTGGTAAGTTTTTTTTATTACATCGTAGATACATAGGATCAAATATCAATCCAAGAAAAGCTATACTATTACATCATTTATCAGTTGAGGGCTATAAGTAGCCCTTTGTGTTTTGCATCCCAATCGATCTCTCGTGAGGAGGCTCCACAGTCCATCAGGAGGGTCTTCTAGTAGCACGAATTCCTCATTACTCTTCCACGCTCTTTTCGCCAGCCAGTCTGCACAAGCATTAGCCTCTCTATAAATACTCTTCAAAATGAAACCATTTTTACTAGCTAGTATTGACCGTATTTGTCCAATCCATTGTGCTCCCAGGCCTCTTCCATTCCCAACCGTTTGAATTAACTCAAAGGCCTCCCGTGAATCCACTTCAACCACCACATCCTCTATACCCATGTTCTCCACCATTATTAACCCTACATATAAGGCTAACAACTCAATTATAACTGTAATGTCATGATGAATCCTCATACTAAAACCCTTAATCCAATCTCCGTTTTTGTCTCTAAAAGCCTACCACCTCCTCCCATCCTATGTCCATCCTTCCAACTACCATCAGTATTGACTTTGAACCCTCTAACCGGTTTACTCCACCCAACTAGCGTTACCATGGTTTTTCTCGAAATAGTCATACCCGGTAGTTGTCCCCATGCTCTCGTAAACATAATTGCAAGGTGCTTCGCTTTTCTCAAGATCGCTACTTCATTAGGAAACTCCACAGCCTGAAATATAAATTGGTTGCGTTGCTTCCATATAGTGTCGATAAGAGCTCCAAAGAAGACACTCTAATTGACACCTGCAAAAAGCTTGTTGTTCGATAAGTTTTTAAACCACCATTCCTGATCCGCTGCTACCAAAGCCTCCCTCTCTTCCACGTTATTCTGCATCTGTTCCTCGAAGGATTCTTCATTTCGCTACGCACTAGGACCTGTCCATTCATGATCCTCCTCGGGCCTGATCTGCTGATGTAACGGCCCAAAGAGCTACTCCTCCGCTGAGCTGGAGGTCTGTTCGTCACTACTGTTCACTCTGGATTGTTGTAGACCGAGCTGCTGCTGCACATTAGACCTCTCCAGATGCGCCTCGATTGTAGAGCTGCTGTCCAGGACCTGCAAAAAACTAAAATTATGTTGTTTATGTGCCTGTTCGTCCCTCGCTACACCATGCTCCACCTGCTGGACCTCCTGCCCCAACTCATGAAAACTTCAGACCGTAGCAGGTCCCCATCGATCCCCTTCAAACTTTTATACTTAATTATCTTAGACCTTATTAAACTCCATATCTTATTGATCCTCACGCACTCACGGAAGAGATATATCGCACTCTCCTCTACCTTACTACATAACTCACACACACTAGGAACATTAACTCCACGTTTAGCTAGGTTACCCCTTGTGGCCAACCTTTCCCGGATCGTGCGCCACATAAATACCCGAATCTTTTGGGGGCATTTCAATGGCCACACCCTTTTCCACTTATCCTCCCTATTAGTCACTTCCGAGACGTCCTCCCACCTTACAGACCTTACTATAAATTCACCATGTGGTGCAAGGAGCCAAGAACAAGCATCCTTATTACTCCCACCTAGATCCACCCTTGCGCCCACGATTTCCAAAAGCTTGGAGGACGAGAGGAGTCTCTGAAATTCCTCCCACTTACATGAACCGTCTCACCCTATGTAGTCACATAC
This sequence comes from Nemophila menziesii, assembly GCA_029959085.1. Lineage (NCBI taxonomy): Eukaryota > Viridiplantae > Streptophyta > Magnoliopsida > Boraginales > Hydrophyllaceae > Nemophila > Nemophila menziesii. The sequence continues at coordinate 12,681,012 of JARWIR010000005.1, forward strand.
CCTCCTATCCATATCACTTCCCTCCACTGACCCTATCGCATGATCAATAAGAGGCGCATCTCTGACCCACCAATCTAGCCAAAAGGACACATCCCTCCCATCATGAACAAGCCATCGGGATCCCCGTCTAACCACGGCAATACCTTCAACGATGGCTCTACACATTCGCGGATCATTTTGTTTCACCCTGTATTGCGTAAGCGGCCCCTTAAAATAAATCTCCCTCATTACCAATGGCCACAAAGTAAAATCACTATGAATTAATTTCCATCCAAGCTTACCCAAAAGAGCACGATTCATGTCCTCCGCGAATCTAAATCCCAAACCTCACATCTCCTTCGGTATACATATATCCCTCCAAGCGACCCAATTAATACTCTTCTGATCAGTCGATGAGCCCCAAATGAACTTCCTTCTGATTTTATCTATTTCTTCACATACATAACCTGGAAATTTCTCAACTTGCATAACATACATTGGCATAGCGTTAAGGACCGTCTGAGCTAATGTAATTCACCCCGCTAATGATAGTGTGTTACCTTTCCATTTTGCCAACTTTCCACGTAATTTGGTAACAAGTTCGCCATAGAAACCCTTCGGCCTACGTCGCGAGAGTATGTGAACACCAAGATATTTACCAATCCCCTTACTCCGTTGATAACCGCTTTTTAAGGATATTTCTGCCTCCATCGCTTCGTCCACATTCTTCGAAAAATATATGATCGACTTGTCCTTGCTAATTGTCTGCCCAGCACCCCGACAAAAGGCATCCAAATTTTCCTGTAATTACACAAAATTGTCAATAGATGCCTCAAAAAATAAAATTAAATCATTCGCAAAAAATATGTGAGAGATAGAAATCCCCCCTGAGCTGAGTTGAATATGCTTCCATTTCCCTTTATCTACAAGTTCTTGGATAAGTAAGGAAAATCTCTCCATACACATGATGAAAATATAGGGTGAGATGGGGTCACCCTGACGAATCCCCCTCCTAGGCTTAATCGATTGTAGCGGAGATCCTCTCCATAGGATAATGATCTTAACCCACATGGTAGGCACCCCAAGAGACTCTAGTGTCTCCCTAATGAAACTCCATCGAAGTTTGTCATAATCTTTTGCAAGGTCCACTTTAATCGCCATATAACTCTTCCTCCCCTTCGAATGTCTCATAACATGATCTACTTCACTCACCAATACCACATTATCAACAGTAGACCTACTAGGTAGAAAGCTACTCTGGTAAGGGCCAATGTGCTTGCTAATATGGGACGCATCCGATTTACCAAGACCTTCATACAAATTTTATAGCACACGTTGATTAAGCTGACAGGTCTAAATTGCGTGACATATTCCGGACTTCCTGATTTAGGTATGAGATGAATGAGAGTACCCAAAACCTCTTTCGGAAACTTATCCACCCTTAACGCAAGGCAGATCATATCATAAACAGATGAACCCACTATATCCCAACACCTTTGATAGAAACCAGTCGTCATCCCATCCGTCCCAGGAGCTTTGTGAGGAGACATTTGAAAAACTGCTATTCACACCTCCTCCTCACTCACCCCACTACCCAAGGCCTCAATGTCCTCAATCGCGAACCTAACGGGTTGAGGGAGTTCAAATACACTAGGTGATTCCTCCTCTAACCAGAATAGTCCCTCGAAGAAATTTCTAACCCAATCTTCTCTGTCTCACTATCGGTTATCCATTCATGACTATCATCTCTAATTTGCATCTCCCCCACCATCTTTTTCTTTACTTGCGCCGCGCAGTGATAAAATCTTGTATTTCTTTCCCTTGATTTAATCCGTTCTGTATGCGCCCTTTGAAACCATAATATCTCTTTCTGCTAAAGACAAAACCAAAAAGCTGGTCCATTTTTTTCTCTCTAGCTCTCTCCTAGACTGATACGTTGACCTTACAGCTTTTTGTCTTTTCTTTCCTTATTTATTGGGCTTTATTGCCTTCTTTATAATTACTTGCCTTCTTGGGCTGGGTAACGGTATCTTGATGGAGAGGACGGGGCGGATTCGCCACCGCAGCCACCACAACCGCCAGATTCCTTAGCTGGGAACAAGGCTCGCCACACAACAACAGTTCCCTTTGCTTCCTCTTCTCTTCCACCAACTTCGAGTACCAAGATTACCTCCTCCAACGAGAAGGCAAATTCTGTGAAACGGCTTTCCACGAAACGATTGATTTTATGGACAGAGCGGGCGTTAGCACAGCGTATCAAAGCGGGCGACTGATTTCATGGACAGGGACGACCTTTCTCCTGTAGAAATCGGATGAGTTGAGGCCAAGCAGGCAGCAATAAGGTAGGCGTGAGGTGTCACTGGTGGAGAAGGGGTCCGAGAACCGAATTCTAAACATAATTGTTAATCTAACATTCCTCGATGACAAAGAAGATACAGCTTTGGCGCTAGTAGGGGGAATGATTTTCTACCGAACATGGACCATCAGTCAGTTTGCAACAGTGGAGGACATTTAAACTACGGTTCAAGTAAGGATGTACCCAACATTTTGACTAATGTGCTAGGTCTAGAATTTGATGCAGGTATGTCTGGGGATACGAATATGGAGACTGTGCAACATGTAACTAAGGCAACATTAGCGGAGTTAGTAAGTAGCGGTAGGGCTCGATCCTTCTTGGAGACATTCAGAGATGCGACGGGGAGAGCACCTACACAAGGTGAAAATTGTACTGGAATGGGTGAGCACATAACAATTCCAGACCCTGGGAAGGCTGTGGAGGATCCGGAGGGCTTCTAAATTGAAGATGACATCCCGACCGATGACACAATATATCCCCAACTGATTCGAAGGCCGAACAAAAACGTCGAGGGTGCAAGGTATGGCAAAGAACTCTTATTTTACGACTATTAGGACATAATGTGTGATTCAAATATCTTTTTAATAAGTTGAATCAAATATGGACTCCGAAGGCTCATATGGACCTTGTAGAGGTGGGTTTCGGGTATTTATGGCTCAATTTAGCAATTTGGAGGACTATGAAAAGGTTTTAAACAGAGGACCGTGGATGATATTGGATAGAAACTTAATAGTAAGGTCGTGGGACCCTTACTTTATGCCACATGATGCACCAGTTATTAGAACAACTGTATGGGTAAGGTTGCCTGGGTTGCCATTAATGAATTATACGGATGAGATATTAACTTCCATATGGAACTTGATTGGGAAAATGGTTCGGGTGGATCCGTTTACGAGATCACATGCCCGAGGTAATTTCACACGTCTTGCGGTGGAAATAGAACTTGATAAACCTATTGTACTGATTATCAGAATTCAAGACCATCTACAGAAGGTTGGATATGAGGGGTTGCAATCAATCTGTTTCAGCTGTGGTAAATTTGGACATGTTAAAGACGATTGTGGGGTACAAAGAGATGGGTTAGTGGAAAAAATCGGGAACGAGAATCTGTAAGTGTACAAGCAGGTGGTCCTAGAGAACGTAGGTAAGGGGGTGCCGATGTACGGGGAGTGGATTACGGTGGACCGTGCTCGGGGTAGGCCGCGTAACAATAGTAGTGTCCCTTTAAATCAAAGACCTGTAACGAAGAGTAATAATGGGGGAAATAAAAAAGGGGGAATGCCGCCAAATAAAAAGAATAATGTATAGAACACGGAGAAGTCAAGAGGGTCGAGATATGAGGTCCTTGCCTCATTGGGAGGCGGTGAGAGTAGTGGGAGTGGGAGAAAAGAGAAAAATGAAGTGTAACGGTGGGTAGGTTATAGAGAAGGGCTCGGAACAAGTAGGTGGGGATTGGCAACATGGAGTGATTGATTTCACAACTAACATTTTGGAAGAAGGTTATTTTAATACGGGAAATCATAAGATAGTAGATGATGAGCGTGTTGGGCCTTCACTGAGTCGACAGGTAAGAAAGAATCAGAAGAAGGGCGGTAGTGATGTCTCCGGGAGGCTGCGATGGAACTTAATATTTTGAACGAGCAGGGCAGAAAGGGTTGAAAGGGTGAGAATCCAGGGGGCAAATAAGGGAGATGGTGTCGTTGATGACATGAAGAACATGGAGGGGGCTGCTTCGGGCGGTAGTAAGGCATTTTTTACGGGTAGAGTAGGGTTAGATAAGATTAGGGACTTTATTGCAATTGTGGGAAGTTCAGGGTGGGTCTTATGGAGGTTTTAGATGGGGTAGTTCCAGCTGCTGGAGTAGTTCACAAGGGATGCGGAGATGAGATTAACTTGATGAGTACTAATTGAGGTTCAACTCAGCATACAATAACGCCTTCAACAACAGACTCCTCGGATCTGGAGCCGGACATTAACCATCAGGCTGTGGGTAGGGTGTACCGCAGCTACAACTCCCAACAACGGAACTTCTTAGGACAGCTATCCCGAGTAGGGGCCCTGATCAGCGACCTGAGGTCCACGGCGGCGCATCAGTAGAGGGTAATTCGGAGGCAACATGGATGGAGTGTGATGGAACATAGGAGTGTACTGCACTTTCAGGTCTCTAACGGATACCGGGTTGATATATCTTCTTTCCCTTTATTTTTGATATTTGGTTTTACTGATTTATTTACTTCACATTATTTTATGGATAGTACACCTAACATTAATATTGGGGGAAATTGGGCTTCATCCAGCCATCCTGTTAACGTTTTATTTTGGAATTGTAGAGGTGCGAACAACGATGGGTTTAGGCACACTTTTAAGGATCTCCATGAAAGGCATAAACCAATTCTTGCGATCATTGTGGAGACTAGAGCCTCGGGGACGGAGGCAACAATAATAATCAAGTCACTTCAAATGGAGAAGTCCATTAGAGTGGAGGCGATTGGGTTTTCTGGTGGCATTTGGATTATTTGGAATCAAACAGATATTTCGATCCATCTTTTATCGGCTAGCAATCAGGTAATCAATCTTCGCATTACTAAGAGCTCATGTATTTCTTGGTTTCTATCTGCAGTGTACGCAAGCCCAAATAGTTGGATAAGGGAGTCCTTATGGGATTCCTTGGAGGACGCAACACAAATCATTTCGGAACCATGGCTCGTTGTGGGAGATTTTAATCAGATAGGAGTAACGGAGGACTAGGTTGGGGGAGCAAGGGGTTTGAATCGAACCATGGTAAAATTTGAGAGATGGAGAGATCAATGTGGACTTGAGGACATGGTCTTTGTGGGACCTAGGTTCACATGGAGTGACTCGTGGCGATTGGGGATTTGAATTCTGAAACGGTTGGACCGGGCTTATGGTAATCGACTTTGGTTTGAAACTTTTGGGGCGTCCAAGGTCTCCCATCTTCCTAGGGTTCATTCCGATCACGCATCTGTTGTGGTTTCTTTGCCTGCTCAGCTGGTGCAAAATAATCGTAATAAGCGTTTCCGTTTTGAGTCAGCCTGGTGCTATCATGAGGGTTTCAAGGACTTGGTCGAAAAGAATTGGAAAGTAGAAGGAATGAGCCTTAGTGAGAATATAGAGATCATGAGACATGAGTTAGAGATTTGGAAATTCGAGTTTTTTGAAGACATCTTTCGAAAAAAGAGAAGACTATTAGCACGGATTTCGGGAATGCAAAGGTCACTTTAAAACTTGATATGTTGAGGAAATCATTGTAAACTAGCCATATATACCACCTAAATTCATATCACCCAAATGTCACCCAATAACGTGACGTGAATTGGTTGGTTACAAATCTTTAATCAAATCAAGAAAATAAATGCATTAACAATTTGTAACCAATCAATTCACGCCACGTTATTGGATGACATTTGGGTGGTATGAATTTGGGTGGTAATATCATTACTCATAATTAAAATAAGAAGTTAGGTTGTTAATTTAATTTAGGAGAGAATTGACTTTTTTATAATTGTAACTGTAATTTATTTGGGTAAGTTGTTGATATTTCAATTTTCAATAGTTTCAATATTTTATTAAAAAGAATGCTATTCAGATTCAGATAGAGAACTCCAATAATTGTTATGTTTCTCCTAATTTATTTAAAATTGGTGAAAGTAGGGCCCGCCATGAAGAAGTGTGTATAGAAACTGCATATTCATTGCCCATCTTGCCCATGTGAAAAAGATCAGAAAATTATATGGGGGGAAAGTTAAAGAAAATGAAGATAATACCCGAAAAACTAATCTGTCTCTGTCCATTAGAAAAAAAAAATTCTTTCAAATTATTAGAAAACTAGAAATTCAAATAAATAAAAACACGACGAATCAAACTCAAAGACAATACAATTAATATCCAAAGATACAGACTAAACAGCTCATTAACCAGGCCCAGAAGAAAAAGGAATTATAGAACTAAGAAGACAACTATTTTTGTTTTGGTTTGGTCAAGTAAGAAGACAACTATCACCTTCAAGATGTTTCCCCAAGGAACACGGTCAATATCAGTTGACCCATGCAAGCACGAACCATGTGTTGTTACACCTCGGGAAAGGGTAGGAAAGTGATATTTCGTGGGATATAATATCACAAATGGAATTTCTTTTTAGTAATGCTATATCACTCATTTTTTTTATACTCTTAGATGTCATTTATTTTATTAAATAATAAGTATTGAATATTAGATAAACATTTCAATAAAATTTATTTGAATAATGTTATGTATTACTTTTTTTTGGTTTATCACTTCGTAGGTAAAGTTTTAAACATTAATTAAAGTAATTTTCTTTCCTAATTATTTATATTCTCTTTTTTTGATTTAATGACACGTAAGGTGTGATATAAGTGTGAACCAAAAAAGACACATAAGGTGTGATATAAGTGTGAACCAAAAAAGAATGACAAATATCATACTCAACTTATTTTATTAAAAAAGAATATTTAAATTAATTATATTAATTTACAATATTAATAAAATAGACTAGTTAAACATCCTTCAAATTTGAATTAGCCTAATAGACAAACAAACAATCTTAATATTAATTAAGAAATGTTATGATGAATTGAATTAAAATCTCATTAAATGAAATCAACAGGACTTAATTTGAATCATTACTCTTGTTGAATTTTTTCTCATTTCCTCATCTATCTAACTGAAAGCATGGACGCGCACACCTAGCCCAAGTTGCTTGGCGGAATGCCTGGTAGCCTACCCAATATTGTCTAATTTAAATGTAAACCCAGCCCAATACCCAACCTACCAGCCCATTAATACTTGATGGTTACATGATGTGACAATAACTAATTTTTCTTTTTTCTTTTTACAAAGTCCAGACCTTGAAAAAAAAGTCTATTACATGCTCAACATATCCGCCAAGTCTAATTTGAAAAATCCTTCTACGAACTCTCCCATTCGAAGATGTCTTTTGTAAGGGCTCCCCAAACACTATTCTGAAGATCAATGAATATAGAATAGACGTTGACTTACCTTAAACCCAACCGTGCAAGCAAATCAATACAAGTGTTACCTTCTCTATACATTCATTTGATAACAAAGGACTCATTCGTTTCTATAATTTTTCGAATCCATACACCTCATATAATGCCAAATTTTCCACCACCACCATCGAATTACATTTCAGCTTCATGAAGAACCCTCACATCCATTTGCCTTCCTTATACCTCAGGACCCCTCCCGTCCCTCATTTACCTTGAAACATATGCTAAAACTTCCATCCGTGTTAAAGCTTGTAAGCCCGTACATGTTTACTTCATCTGATCCATTCGACTTGATCCTTTCTCTTTATGGACTTATCCGGGCGTACCTCCACGCTCTAATGTATCTGACGCTAAATATTTTGCCTTTTTTATAAGAACCTCCCCATCGTTAAAAATCCTTTCTCCGCAAGGTTTCTGTTCCACCAACCAACCTCTTCCATTAGTCCGTTCGAGTCACCAATCCCTTGTTCCAGCTGGCGTGCTTCCTGCCTGGAGCTTCCGGAGTGCCTCTGTGCTTTTCCTTTCACAGAATCGCTGGGCTGATATCCCTCTTCTTGCCTGTGCTGAGCCCACTCATCCAAATCCGAATAATTGCAGCCCCACACTTCTCTTACCCTTACGCAATCTCTGAACAAGTGGATTGCACTCTCCTCAAAAACTTTTCTTACTGTTAGAACAATGATATTTCAGTTTATAACAATTGATGTTTGCATTGATAATTAGCTTATATAGGTTGTGAGATGCTATAATATTCTGCACATTTTGTGGTTAACTGTATTTTACAACTTTTACTGTATTCTATTCTTGAGTTGATTTTTCATTTAATAATTGTTTTCTGGCTCATAAATTTGGAAAAATAAATCCATCTTATATAGGATAGACCTATATTATAATATTAGTCATTTTTATGAAACAGAACTAGAGAAAAATTAAGTTTTGAGATAATAATATACTAAATTCAGTAAACTGAAGTATATCATATTAGGATATCAGGCACCTGTAGATAATCTTTTCTATAGCAAGTGAGCCTGTAACAGGGAACTTTGTATATATATATAAAAATCATCAAGAATGCACTAATTAATGTGTAACAAAACACAATAAATAGCTACACTGATAAGTAAATCAAACTATGGATAATACAATACAATTTGTACAACTCAATGTTAAAAGATATGGATCAAGCTTTACTGCTAAAGCCACTGAACAAACATACTATCACTGCTGTTGCAAATCCCAGTAATCCACCAGCAATAACCTGCATTAAGTGCTTATTTAAAGACTAGATTACTGTTTAACAAAACTAAACTAGATCTGAGGAGTTTTGATTCTTTAATTGTTAGACAAATTAAAGGATTGAAATATGAACCTGTAAAGGAGTATGACCAAGAAGTTCACGTAATGGTCTGCTATCAGCCAAAGGATGCTCCACAGGAAGTTCACATACAATTTGGTTTAACACCTGTAAAATTTAAATATTAACCAAATATATAAACGTAAAAATAATAATTATGCTCAACAAAAAGCTAATACATACATACATATATATATATATATATATATATATATGAAAGTAACAAACCTCTGCTTGGCGTCCGGCATGTAGTCTTACACCAGTTGCATCATACATCACCTAACAGAACACATGAGCGTTGTTATTTAAATTTACAGAGATTAATAGATATAATAAATGTTTATCACGAGTATTTAAGTGATAATTAAGTTTAGTATATACGAACCACACATGCTAAAATCAATGCAGTTGCAAAGAGTGACCCTCCAAAACCTTCTTGTAAACCAACGGCCATAGTAAGAGCAGTCACTGTTGATGAATGTGACGAAGGCATACCACCAGATGCTACAAGTTTCTTCAGATCCCATCGTTTTTCCTTATACCTGAAAGATCATCAAAGACATTAAACCAGGATTATTGCAATATTTGTGTTAATAGTAAGCCAAGGGATCTAATTTGGGAGTTTGTATACCACAAGGGTGTTTAGCTATTTAGTCAAACACTATTGGGGCAAGTTTATTGACATTTGAAAATGTCAGCTAAAAGAATTGAGACACAAATTTTAAGAATTGGAAAAATTAAACAGAAAATGAAGAACAAATTACAAAATTGAAAAGGGGTGTGTATGTTTACCAGTAGGTGAGAACTTTAAAGGATTGAGCAAGAAGAAAAGCTATGAGGGCAGCGATTAAAGGGCTATTAGAAAACACAGAGGATGATGGGTGATAGGTAATTGTGCTTGTTGCCGTTGCTGGTGGACTGGTGTGGATTAACTTCACTGCTGCCCCCACCATCTCGACAACTTTAAACGATTTATGTCTGTAAAATTGGATATATGTTGAGCTATGATCTCATGTATATATATTTATTTTATTTTATTTTTGTTCTTGTTCAAACTGATATAATTTATAGATGGTTCCTTAATTTGTACGGGTTTCAAATCATGGTAAAACGCGCCACTAGTCACGTGTTATACAAAGCTTAATTTTTTTTATTCAAACACTTATTTTAAAAACCTCCAAAATTACAACTGAACAAAACTTAGCCCCCACCCTGAACCTGAAGAGGATGAATAAAAGCTTACTAGCTTAACTAATTGTGAAGGAATTGAGATAGATAGTTGGCCTAGTGGTTAGGCTACTCCGCAGAGACCAAGAAGTCCTGGGATCGAATCTCATTGGAGTCGAAATGACTCCGAGCCCAAAGTGGCTCTCTCATGTATTCAAAAAAAAATAAAATTGTGAAGGAATTGGGTTAGTGTAAAAATCAAAAAAATCACCACAAGGCAGATTTCTGCATACCTAATCTGCTACTCTGTTTTTTCCTCTTCTAATACAAGAGAAAATAGGATTGCAAAATTCAGAAATAAAGTAAATACCTCTAACAATATTCTTAATACAAGGAGAATTAATAAGTAAATTACAAACACGAGTGTCCATAAGCTGAAAGTTGTCAATTTCCACTATTACGTGTAAATTACAAAGCTTAATTGAATTAAGAAGAAAAAGTTTTTAAAAGAGTAATGACTGGTAAAAAGAGATTACGTAATAAGAGTATGCTCTCCTTTGGAAGTCTTTATCCCCTACATGGATTATACCTGCCCAACATGAAGTCAAGATCAATGTTGATGCCTCCTTTATCCCTGGTAAAAAAAATCTGTCGTCGTGGCTCATAATGGTATATGTGAAGTAGTAAAGGTTTTTCTATGACATCTTCCACATGTACTAGTTTTGAGGCTGAAGCAAAAACTCTTCGTAGTGCTCTACGTTTTGCTATTGTCTAAGTCCCTTCTTGCACCAGTGTTGAAACTGATGTTGAAGCAGTTGTTAATGTCGTACATTCTGTAGCGTGTCATGCTCTTGGAAGAACATGCCAATCCTGGAAGATATTAGAAGTATGACTAAAGTCCATCCTAACATCAAGATTTGTGGGATAAGAATAACTGCTAACAAGGCTGTAGATTGGGCAGTTAAAGCTTTTTCTAGGATGTCTGTACCTGTTAATTGGGTTTGTAATTTACATATTGATCTTGGAACTTTACTATGTAATGAAATTGGTACCTTTGACACGGTTGGAGTAGGCTAACTACTCTAGTTTTTCCTATTTATATAAGTTATTTTGCCTAAAAAAATAATAAGAGTATGCTATATAATTCTTTTAATAATATCCTTCCTACAATTTACGTGATTTGATTAAAAATAAAATATTAATTAATTTTGTAATTTTTAAACTAATTTCATTTCATTTCTAATCAAACTATGCAACATAAGGGGTAATATGAAATCGAGTGGTATATAACATTACTCATGTAATAATTATGTTACCGTTTCGGAACAAGGAAAATATAGCTTAGATACTATAGCGTAAACATATAATAGTAGATGTCTCATTATTTGTAGTTATATGTCACGTGTTTGGGACATATTTAACACGCTTTTTTGTGTAACATGTGGTAATATATGGTGTTTTCTCTTAATTTTGTCTTTGTATTATTATATCATCTGTGTATTTTTAGATGATTTAATGTGTTTTGGGTGTAGTTAGATACAAAACAATTTGTGGATGAAAGCAAGAGCCCCAATTTGTGGACATTAGGCATGGAAGGAATGCCCCAAGTTTGTGAAAAGATGCCTAAGAAATGTCCTATGAAATTTGATTCAAAGCACGGTTAATTAAAAAAATGAAGAGAAATTTCTGGAGAGCAACAAGTTTTTCACCAACCTCTCGCTAATCACCATGGTAGGCGACCCAAATGCCCAAATGAGCAGAGGCAACTTCACCAACCTATCAAATAGGAGAACGGTTAGCAACCAATCACATAAATGAGATTCAGTGGCTATTTTTCCTATTTATCGTTAGCTTTCCTATTAGGCGAGGAGGTAGCATGCAAGATGAAGAAACCTCTCAAGACAATCCTTGACTACCCCTCACCGACCACCACTTTAGCGAGGCAGTGTAAAAAGAAGTGGCATCACTTGGACACTTATAACCTTACTTGACCACAATTTTTTTTATCTAAGAGTTATGAATTTTCATAATTTTAGCATGGGCTAATCACCCCCCATAGAGTAGGATTAATACTGAAAACTTGTTACATTTGTTTAATCTGTTAATTTTTCAATAGATATCTATGGGGGTAATCATTTTTTGATTATTTTATTAATGTGTGCATGGTTATTATTTATCTATTATACTTAACTTGTAATTATGTAGTTTTATCAACTAATCTTAATTAACCAAACTTGCAAAACACCTTCGGAATAATAGTTTCGAAGATTAAACCTAAGAATATGAGTCTTCCGGAATAGAATATCAATCAGTATTTGTATAGAGACCATAGGAATACGTATATATCATATGGGATATATAAATGTTAAGAGGGTCAGATTTAATTATTTTTTAAACTAAGTGAGGCAACAGAGGTGTGTATTTGGTAGCCATTTAGATCAAGACATAGGGTAAGAGTGGACTATTAAATCACATGAGGGGTCATTGCATCTATCGTCCTTTAGAACATTTAAGATATTTTAAGCAAACAAACTAGCAGGGGATCGTATAACTTACAAAGTCTGAACAATGAATGTGTTTATCTTCATATGATGGTATCTTGTGTCTTTTGCAACCTAATAGCCTCTGTGAAGAATATCATTCACTCATATTCCTTTTGGTCGATTTTTTTTTTCTTAAGACCATTTGCATTGAGAACCCATGGTTTTATTCATTTATTCTCTTTCTATAAGGCCTAACACATCTTCCAATTTAATTGATACATTCTTTCCTCATACTATTCATGAATCCTTTTTAGTCCTCAAAGAAATCTCAAATAAAATGTCCATGATCTGGTCTATTTCTTGATATACGTACAAAGAAAACGTCTTCTTTAAAATAATTTTATTTACATTTAAATTTATAAGGCCTTATTACCAAATGAGTAATAATATGATATGGAAAAGTTAATATTATTTTATCCCCTATCTTCATACTTTTCTCTCTTCTCTTTTTTAGCTATTATCTAACTTTTCATCTTCTCGAAATTCATCTTCAATCTTCCATTAGCATCTAAAATAATTTCTTTTCAAATCCTCTCGTTCTCAAACTCTAGTTGATTGGTCGTAGATTGGTTCATATCAATTTCTAGTCTTGATTTTTGTCTGACTAGGTTTTGGTATGGATACAAATCTTAAGTCCCTTTTGTTTTGTTGTTATTAGGTGGTCGGAAATTGACAGAGGTTTTGTTTCTAAAAATTGGTGTTATTTGGGTAAATTTCTACATTTAGAGTCCTTTATTGTCCTTACCCACATGTATGGGTATCTTGGAGAAATTGCAGTATTTTTCACTGTTGTAAGTCATGGTTTTTGCCCATTAACCGTGATTAGGATTTTCCACTTGGTTCTGAGATTTTAATCTCCATTGATTACTCAATGATGGCGGATGCGAAAGTATGGTTATTTTACTTGGATGATTACTGGCTGCAAGAGATTAATTCCATGTTTAGTTGATTTTTATTAAATGTTGTTATCTATGTTCCGTATCTCTTTATGTTTATCATATGTTGTGATATTTATTTCTCGTCATAATGGGTGTTTTCATGAATAAAATTGATATTTCCAAAAAAAAAATAACGTGATGTAATTTTCTTTTTAATAATTTGCAAAATTGGTTTTTCAATGATTAGCTTAGAATTCATAAAATTATTAGTTTTGTTAAACACTCAATACAAAATTAGATTTCTAAATAATTGGAAAAGTGAATAATCAATCACACACATGTATTTCTTGCAAAGTAACACACTCACTCTATGTGGAAGGGATAGAGACCACCTCATAACAGAGGACTTACATGTCTACGGGTGAAATGGAAATTTGTCCAATATAATTTCAAGAATAAAGCGTTAAGAAGAAATACAATAATTTATCGGCTTATATATTTGTTCCACAGTCTAAATATTAGTCCTTCCCAATTTATATATTACACTTTTAACATACCCCGATCTACACATTGCAATTTTAACCAACGAATGAAGAGAAATTAATCCTAAGTTTTTTTTTTTCGGATCGATATTTTGAACCCCACTAACTTTTAGACCCGCCGAAATAAATTTATGGACTTGTCCACTCTTAAAATATAAGTTAAATTTTTTAGCACACCCTTTGATATAAATTTACATGCAATTAACCTTTCTCAAAATGTGTCTACTACATTGTTATATGATTTCATATTTATAACAAAGCACATGTTAGAATCACGAGTATCATAAACACTACTTTATGTGCTACATGAGCATTTGCATGAGTTAAACACTTTTTAGTGAATTTGTTAAAGTGTTGAACTACAAACTTATTAATATGCAGATTTGAAACATATACTATGTTATAAAACATAGAGGAGCATATCACATACAAAAACATGTATTTCCATATTCATACTCTTATATATGTTTAGCATCATATCTTGTTATCTGCTTTAAATTTAAAAATACCGTGAAAACTTCATTTTAAATATATATAGTGAATAAAGTTTTGACATTTGAGCGATGGATCAAAAGTTCTTAAACGCGCAAGACATTAGAATCGACAAACCTACTCCAACTTATGCTGAAAAATCAAATTTAGTCCATACGACGTCGTCTCAAATATCTAGTCGTTGAGAAAAATTTCTACGTAAGATCTTACTGTTGATGAACCCAATCATATTTTTTATTTCAAGCGACTAGGTGGCCAATTTTGAGCCAGTATGCGGAATTTTATCACTAAAAATAAGATCTTGTTTAAGTACTTCAACTCCTCTTTGAAACCTTATTTCTTCACATCTTTCTAACATTCTTGGAGAACAAATCAAAATTCATCAAGGCTCACTCAAAATAATTTATCATTTTATTATCAATCAGAACTTGACATCCATTGTATCATTCACTCAAGAAGGAGCTCATCTACAATCATCATTGTATAATCAACACAAGCATCACTTTATTATATACTCAAATAGGAGTTCTAGAAGTATCACTGTTCAATATACTCAAGAAGGAGTTCAACCATCTTAATTATAATATATCCATTCATTATGAGGTTCTATTTTACATTGTAATGTTCAAATATACACTAAGGGTTTGCTCTTACTCTATATTAGAGAAGAGTGATTTGTAGAGGTTGAGATCGAGTCCAGTAAAAATCTCATTCGGGTTGTGATTTAGCCAGTAAAAGTCACGGGATATCGGTTGTATTTTAGCCTGCAAAAACCTTGATGTAAAGGTTTTATAATTCTCCTTAAGAATTATAAGGGTGATTCCTTAGGTGGTGGACTAGACCTTCGAGAGTCGAACCACTCGGGAATACTCGTGTAATACTACCCCTATCCTTTTACATATTGTATTCATATCTTGTTTAGCTTATTTATCAAATCATTATCATCCCTATTATATGGATCCTTTAGGTATTTGAAAAAATATTTAGTAGAAGTTTCTTAAACTAATAATTGTTGAGAATTTTTTTTAATTAAGCATTAATTAGATTAGGGTCATATTCATCCCCATATAGGACTTACAAGTGGTATCGTGACCTATCTATGTATTAGTTGCTTAAGCGTGATTAGAGTAAACAAAGGATCTTCTACTAGTAGACCTCCACTCTTTGTAGGTACAGATTATAATTGTTAGAAAAATAGGACAGAGAAACATTTTAAATGCGTATATAACGAGCTTTGGATGATCACAAGCTAAGGTCCCCTCGTTCCATTCAAGGAAGAAATTAATGAAGCTTGAGTTAGTATGTTAACTGGGAAGTGAAACCATTTGAAGAGTTAACCAAAGAGGATAAGGCAAAACTCACTCAAAATCCTAAGGCCTGATATTTTATTGTATGGAATATTTGAGTCGAAATTCGGCCTCATTGATGATTTCTCATCGGCTCATTCCATTTGGGAGTGTTTAGAGATCTCTAATGGAATCATCAATATTGGCATTGGAGAAAACAAAGACAATCATGACCATGATCATGTTGCTCTAATGTCCTATGATGAGATAATCTCTTTTTCTATCTCGACTTCATCTTTATATGATTCGAGTTATTAGATTGTTGATGATTTTACATGTATTTCTATCTACAAAAATTTTTAGCATCATTTTGAAACAAACAAACTTTTGTTAAAAGGTTTAAAAATTGAGCAAAAATAGATATAAAGATTTTTATCTTAGCTTGAATATATCTTGTGAAACAAATATCTTTTTTTTTCCTGAAAATATTTCTTTTGTTGAAACCAACAAAATGGTTTTGCATGCAAATGTTGTAATGACAAAGAAGGTTGAGAACTTAAATGTAGTTTTGTTAAATCTTATAAAAAATCAACCTAATTTGGACTTGTTGATGGATGTCCAAAATCCTTGTCTTGAGAAACATGAACAAATTGCATATCATTGCTTTTATGAAAGACACTTGAAGTTAAGTTCCTTAGTACCTCATGGAAAAGGCCAAGGTGGATTGTGAAAGGTATTACTAAGCCCTCAAACCATCATGGGTGCCTAGAAACATCTCTTTGTTATTATAGGAAAAAGAGCATCAAGAAGCAAAGTGATCAATTTATCCATAATGGATGCTTCCACATGGAGGACAGAATTTTGATGAGAATTCTTTTATACCTTGGCTATGGTTGAATTTTTATTCTTTATGACGATGTGTTTGTAGTTGCTGATAATCATATGACTATGTGAGAATTGTTTATGTTGCTAATTTCTTAATTATCTTGCATGCTTAGGGTTATATGATAGTTTTTTTTAATATGCATGTTATATTTGAGCATAATTGTTTCACATGTTACACTTGTTTCCTATGATCTTAACTTATTTATTCTTAGGGGATATATATAGTTGTGACACAAGTTACTTATTCATATAATTATTTATCACATGTTGCATCCTATAGTTTAATCACTTATATCATATTGAGTTTTTATGATATCTTTTGATATGATAATGATACATATTTAGATTTCCATCTTTAACTGATATTTGTTTCAGTTCTCTTTATAAGTTATTTAATGTCACGTGCTATATGTTTTGTTTAGTATGATTTTGTTTTTAATCTGCACTACTTGATTATTTGCAAGCATATATGCATGTTATTGTAATATGTATTGTTTTTGGGATGTTTAATATCATTTTATCTTTTAATTCATCTCATGTGAATCTTTCTTAATTGTTATTTGGATGTTTGCTTCTACTCTTGGTTATTCTATATATGTATATGTTTTTGCCTAATCTCTTTTGTTGAGAAAAAAGATGTAGAAGAAACTCATTAAGTTAGCATTCACTCTTAATGGATATTCTTGGTAAGAAGCTATCATCTTCTTGACCATTAATGTATTTGTTCCACGCCATTGATAAGAATATCCCTGCCTTCTAATATTCCTTTACACATTCTCGAACCAGCAATGTTATCATTTTCATCATTATCCATTACATTCTATAGAAGATTCAGATTTATCAACATCTTGTTCCTCTTCAATTACATTAGCTTCTTCAAGATTATCCTTGGCCTCAGCCTCATCCTCGGCGGTCTTTTGCTTGAGGAGGAGTAGGTTAATAACTCCTTGAAGTGCACCTTCTGTAACCTCATTTCTCATTAATTCCTCTGCAATTTCAGCTGGTGTAACTTGCAAATTCTCAATTAGTCCTTCAATTTCACCAAAGAGTTTCGGGTAATCTGTGATGCCTAAGTAATTGTAAGCCAAAGTCTTAAAACTGTTAAAGGTACAATAAGACATGTGAATATGCATATCCATTCGACCAGGTCGTAACAAAGCAGGGTCAAGCTTGTCTTTATGGTTTGTTGTGAACACAATTATTCTTTCATCTCCACAGCTTGACCACAATCCGTCTATAAAGTTCAACAACCCTGATAACGTTAACTGCAAAAAACATTTAAACAATATTGAGCAAACAAGGATTTTTATACGAGTTAATTTCTTGTAAAAACACAATTTAAACAATGTAATTGTGAAAATTTGTATAGTGATAGAAAGTTACCTTAGTGTCGACATTAGAGTTATGTCCGTATGAGCGATTTCGATCATGCGTCTCCACGCTGCAATCAATATCTTCAATAACAACAATGGAACGATTTGTAGTAGAAACTAGAACTCTCCTCAACTCGGAATTGGAATAACAACTCGTTAATTCCAAATCATATATATCGAACTTCAAATAATTTGCCATTGCAGCAACTAAACTGGATTTTCCAGTACCTGGAGGACCATACAATAAATAGCCTCTCTTCCAAGCCTTTCCAACTTTCTTATAAAAATCTCTCCTCCGTACGAATCTATCCAAATCATCTATCAATGCTTTCTTCAAATCAGGCTCCATTGCTAATGTATCAAATGTTGATGGATGCTCCAGAGAAATCGATCCCCAGAAAACATTATTCTTATCTTCATCGTTGAACAGACGATCTTGCGTGTAAAGTCTAACAGCACGATCATTATCTTTGATTTGTTTTGCCTTTTCAATTACAAAAGGTAAATACTCGTTAACCACTTTCTCCTTGAACTGTTTATCGAAACTTAACTCGAAGTATTTCTTCTCTTGCGAGTGATCCGATTCGACTGAAACAAATCGCCATGTCAGCTGCTGTATGTTTTGAAAAGAATCCTTCACTTCTTCGTTCTTTGCAATGGTGACGTTGATGTTGTTCTGGCGTGGGTTTTTGTTTACTTTGAAACGTGTAGCGTCAGGACTGAGTTTAGTTCCGAGGTAGATTTCAGCTGAGTCAAAGACGTGATTACGAGTCATTCCTGTTGACTCGTCGACGATGATGGTGACCTTGGACGGTGATGGTGTGAAAAAATAATTGAAGAATTTAGTGAGGTAAGATATGAGCTGTGGTGGGATAATATCATTGGCCATTGATCTGAACAGCATCATGGTTGCTGCTAGTGACGCATAGGCTGCAAAAAGCCCTGACGCCGTTGACTGCATTTCTCCTAATGAATACATGTTTATAACTGATAAAACTCAGTTATGACTCAGTGAGTTGAAACAGGTCGGTGTGTTTGTGAATGAGGAGCTGACGGATATGGTTGAGTTTAAATATAGACAAAATTACTATTCAGGCCCAAATATCCAAAGGCTTCTATTATAGGGCCTGGTTACATTTTCGTTCTTTTCAAATCACCCATTAGGGATATATACCCATCAGGAACAAAAACTAAACAAAAAACAATCAATCACCCTAATTAATTTTTCAAATTCACACAACAGCATAAAAATGATAAAAAAAAATATAGGAATGTACCCATTACTAACAACAATTAATTTAGGGCTGGCCTAGTAAGGAAGAAAATCAAAAATTAAAAAATTGTCAACTACAACTAGATAAGGCTGGCCCATGATATACAAATAACCGAATGGGCCTGGCCCATCAGAAAAATATCAGCCATTTGGGATTGGCCCATTACGCATAACAGTACCAAAAAAACGAGCAACTGGATCGACAATGGTGATGAAGATGAAGGCCAGATTTCGTGGGTGTCTTTGTTATCTTCGTGGTGGTGGCGGTCTTCGAGTGCAGTGGTTTGTTCTTCCCGACAAACGGCGGCGTTGGATTGTCGAGCGTAGGTTGATGATGAAGATGGAGGGGAGGGCGACGCTGGATCTGTTGTTCCTCTCGACGAATGGCGGTGGAGTAGGGTGGGGTTCTTGCGCTGGAGTTAACAGATCTGGTGGTGCTGTGGTGAGATGAAGGCGAGATCTAGGCGGCGGCGGTGGAGAACATGGTGATGAAGGTGGACAGCGTCGAGTGGTAGAGCAGCAGAGAGGGGAAGATTTGTGTGGTTGTGATGGTGGTGGTGGTGATGAAGGTGGGGTTCACGGTGGAGCTCAGATCTGACGATGGTTTATGGTGGTGGTTGATGGTTCACGGTGGTGCTGGAGTCAGAAGGTTGGAAGGGGAAGGGGGAGGGGGAGTTTGGTGATAGTGATGAAGGTTCTGTGGTGGTGTGGTGGTGTGGTGGTGATGTCGATGATGGTGATGATGGAGGGGAGAGTGGTGGTAGTGATGTTGGTGGTGAGTGGTTTCATGGTGGTGGGGCGTTCGGTGTGTATCACAGAGAGAGAGAGAGAGAGAGAGAGAGAGAGAGAGAGAGAGAGAGAGAGAGAGAGAGAGAGAGAGAGAGAGAGAGAGAGAGAGAAGAATGGGAGAGGGTAAGGATTCCGGGTCATTAACGGGTTTAGGGGTGGGATTTTTGTTTTTCCATGTGAGAAAAGGGTTGGAGGTATTTTGGTACAATCCCATTCTAGTTGGACTAGTTAGGGGGCTGGTTGGGTTTGAGATTTTAAAAAAAATGGAGGGAAAGTTAGGTCTTATAAACTAAATTCCCCTTAACTACCAGAAAACTATTTGGTTTTTCCTAGAAAATATAAATAAAAGACATGAAAAAGGCATCTAGATTAACGTATTGGTTTGGCTCCTTGTCGGACGAGAGAATCCTACCTAATTAGGTTAGCCCAATAAAGGAATTTGTAGGAATTTCATACTTAAAAACTACAATTTTTTTTTTTTGTCAATGAAAATAAAAGCTAACTAATATTACACATTAAGTTAAGGAAACTAATAGAACCAAAAAGAGAAAAATCTTCCCACTGGGAAATATCAATATTGCGTCGCGTGCACTTGGATAAAGCATCCGCTGCAGCGTTAAACGATCGCTTAATGTAACTGACCTTCCATAATGGAAATCTGACTAGCCAGTTCTACATTTAGGCAATGATTGGAGCAATCTGCCATCCAAGACCTGAATTCCTAGATATACCTTGAACCAATTCAAGGTTATCGAAGTAAAAGGAAGAACTCCAGATATTGAGGCTACCAGAAAGCCTCATAGATAAAAGAATCTCCCAACATTCTCCTTCAATAGCGCTTTTCACCATACCTCTTTTGGCAATCTTATGTGTAATCAAAGCCTCAGAATTAATAGCGACCGCATCAATTCCTGCAGGTTCCCATTCTTTGTTAAAGGAAGCATCGCACATCCATACTAGATCTGCATCATCCGATAAAATAGGACTTTCTTGAAGAACACTATTGTTCTCCAACTCTTTGTGTAAGTCATTATTATTACCAGTATCCGTCTTGATTTCGAAAAAGACACTTAACATCTCTATTGACATACCGATTAATCTCCCTAATGTTCCAACTCTTATTCTCAAATAAACCTTTCATCTTAGCCTTCCAGATGTACCAACATGTAAGAAGGATATATGCAGTGTTCTCTCTCTTATCCCATCCATTTACAGAATAATTCTCAATAGTGTCCAGTAGCCAGTTCCCAAAACTAAGTTTGTTGTCTCTATAGATCTTGATCTGCATCTTGGAATTAGCCCAGACTGACATACTAAAGGGGCAATGAAGGAGGAGGTGTTCAACATCCTCGCATTCAGCCTCACACCATTCACAAGATTTATCTTGAGAACATTTACGTGCATGTAAGTTCTTTTTAGTTGGTAAGGCGCCATTACATACTTTCCACCCAAAATTTCTAACTTTTGATTAGACATTAGAATTCCAAATAGTATTCCAAAGAATACCATTGTTGTTTTCCCCATCTTTGGAGGTCTGGACTTCCTTTTGAATTTCACAGTCAACCAACTTATGGTAACCAGATTTGGTCGAATAAGTTCCATCTTTGGTCATCGGCCAAATTAATTTATCTTCTTCCCTAATGTCGATAACTGGAAGCTTCCTGATATCATTCCTATTAGAGGATGAAATAAAGCGTTGAGCTTATCAAAATCCCATGAAGTCATAGACTCGCTAAAAAGTTGCGCAACCCAATTTATGTTACAATCCTATGGCTTTTCGAGAGGTTTATTTCCACCAATTCAATTGTGTTCCCAAATGTTCGTACTTAAACCATTGCCTATTTTCCAAACAGAGTGTTGTTTCAAAAACTGTATTCCTTTACAAAGACTCGCCCAACTCCAAGGTCTCCTTTTTGCCAGTTTAGAATCAATAAACCTAGTGTTCGGTAAACAAATACCTTTGAGTACTTTAGTGACAAGGGAGTTAGGATTATTGACGATTCTCCAATCTTGCTTATCTAATAAAGCAATATTCATCTTTTGGAAGTCTCTACAACCAATTCCTCCAATCTTCTTAGATTTAGCAATCTTTTTCCGCGAGATCCAGTATATTATTTTCTTAGTGTTAGCATCCCACAAAAAATTAGAAACAATACTCGAGAGCTTCTTACATAACATCTTGGGAAATTCAAAAATTGACATAACATAATTAGGTATAGATTGCAATACCGCCTTAATTAGAACTTCTTTACCTCCACCAGAGAGAAGGTTAGCAACCCAACTCTCAAATTTGGAGAGAAGACGATCTTTAATATAGTTAAGGTTCTCAGCTTTGGCCCTCTTGAGAGAAAAGGGAATTCCTAGGTTCTTACCAAAGAATTTGGTCTGTTTAATATTAAGATTGGCAGAGGTTTGTTCATCAAAGGTGACCGAACCAAGCATATCTCACCAAAGTTTTTCTTTACACATAAACTCCAAAATAAATGTGAAATAGATGTTCATCAAGTTCGCTCAAGTGACAGTTTTGCTAATTATTTACAAAGGAATTACCTACATTGATATTTAAGAAATTGATACACAAGATTGGCATGAGTCGACTTCAAAATCTTTCATGAGCTTCTGACAAGAGAGCGACATAAATACAGAGTACACTCTTTTCCTTCATCACGGTTTTGTCCAAATAAGTTTTCCTGATAAAGGTTGTTAATGAGGTCGTTTTAGAAAGCGTATAAATAAATATACTCTATTTTCTTCACTAATTTTTTTACTACTAGGTTTTCTTAGGATGGTTTTAACGAGTCATATTCTTAGGGATTGAATATCCAAGAAGGAGTGTTATAAATCCATATGTGGATATTCAGTAAGCTCATGAAGACTAGGGTTTAGGGTTACTTATTTTCTATATATAGGACTCTATACACTGTAATTCGTACACACTTTTTGATGATCAGTAGAACATTGTTATTCCTTTCTCTTTACTATTCATAACATAACCAAAATTCTCACTCCAGAGTACTCCTAACCAATTCTTTATAATATAACAAAATACCATCATCATTGATCCTTTTTTTATGTCAAAATCAATTTCGATACTTGCATTCCATGCTTCACCTTTTTCGGTTTTTCATTCGATGCTTCACAAATTGTATCGTTAAAATAAAAATTACCAATGACAAATAAAGTCCGCTGAAAAATAACTGATCAATTTGTGAAATGTTGTTCGCATGCATTACAAAAATTACGACATTTAATTGACCTAAGGTTCAACAACAATGAATATTTAAAAATATGTATAAAAAAAAACCTCACAAAAGCAAAAAAACCTTAAAAATAGATGGGAACAAGCAATTTCATTCCGCAACTACTCTCGATCTTCTCTTCACCACTCTATGTTAGTCTTGCCTCCAGCAACCTCAACTCCAACCTTGGAATTACCGGGCCCCTTATTGACTCTCTCGGCAACGATCCTTATTTCGTATAACCTCTATTATAATTTTATCCTTCAAAGCTTGTAGCTCGGTACGTGAACTTTTTGATTCAGTTTTCTCCTCGGCGCCCAAATCATTCTCGGACGCATTTAGCTCAGTGGTGAGCCTCTAAACCTCGTCATGGAGCTTTCCCTGTGTATAAATCATATGGTTAAGAGGGGTTGACTAAACAAAATCATTGCAAGATTGGCTCTTGAAACATGAAATTAAAGCACATTATAAGTTAAAACAAGAGCGTACTTAGCAGAAATGACACTAGAAAAGAAAATCATACCTGTCAATGGATAGAGTCCAACATCATGGCCATGTCCTTAAAGGATTGAGGCTTGTTGGGTAAGGGGGCTGCCTGAAGTTTGATTCCCTGGGGCCCAGTCAGCTAACCCTCTAATGGGGCTGATGCACACACCACGTTTTTCCCATTGTTGGACGGTTTACAAGCCTCCATTTTTTCCCTCCTTTTTAGCATACTTAGGGGATGTCTAAACGGCTTATTATCTAAAACCGCCTCACCACCAGGATCATACATCCCCATAATCTCATTGGAGGTTAAAGAACTATTTCCCGGCTGATATGTTGATGATAATGAGGGATCCATATATCGATCAATACGTGTGCATATATTGACGATAGAGGTATATAAGCGAGGGGTGGACCTAGAAGGTTTGATACAAAGGGATTTGAATTAGAAGGTGGCAAAGAGGTAACATTCTTGATCAGAATCAGTAAATAATAAAAAATAACTTATTAGTTAAGTTTTAGTTGACAATTTTTTTTAGATTTAATTAAAACAAATAATAAATGGGATTTTTTGTTAAAAAAATTTGTAAAGAATTAAACGATATAAGTTTTTCAACTTAACTTTACAAGTGATTTTTTCTTTTTATTGGAAGTTTAGGTGTGTTGAACAAAAAAAAGAAAGTTAAAGTGGGCTTCAGCCCCTATTTTATTGTGCATGAGTCTGCCACTGATTCAAAGGAAGCAGCAATATTAATCATTCGATATTCAATTGGGATCTTTCAGTGGTTTTTAATATTTTTGGGTAGAAATGTGATTAAGGAAAACAAAGGGAGAGCTACACCGTATATCTATTTTCATGCTACCACATTACGTTTAAAAGATAGGAACCAAAGAAGAAAGGTAACAGGGAACAACATCTTAGTCTTACCTTAACCCCGTTGAGATATACTCCTTCCGTCCCATGAATTATATCAACTTTACTTTTCACACATATTAACAAACACAATCATTACATTCACCATTACTAAAATATCCCTTTTAAAATGACTTGATATTTTAAATATTTATTGAAAATATAAATTAAATATTTTAATAAGGATAATAGTGAAAAATGTTTCGATAAAATATCTTGAGATTCTAAATAGACAATATTTTTTGGACATCACTTTTAGTAAGTGGGTATTATTTATGGGTAATTAAATTGAGTGAAACTGAGTCTTACCAGTCTGATTGCATGGATAATTATGTTGAAATGTTATGATCAACGATCTTAATCTTGATAGAATTGCGCTTTTGTATGCAATACATAAATCTGTAAGGGGAAAAAAATTTAAAATTAGTACTTATCTCTTTCTTATATATAACATTTTAATAAAATGATAAGGGGGATGATCAAAAGGTGCATGCAAAAAAATTGTTCCCTAACTCATTGATAAACACATGCAACCCATTAAACAATCACCCACAACGCATTAAAAAATATGTAACACATTAAAAAAAACTCACAATCCATTAAAAACACAAATATAACTCATCAATTGTTTAAAATTTAGAGTCGTTGAAGTTGAGAGAACGTGTTTTTTGACCTTTTGAGCAATAAATTCAGGTAGGTTCTTGTAAATAATTGAGTGATGTACAATAAATTAGTGGATATACAAATTATAGAAATAATACTCAAATATGTTTACATTTCTATATGTTTTCAATAATAAATTTTCTACTAAAATCTTGATAAATTATATAATATAAAATAAAAACACATTAGTGAGTGCCTTTTAGATTCTAATTTAGTCCAATGTATAGTCATAATTTCAAATTAGTCTTACAACATAATAAGTCATGCGATTATCACATGAAAAAAATACACCTCATATTCCAAATAGTATTAAAAGTTATATGATATCTTTTGCACACATTTAGTATATATTATGGTTAGAGAATTGTAACTTTAAAAAAAAGTAGAAAAAAAAAGTGAGTAATAAAGTTTTACTTGCTAAAATGGTCGAGAAAACAGTTATATTGTCCAATTATTATATATTTTATCAATACATATATGAATTAAGATTTAAAAATAATGAATTGCATACAAGTAGCTACTTTTAAGTCATAAAAGCCACAGAACATGAACATTGGGGTTTTCAATAAAGATATTAGAATAGATACCCAAAATCAAAATTTGACAATTAAAAAATAACACCGATGATAATATGAAGATTTAACTGGTTTGGGAATGAAGATTCAAGCTATGTCTTCCTTATCAAATTGGAATAAAAATGAAGTCTCTACAAATTTGATGGGAAAAAGATATATTATTACTCAAATTACACAAACATAAATGCAAATAAATTTGGTCACCTTTGAAATTTCACACATTGGAATCAAATATGAAGTTTTACACAATGAAATCAAACATATTACCTTGTAGATGATCATTGATGAAACAATGAGTTGAGATTGTCTTCAAAATCTGCTTTATGTTGTTGATGGAGGTAAAGAGGTGGATTTATGACTTGAGGATATATATATGGGTAGTTAATGAAGTGGTGTATATGCCTCGTTAATGGGGTACCTGGTTGTGGTTCTTTAATTGAGAAGGAGGCAACAATGTTGGATGCAAAGAGACAGAGGCGTTTTGTCGATTGAGAGGGTAAGAGTCGAGTGAGACTAGGGTTTTATTATAGTTTGAGTGAATACCTTCTTTGCCGCCTGTACTTTGCCCTGACTGACTACTTACCCCTTTTTTCTTAGAAATCGTTTTCTTACCCCCCCCCCCCCCCCCCCCATAGTTTCAAAACTGTGTCCTGATACCCCCTTTGAAGGAATCCGTCTATTTTCTCCTTTAAATTATTATTAAATAATTTTTAATCGTAAAAATAATTTTTAATTATTATTTATTCCGTTAGTTTAAAAAAAAGATTAACCTTAAAAAATTAATTTTTTCCACACACATCCCCCACCCATCTCCACTCACCCCATAAGTTTTAAAAAAACAAAATTAACCCCTACAACTATTATTTTTTCATACATCTCGTCACCTATCTCGAATTCATCTTCTTTACACACTCACATATCCACCCCATTCCCACCTTTCCAAGGTCATATTAGAAAATAATAATAAAAGCTCAATGTGATTAGATTAAAAAAAGAAAATATTCCAATGGTCATATTTATGACCATTTGTGCATTAATAGTAGTAGAGGAAAAGACATATATGACAACACTTCCAGAAAAAATGATATGGATGAATTATCGGACATAACTCTTATTATTGTGGTATTTTCTGTTTGCATCTTTCCCTGTATTTGTTGTTTAAAGGTTTGAACGATATGATATATCAATTTTCCATCCATTACTTCTTAATAAGTAATTCATGAAAGGGATCGCTACTAATATGGAATAGAATAGTAAAAAGGACAACTTTGAATTTGAGCCAGTGATGAAACTGTGGGATTTTAATATTGAACCCACGCTCTTTATGATAAGATCTAAAATTTGGAACTTTAGACCACTCAGAAAAATTATCACCATTGTATAGTCAAACAAATTCTCAATATATATGATTAATCATTGTGCTCCTCGTAATCAGTGTTCTAAAACTAGGCCACCTAGCCAATTAGTGTGCCGCCTAGGCGTTTCAACTTACAAAATGCCTAGAAAATAGGCTTGAAGGTTGTTGGGTGGCTGCCTAGGGAAAAAACCTATTATAGGACCACCTAACCTGTTTAATTATCTAATTAATCTGGCTTTTCCCACTTAGGCGACCGCTTTTTTATAGAACTTTCTTCTGAAAAAATATTCGATCAAACCAAAACAAATTACAACCCATAAAACTTTATATTCTAGAATCCACTTGCTTAGGCTCATGGGCAAACCCAATAAGATATACTTTAAAGTTCCATTTATCATCGACGTTGGTACTCTTTTATCAAGAAAATAATCAAAGTTAATGGAGGAAAAAATTGGTGCATTGCTTGCTACCGGAAGTATATATGTATGAAGTTGGATTGTTGGTGGGGATGATGATGATTATGATGGTTTTGATAATGTAATTGAGCCGGTTCTTCCTTGTGATGGGGTTTAAGAAGCATTGGAAGTCAATGGCATTTTGCAACCACAGAGAAGTGATGAAAATGATGATGGAGTGGTTTTGTGTCTGATGAAGATAATGAGCCAGAAAGTGTTAATGAAAAGTTGGAGGGTCAACAACAAGGTAGAAAAGAAGGTTTTTGATGTAGAATCAAATAAATGTCCAAAAAAAATATGTAGAATCAAATAAAGATATGGGGCAAATTTATTGGGACAAATTTGTTGCACATTTCTCTTTCCCCTTTGGTGGATTGGCAGATCAAAACAGACTCCCCTTCTGGTAAGTTTTCCCTTGTTTCTTCATTTATTAGTGAGAGGTGCTTGGCGACTCAACACATTTACAAATGAGGAAGATGGGGGCTTTTCATAGCATGGGAGTGCTCAGCTTTTCGTGGAGATTTGGATTTGGTCGGGTGAGATTGAGGTGGTTGTGCGAATGGGTTTCGGGATTTATTGACTATTGTTGGATGTTGCACTTGAGAGTATTCTGGAGGAGTCCACTTTTCGCTACTTGTAACGGTTTGTTGCCTCCTGTAGTTGATTTGGGGAGGCAGGTCCCAAAACTGAAATAGGATTTCGAGTTGGTTTCTCTTCATTGCGGATCGAAACTGGTCACACTTCTTTATGGGTATGTGTCAAGCTTTTTCTGTACAGGTTTTCTGTTTTGTCTTGGTAAACTCCTACTCTTGAGTTGTTGGGACATTCGACATCGGGCTTTACTCCATTTTTTATCGTGTGGTCTTGTGTCGTTTTTTGTTTTTGGGTGGTTCTTAATTTATGTTTTTTCCCACACTAGTCGATGGTGGCTCCTCACTTTTGGCCAGCTATATCTTTGCATTTGATTCAAACGAGGTGAGATTTGGGTGTTTGTCGTTCACGTGAATTTCATTTTGTTTGTTTCCGTCATGTGTGATTAGTTTGGCCAAGTGTGTTCGTTTGGGATTGATGAACGCGTTAAGATTTTGCTTGATTGTCTTTTTGTGTTGTTACTTTTACCTATTATTTGAGGTTTATCCGCGTTTGTCGTTTTTGTGTCATCTAGAGAGTCACGCCTTTTCTCGACCTTTTTTCTCACCCTTTATTGTGGTGATATTGCTTGGAGGTTTGGACTAACTCATGTTTTTTTTCTGGTAGATTTTTCCATCCTCAACTCGGTGGTGGCTGCCACCATGACATAATACTTTGGTTTCGATTCCGATTGTTAGTTTCAGTTTGGTTTGATTCGGTTCGTGGGAAAAGATATTGGTAACTATCTGGTGAATTTGATTGTATAGCAAGGTGCATCAAGGATGTGTTGTAATTTGGTTTTCACTTTCTGAATTATTTTTACTTTTTGGGTGTATGTTATTAAATACCCCAAATTTGGTTTTCCCGTCAGGTGGATATTTATATTAATATATATCTTTTTGGAAAAAAATGACGACTACCAGATTTGAACCCATGCTCTTTCTACCAGCTCCTATCACGTTAAACAATCAAGGTTAAAAAGATAGACACAATCATCATATACATCAATTATTCAATATATTCTTGGGTGATTGACACGCAGGGTCTTGGAGAAAAAAAATGATGTCGCTGTTCATCTTCTCTTTCCACTACCCACTTACCTCCGACCTCCGAGCACCGACCACCGAGCACCGCACCGAGCACCGCACCGACCACCACACTCCCGTCACCAGAAAAAAATGATGAGTTTTCTACAAAAATTAATGAGTTTAAAAAATGATGAGTTTCATGAGTTTCTACGTAAAATGATGAATTTTATTCAAAAATTGAAAAGTATACTATTATTCGATAAAAAAAGTTGAGTATTATTAAAAAATTATGAGTATTACTTTTACAACACAGTTATTACAGCTGAAAAAACCCAACTAATTACAATAGCCCTTGAACAAAAGAAAAAAGCCTAATTACAAAAAAAAAGCTAACTTAAAAATCTGGTTTGACCAGATCTTACAATACAAAAAAAACACATTGTAACAAGATGTCCTTAACGCCATGGTCAAAGTTCAAACACGTTGTGACAAGTCCTTAACGCCATGGCCGGAGTTCAAACACGCTGTAACAAGTCCGGCGCCATGACTTGCTCCGGCGGGCTCGGACAAGATGTCATCAACACCGACAGGAGTTTCGAGCCATCACGAACCACCAAGAGCTTCGAGCCATCGCGAACGACCGTGAGATCTGCTGCACTGCAGCCGCTGGTTTGTCTTGTTCGTTCGTTGAGCTGTTAACGTTCACCATTATCTTCAAGGACCTACACGCTGTGGCCGGAGTTCAAGGTCTAGCTCCTTCTTCTTCTGAGCATCGAGTCTTTTTCCGGAGATCCAGTGAAGATCTCGAAGCTCAACCGCATTGTTCAATGTTTTCATCATTCCAGCCTTCTTCGTGAGCAGCCATGGAAGCATTGCTAAAGGTTCGTGAAATACCCCGGCGATGTGAAATAACTCCGACAGTGGATCTCTACGGTAGAGCTATGCCTGTATCACGAACAGTGCTCGTCTCGTTCGAGCTCGCCGGAGCAAGACACGGTGGCTCGTGCAGTAAGATGGTGAGCCTATCTTCATCGCCGAACAGTTCGTGTAGGAAGACAACGGCTCATGCAGTGGTGGTGGTGCTCGACAGTTTTTGCCAGAAAAATTGAGGGCCATGGGTGAGAAGAGATGCTAACGTGAGAGAGAGGAGAGATAAGAGTATTAAGGTTTAATAAAATGATTTCTAGAATAAAAAACAATATATATAGGAAATGAAAAACAAAAGGAGGTAATTTTGTAAATGGAGATTTAGCTTATAGTGTTAAAATCTTATTGAGATCCCTAGTAAGAAGAACAAAAGAAAAAGGTTAAGTTAGGTGTTCAAAAAACCCCTTGGGTCATAACCTCTATATTCTTTATACTCTTACTATGGTTATTTGTTATTTATAATTAAATCTAATATTTAAATTTTAAATTTTTTTACCTAAGAATTATTACAATGTTAATAACAATCAAGGTTTAATTATTCAGATTTATTTATATCTAAAATCATTATCTAATGATTTATATTTTGACCATTATTATATAATTAATTTTCATTCGATTTTATTCTGCTACCCGTCGATTTCGGAGTAAAACGTAACATTGCCCTCCCAAATATTGCCCAGCTAAAATTAGAAGTTCATTATTAATTTGAAAAAAAAAAAAAAAACTAACAGAATAGATGAAAGTAAACAAAAAAAAGTTGATCCCAACGCGAATTGGTTTTTCCTTTTTTGTTCCAAAGCATAATATATAGACAGATAGCCAACGGGAATTGGTTTGGGTATCTTGTAAAAGCATAATAGATATCTTTAGTTATAATTATCATATTTCATTCCTAGTCAATAGTTTTTACTCTTAGTAATGATGCAAAAACAAATATCCGCTCGATCCAAGTCCAATTTGTCATCTATATCACATTCACTAATCAACTAGACACTCCAGAATCTTGTATATATCCTCAGTCCTAGGATGTGACTTATCAACAGAAATAAATTGATGAACTTGATTATCAACTTCAATCCAACTACAACCAAGTAATTTATAAGCATTTGTATCAACCATACTCTTCCTTACTCTCCTTACCTGGTCCCACTTCCCTAACTCCCCATATAAATTAGCCAACATTGCAGCATAACCACCGTTTTTAGGATCAATCTCCATCAATTTTCTTAACGCCACCTCAGCTAAATCTGAACGGCTATGAATCTTACATCCGTTAAGCAAAGAACCCCATATAACCTCATCAGGTGGAATATTCATTCCTTTTATAACTTCCATAGCTTCTTTAAAATGTCCGGCTCGTCCGAACAGATCAATCAAACACCCGTAATGCTCAATTTCAGGTTCGATTCCATATTTCTCCGTCATTATATCGTAATAATAACGCCCTTGTCTTACTAAACCTCCATGTGTACAAGCATTTAACAGTCCAATGAAAGTTACACCGTCTGGTTTAACTTTATTACATTGTAACATTTCATCGAACAGAGCAATGGCACTATCACAATGACCATGAAGAGCAAAACAATTGATTATTGAATTCCATGATGTTAAACTCTCCTTCCTGGTTTTATCAAATACTCTCTTTGCTTCCCTTAAGCTACCACATTTCCCGTACATATCAATTAAAGCATTTGTTATAAACGAATCGAAAGGGAGACTATTCCTATATATATAACCGTGAATAACTTTCCCAAGTTGAAGAATTCCACAGTGGCCACAAGCTGAAAGTGTGCAAATAACTGTAACTTTATTAGGCCTGTTTGCTTCATCCTTAATCATCCTCCTTAAAAAAGAAATTGCCTCCATAAATAATCCGTTTTGGGTGCAACCTGCGATAATTGAATTCCAACATGGTGTATCCTTATCCTCAGGAGACACATCTTCAAACAGAGAAATGGCATTTTTCATCTCCCCGATTCTAGTATACCCCGAAATCATTGCTGTCCAAGACACAACACTCCTATCAGACATTTCATCAAATATACTACGAGCAATATATACATTATCCGAGTACCTTGAATAAACATCAACTAAAGTTGTTTGTACAACTGGGTATTGTCCAAACCCGAATTTTTCTATCTGGGTATGCATCATTTCAATTCCATAAGGCTTAACAACTTGTGGACATGATTTCAATACAATAGGAAATATGAAGTGGTTAGGCTTCGGGTGGGATTTTTGGGTCATTTCTCGGTACAAAAGGAGGGAAGAATGGTGATCGGAGAGCATTGTGTAAGCTGTGATCATGCCGGTGTAAAGATAGATATTGGGGGTATTGTGAGAGTTGAAGATGAGGCGAGCATAGGTGATGTTGTGAAGAGTATGAGTGCAGAAACGGAGAAGTTTGAAAGAGTAAAAGTGTGTTTGGGTATGGCCGAGAGTAATGAGATGAGATTGGAGCTGTTTGAGTTGGGTAAGGTTTGTGCATTTCTCTAGTATTGCTCGGACATGGTTGTTTAAGTTCGCTGCTGGGAGCATGTTTCACTTATCTATGTGTCAATTTGAACAAAAAAAGTGTATATGTGTCTTATAATTCCTTTTCCCTCTAAAAACGTATTAGGCTAAATTTCCTTTTTTCTTTATTTAAAATTAGATACTTCTATCTAATAATAAATGATATAATATATTATATAATGTATATGCCCAAGCCTTTTGCTTGGACCCATATAGAAGAGAACTCCATATGGATGTATTCGAATTGAAACATCTGCGGCCAAAGGGTCAAACTCATATGCATTTCCAGATATACCTTAGGTCTCATATCCCACACTTGTTTGAATTCCTTTTCATAAAAAATATCCAATTTAAAAGGTGTTTTTTTTAACCTCAGTTAATCGAAAAGGGCATTGGACTCCCCTCTTTCCAGGAATGTGCTTTCTAACCCGACAGTGGAAACCTTAACGCACATTATCAACGTTGTGTCCTCTCTAAGAGCATCTACTAACCGATTCTTTAACCCAATGTTGATGACACCTAACTTTCTCATGTTGTGTTCATCAACAGAGATGATTGGAAGTGCATAGTGATCCTGCGTAGCCAGGGGAAAACGAAAGTGTAACAAAAAAAGGACAATTTAAGGAAAAAGGGAAACACGCTAAGGAGCAGCAGAAAGGGGCAAGGGAAAAATGATACTCCCTCCATTCCTTAATAATTGATTCTTTAGCCAATATAATTTATTCCACAATATATGTCACATTTCAAGTTTCAATACAAATTAAATGACCTTTTTCCACTTTTACCCTTATTTTTAAAATCTTTCAATTTTCTCTTTTTTAAAAGTAGGGATATTTTAGTCATATTAAACTAAATTTTTCCTACTTTTTAGATTCCTTAATATGTGTGAAAAGCTCTAAAGAGTCAATTATTAAGGAATGGAGGGAGTAAGTGGTGGTGAAAAGGAAGTGAAGATTGGTGTTATGATTGTTCAGTCTTAAATGTGATAATTATAAGATCCAAGTTATGATAGAAGAGAACATGTTGCGTGTTGTTTTTGTCGAAACTCTTCACCTCTCGAGAAGTTTTGCTGTAATAGAAATTATTGCTTCCATCAATTTCCTGAAGAAACCGAAAGGTTAACCAAAACCAAGAGAGAGGGTCTAAGTTAGTTCTACTCCCTCCGTCCCAAAAATAATGTCCACTTAGCTTTTTCACACAGATTAAGAAATGTCATTATTGAACTCTACATGTACAAAAATACTCCTATTAAATGTCATCATTAAAGACAATGCACACCTATTATTATGTCTAGAAATGTGTAATTCTCTATAAAATAATAATTAAAATAATTATAAATTAAAAGAAAAGTAGGGGTAATTAGGGAAAAAAGTATGAAAAATTGTCTTGAAATAGTAAGTGGACATTATTTTTGGGACGCCATATTTAGTAACGTGGACATTATTTTTGAGACGGAGGGAGTACGAAGCAATCCTTCCCTTGGTAAGGTAATGATAGTATAAAGGATGCTTAAGTTAAAACAAAACCATTTCCTTACAGATCCTTCTTTCCTCTGAGAACTCGGAAGACCAAAAGACTCATTATCCATCATATCATAATGACGGCTAATATCAACGCATGCTTTACAAAACCTTACTTCCAACAACTGATAGAAATAAAACATGGTATAATAGGTAACAATATATCTAGTTTTTCGATTATTACCATATTTTATCATATACCAAAACTTATATGATTAGTATTATTGATAAAGCTAAGCCTAAGCCCTTCAGATCTATGGAGAGCTAATATAGTTGATTCTAGGTATATTAAAGGACCAATAAACATAGATCGTTAACAAATAGTTAATATTACTATATAATTTATAAATTCCTGTTTCGAAAGGCTCATCCAAAGCCCGGAAGATAGATCCATGCTTGACCTTGACCCAAGGCTTAAGGAGTAACAAAATAGGAGAAGGTGGGGTGGGGGTGGGGGGGTTAACATAAGAGAAAAGGTTTTAAGTAATGCTTAAAGTTTAAAATTTGAACTTGTCTAAAACCACCAAAAAGAATTTAAACTTGCTTTTGAATAGAGAATAGAGAGGTAGACTAAATACAAATACTAACAAGAATATATGACAACCCAAGTTAGGTCTGTTTTGCTATGTTAACCCTAATATAACAAAAACTTTACAATCATTATGCAACAAACATTGTATTTCTCGCATAAAAGAATCGTTACTTATTCAAATAATCAATCGTAGAAGAAGCATCACCATCACATAATCGCGCAATTGCACTTAGATTCAAGTTTCGGTGGTCCCACACTATCATTCATTTTCTGACCACCAACAATACGTGTAGTACTACTACTAGATGAAATCTCAATATTACCCTCAGCTTCCGTTTTGCTTTGTAAAGGTTTTCTTTCTCTTTCCACTTGCTTTTTCACTTTTCGAGACTTTAGACTATGTTTAGTTACACCCTTCTCACGTGGGTCCCTTCCATTAGAATTCCCTAAATTCTCCAGGTTGGGTATATATGGACGTGCTTCTCTAAATACAACTGTATTTTCTTTCTCGATAGCTATATTTGCAGCTTCGGATATTAGATTATGAACTATTGAACTGCAAAATAGTATCGTATCTGTTGCTTCTTCTAGTGTTAAACTTCTCCTTTTCGCTTTTATTCCTCCTTGATCCTCTAATATAACAGTAGCTTCTTCTTCTTTTTCTTCTTCTTTTTCTTCTTCTTCTTCTTCTTCTTCTTCTTCTTCTTCTTCTTCTTCTGCATAACAGATATTTAGCTAGAATTTTGAAAAACAAAGCAGAGAAGGGTGTGTAATAGTCAATATATACATACCAAGAATATCAAGCGCATGATATAAACTAGCTGACTCATCTAGATCAGCTTCAACATCATTAACAGGGACAGATTGCTCCTTCATCTCATCTACACTACTTCTCGAAATTTCAGAAACAGCATCAGATTCTGAAGCATGACCATTTTCAATTTCCATGTCTGACACAATGTCCAAAATACCCTCGTTTTCAACTTCAACCGCTACCTTATCTGAACAAGGATTTGAAACAAGCTCTTCCTCAGCAGTGCAAGTCTCGGGATT
This sequence comes from Nemophila menziesii, assembly GCA_029959085.1. Taxonomy (NCBI): domain Eukaryota; kingdom Viridiplantae; phylum Streptophyta; class Magnoliopsida; order Boraginales; family Hydrophyllaceae; genus Nemophila; species Nemophila menziesii. Next base: position 12,716,869 of record JARWIR010000005.1, read on the forward strand.
CTTCGCTTCGATTGAATTGTCAGACAAGTTTTCATCCTTTTCATGAAAAACTGGAACAACCAAAGTATCATTGATGGAAACTTCAGGGACTGTTTTGCAATTACTTTCGTTTTCGGAAAAGCAAGTGACCAACCCTTCTTCTGTGTCTTTTCCCTCGAAACTTTCTTCATGAGAGCTTGTTGAAGTTTGAAAAGCATGGCTTGAACTTGAAGCACCCGATGATACAGATTGCTGATTTTTCATATACATATCGTATCTATAATTTTCAATCTCGGATTTTTTACCACTTTGTTGACGCTGTAAAAAACGAGACTCCACATGTTTTCCCGAACTTAAATCAGTAGAAGAAGATGTAGTAGAGCTTCTTAAACTGTTTGTACTATCTCTTACATACGAAAGATTATCACATGTTATATTACTAGACACAAATATCTTGCCTTGAACAACATGTCCTTTCCCACTTTTTGATTTCTTTAATAGTAATGAAATACCCGCACCTTCATTAATCTCAACCTTTGACTTTATGTAGTCCTCACATGACTCAGTATGTGGGCCCACCTCAGTAGTCAAAACAGGCTCCACATCTTCTTCGCTTATACTTACTTCTAGAGATTCAAGAGAAGCTTGTTCTACAAGTTTTGTAGACACTTCAAGAGAATTCTCACTTACTAGTGGTGTAATAGTAGGTGTATATTCTTCCAAGCTTTTACAAACTAAACAAATGTTTAGGTTTTGTTCGGTTAAATCAATCTCATTGAATTTACATCCACATCTTGAACAAACTACATAATCTTCACTTTTCTCGATAGATTGAGTATCAAGTTCATGTAATCCACCAAGCATTTTGTTTTTATCTTCAGGTAATGAATCATAATCACCATGGATAATTACTTGATCTTGTAAATCAGAAATAGTCTCCAATTTACTAGTACTAGTTACTTCTTGATTTTGCTCACTTTCTTCAGTATCATGAGCACCACTTGTACATAAATCAGTACTTGCATTACTACTAGTTGTAACCGAAGAGTTTCGAGATACCAAAGAACGATGCGTGGGACCCGTTTTTCCATTATAAAACGTTGAAGTAGGTACACTCGATAATAATGGCCTAAACATATTTTGTGGAGCCTTCTTTTGCTCCTATACACATAGTTTAGTTTAGTTCAGTAAATTTATCTATCAATAATAATAGTCGAGAAGGGAAAAAAAAACTTACCATGGGCCTAAGTGTCAAGTCAAAGGATCGTTTCGGAGCTGAACTAGATGAAACTATTCGATTTGGCTTTTTAGAGAGGCCTAAAGTTTTAGTATTCTTGAAACTTCTGGGAACAGATTGTAAAGAATCCACGTCATCATCACCAGAAGAAGCTATAGAGCCTCGACTATGTGAACTCAAATGATCCTTTTCATGGCTTTGCCATGAGCTTCTAGAAGGTGTAGGAGACATTGATTGTCTAGAACCATTTCTAGAAGCAGGTGAAGAGCCTCTAACATATGAAACTGGTCTATCAGCTAAAGAAGTACGAAGATTCGGAGGTACTTCTAAAGAAAAACCAGGTATATTTGTTTGCCATGCCTTTATTTTTGGTGATGTACTTGCCTTAACTGGAGAGGTACCCCTTATTCTAGAGGTCCCACTTGAACCTGTGCTTATCCTACGTGGAGATGGCTTACTTGGTGGAGGAGAGGGTCTCCTAGATGGGGAGGGGGAGGGTCTACCCCGTGATTGAGGGGTATTTTGGGTAGAACGAGGAGATGGGCTTAATCGATTTGGACTTGGACTTCCTCTAGTACTTCGATAAGTCTTCTCCATCTATAATCGATATATTTTAGATCGCATTTCGTACAAATTATACGAATCATTAAATGTTTATTTAATAGTAACCCGAGACTTACAGTGGAGGATCTTGAAATTGAAATAGGTTGACTTCTAGGTCTGCCACGTGTGACAGGGTTGACCAGAGGTGTTTCATCGTCCAGAGATGGAAATAGAGGAGTCTCGGGAGGAGTTAATAACCTTCCACCATAAACAAGGAATATTTGGTTAGTTTGCATAACATTGGGATCAATAGTGCAATTAAAGAAAATGAAAAACGTGACTCACCAGTCATAATCATGTTTATCTCCTTCTGTATTGAGAAAGTCATTACTTTCTCCACGAGGAGGAATCGAAATCCCAAGCTTATGATCCGAAAAGTTGCGCAACTTTGTGGCTGATACAATAAATGCAATAGATAAGGAACATTAATCAGTAGTACAGTAAAGAAACAGAAGTAAATACTAAATAAGTGGAAAAAGTCAAAAACTAAATCCAAAATTAGATATTAGAGTCGATTTAACATACAGAACACGTCTTCAAAGTCATCATTTGACTGAAGCAAGAAATTGTCACTTTCTCTGTTCTGCACATCATTGAACAAAGCAAGATTATCATCGTTTTCTCTGAAGAGAATTCCACTTTCAAGACTACGCCCTCTCATGTGATTTTCTCCTTCGAGGTTTCTTCTTGGTGATCTTCTCATTGCTGGTGAAGGAGGCATCTTAATAAGAAAACACAAATTTCACCAAAATCTTATCAATCAAGCTCCTTAATTACGCCCATGGAAATACAAAACACAAATCCCTAGATTAAATTTCCTAACTAACCCAGCTTAATACGCAAAATTAGGTCATCAGAATTCCAATTCTAACCCCAATTTGGCCCTTCCACTTATACTACATTCGAACTCATCATCAAACCCTTCATAATCAACTGAATTCCGCACCAAGACTAATAATTCACTTCAAAATCAAACTTTTTAGCTTCTGTAACTAACAAACTCTCGACACTGACGTTAAGCTCAATAAACCCCTAAATTCACTCTAAATTCAACTTTAAAAGCTTAAAATTCAAGTGTAAAAGCTCAAAATTACTTGCAAACGGCCTTCATCGTCGCGGACTTACCTTCAACGAAGTCAACACACAACAGCTAGCTAACAGAGCTAAGTAAGAATTAGATTTTTCAATAAATTTGAACAATTCAACGACAAAAACCAACGGCTTGGATCTGCTCTCATTCCCTAGATCCACTTCGTTCGAAATTGCTGGATCGAACCGTAAAGAAAACCCTAGAAATGCTATAGCCACAAGTATACGCAAGTTAGTATATGTGTGTGTCAGTGTGTGCGCGCGAGAATGCACGTGAAAGATGGATTGTGAAGAGGGAAAGTGAATGTGCTACTAAATTGATAATATCTCAAAATTAATTTTATCTTTATATTTTACGTTTGGTTGTTCTTAGCTTCGAAAAAGCTTTTTGCTTGTTTGTTCTTTTCATTTATTTCTCAAGTTGATGTTTTTTATTTATTGATTTATTTATTTAATTATATATAGTAAAAATACTAAATACTTTTAATATGATTTTTTTTGTTCCAAAATACTTTTAATATGATTGCCGGTAAGGTAGGTCATCATTCATCACATATACCAACATTTAATCGGTTAAAATTAGTTTAACTGAACAAAACCTTATATTTTATTTTAAAAGTTACAAAGTTTGAATTTTTCCCTAACATAAATAACCTAGTTTTATCTTACCCGAATGTGTATTTGATTTTTTCTACACAAAAAAAATATTGCATATAACTGATAGATACAAGATATAAGGAATAGTTTAATATAAAAAGGGATATAGGGACAGAGGCGTATCCAGGAAAGGCCTCTTGGAGACGAAAACTAGATTAATCAACAGACAAATTTCAGACTCGGAGGAAAAATTAGGTTTGAAAAAGGGGGACGAAAGACTATTTTTCTTAAAGTTTTTTTGCTAAAAGAACGGTTATCTTCTCACCGTGTCTCTGGACCGGACCCTCTCTCTCAGACCCACCCTGTATAGGAAGTAGCGAATTGTGTAATTAAGAATTTACATAATTATCCTTGTTAAAAACGTTGATTTGTTTTGTGATGCGTCTTCTATATCAAATTTGGAAAAATCGGAAGTAGTTGTTGTTGCGACGGACTCTAGTGATAACATTCCAAAAAGTGTTAAGAGACAAGAACACTATCGACTAGTTTGGAGGGTGCAACGCGGATTCTACTGGGATGCCTTCAGACTGGCAGCGAATTTGAATTCCTCGAGTAAATTCTTTTACTCTGATAACCCATTGGAGCTTGAATATACCATTAACGAAGCTCAACAAACCCATCTCACGAATCGTAAACATGGAACTCGATTGAAGGTGATTCACCATTTTCTATAAACATAAAACTCACAAGCTCGCATATCTTACCATTAACGAGTTTCGACCTTTACAGATCTCACCATAAACAAACCCCCCATGGATCCTAGTACCTTTACATATCTTACCAAAACTCACCATGGTTGAACAACTTGAACCAATGCTCAACTCGAACCATGACTGCAACTTAAAACCACTACTCGAACTGTTGCAAGCTCCATGAACGAACTCACGAACATGTATCTCGAGATCCAAGCTTCATCTCAGCCACAAACCTTTTCGGTTCAAGATCCAAGCTTAAGTTGCTACATTAATGGTCACCGACCATCTCACTATAGCAGATCCATGGCTGCAACGCGAACGACTTATGCTCACAAAACAAGAAGCCTTCGTTGAACTTGACTTTTCCATTAATGGTTGGAAATATTTTTTTTTCATTTTTTTTAATTTTGAATAGAAGAGTTTTGAATTTTTAGATCCTAAATGTATAAATGGGAAAGGAGCATTTTGAGGTTCATATATAAAAGTTTGAGGGGTATATTAGGGATAGAAAAAAAGGTATTAGTGGATTGTGACATGAATAATGTTTTTAAGCCTTTTTTGATAATTTTTTAAAATAGAGCCTTTTACATTTGTGAGATACGACCCCTTTAGCATAAAAATCCCTAATATGAATTATAATTAAAAGGAATATTGATTTATAAAATACATGCCTTTTAGATTGATCTACATCATAAATATATACGGTTGGAAATTAATGTAAAAGATCTTTAGGTTTTATTTTCATGTATTTGCAGTAAAAGAAGACCAAGTGTTTTTCCCTAAACGAGTACCACATCGGTTTTGGAAGGGAAAAAAATAGTAGTTTATATTAATTCTTCCATGAATACTTTACAAATGACTCAACACTTTAGAGATGAAGAGTATGGAAAATACCTCACACGCGCGCACCACCATTACGAGACATGATCGTGGGGAAATTGGGGAATTAAAAAATAAAAATAAAATCTTATTTTGTAGCTGGAGTTTATATACTACCATTAGACAATTTTGGAGAAGTCATCGAAAGAAGAAAACGTCTAGATACGTCCTCCCACCTGTCTAAGAGAAGTGTCCAGGCTCATGTCAGGTTTCCAAAGTTGGAAAATAAGCCATTAGTATGAACGTTTTTGAAATTTTTTCTACCAATATATATGAGAAAGGTGGAGTCATTTGCAAAACACACCAACAGAATTGCAACCCACCATAAAGCTCTCAACTCTCCCTCTCTCTCCCTCTCTGAAAGTTTCTTAGCGTATACTTAAGTAGTGATATTTTTCCGTTTGAGGATATCGGTTATACACGTAACATCTTTTTTAACAAAGTGATTCTAGCTAATACTCATATTTCTGGTTTTTCATTGTAAGTTCTGTAATTTATATTTATTTACGTATAACTTGTTGTAAGATTACTTTCATGTTGAAATACTTTAACTTGTGATTACCATTTTTTCTATGACAAAAAAAAAATTGTGATTACCATTTTTTACGATCAGTGATCTTGTTTTTACCAACCTATATATGTATTGATAACTTTTAGTCATATTTTAAGAATTTAATAAGATAATAAACATATGTCATTATTCATTAATTTAGAAGAATAGCTATTACGGTGAATAGTTTATAGCTATTATGTTTGGGTATGTAAAAAATCATGTGATGTTATACTTTCGATTTACGATTCTTCTACAAAAATTAAATTTATCTTCGAATATTTATAAATAAATTATGGTTATCGATTTAAAAAATAAGTATACCCATAAATTAAATAATTAATTATTGCAATTAATAATTGGTACCCCTTTGACAATTCTTTCACACAAAGTTATGGTCGAAACCCATCATCTTGAGGTATTATTTCTTAGTGAAACCTTAAATTTCTATACTAAAACTAGCAATTCTTTTAATATGAAAGTTATATGCACTGTTGAACTCGAGGGTAAATCGGGTGGTTTGCTTCTTTTATTCAAACACGATCTTAATATTTGTGTTTTAAATTATTCAAAAAATTGCATTCATTGCCAAATCATTTACGATATGGGAACTGAATCTCTGACCACCCGTGTTTACATATCTTCTTATGATAATGAGAAACAAAATAATCTTACTGATATTACAAATCTTATGGAAAAAAAAAGTATACTCTGGTTCCTTATAGGTGACTTTAATCTTATAAGCTTAACTCGGAATCCTATACTAAGTGGGGAGAATAGAATTTCATCTCTAGCCAATAAGATAAATTCTGGAATAAAGAAGATATCTATTGGAAAAAAAAAGTCTAGAATCCAATAGGTTAACCTTTGAGATAAAAAAATACCTTCTTTTTTCATAACTTTACAAAAGTTAGAAGAAAACATAACAAAATCTTGAGAATCCTAAAAAATGATGGCACTTTGGTGTGATGATCAAAAAGAGATTAAAACTCTTATAATGGAATATTTTGGTAATTCATATACCACTTCAGGGCCTAGAAATTATCAATCAATCCTTAATAAAATACATCATACTATAACAAAATAGATGAATATGGCTCTTGAATTACCTATCTCTCTTGAGAAAGTAAAAGAGGTTGCCTGGAGCTTAGGGAGCAATAAATCTCCTGGCCCAGATGGATTCTCAGATAGTTTTTACAAAAAACATTGGAATATAATTAAAGATGATCCTTTGAAATGCATTACTGACTTCTTATGGAATAAAGGGGATCTTACTTCTATCAATAAACTTATATTACATTGATTCCTAAAATTAAGATCTCGTGCTGCTATTACTTACTACATACCAATAAACTGTTCCAACTTTAGTTATAAGATTATAGTAGCTATCTTTGCTAAAAGAATGAAAAGTTTCATGAGTACTATTATTTCTCTTTAAATTTGTCTCTCATTAACACTCGCAATATAATAGATAATCTTCTTATTGCTCATGAGCTAGTACATTATCTAAAAAAACAAAGGAACATCAAAAAACTATATTCCTGCTATAAAAGTAGATATTTATAAAGCCTTTGAAAGCATAGAATGTGATTTCTTGTTTGATACTATGAACTCTATGGGTTTCTCTAAAACCTGGATTTTTGGATCAAACAATGTGTTACTACTATCTCTTACTCTATTCTTATAAATGGCTACCATGTTAGCATATCTAAACATACCAAAGGGCTGAGACAAGGCGATCCCTTGTCTCCCTTTATTTCGTGTATTGATACTCAAGCTCTTTCAACTCTCATCAAAGATAAAGTGAATAAAAATCTTCTTTCTGGAATCAAATTGAGTAGAAATTGTCCCAAATTGACTCATACTTCATTCGCAGATGATAGTTTATTACTTCTTAAAGCTGATGAAGAAGAATTTCTTAATTTTAAAGAGATTATGAACATGAACCTTCAAATTGGATATTTTTATTTCTTTAGACATTTATTTTTTTATTAATGTTATGTTTCACATTTTCATACCACGCACTCCATCAAATACCAACCGTTCGTGAAAGTCCCATTTCAACCATAAAAAATAAATTGTTCATGAGCATCTCGTGCTCGACTCTACAAAAAGATTGTTCTATAAGTTAAACAAACAAGTTCCTGATTAGGATCATTGGAATCCTAGGCTTGGCTCGTTAAAATTTGAGTCCGGCTCGGCTCGAGAAATTAAACAAACAAGCATGTACATCTAGTATTTGGCTCGACTCGACTCGTTTACAACCCTGGGCATATCTCAAAGTGGTTACGTTTTTACTTGCGGTGGCGCTACGATATCATGGAGATCCGTGAAACAAATTTTAGTTGCCACTTCATCTAGTCACTCGGAATATTGGCACTACATAAAGCAAGCCGAGAATGTATACGGTTAAGATCAATAATTCAACATATCCGAGAGACGTGTGAATTATCTATCAATAAGAAATATGTCGACGATATTGTATAGGGATAATGTTTCTTGTATCATAAAAATTCAAAATGACTACATCAAAGGCGAGAGAATTCAACATATTTCACCGAAATTTTTCTACACACACGAGAGATACAGAAGAATAGGGATATTGACATTCGGCAGATACAATCATGTAACATTTTTGCAGGTTTATTTATTAAATCATTGTCAACCACAATATTTAAAAAGTTGATCCACAATATAGGAATGCGACAACACAAAGATCTCTTGTCAGTACCAGGGAGAGCATGAACAAAATATTGTACTCTCTTTCCTTCGTCCAATATTTTGTCTCATTGTTTTATCTTGTCAACGAGGCTATATTTCAAGATAATTAGTTCTATGTATATGTATTCATTTTCTTTCGACCAAGTTTTTATCCCATATGATTTTCCTTGAGAAGGTTTTAATGAGACATATTTTATAATGAAAGGACATTCAAGGGGAGTATTGTAAATAATACAATGGATGTCCTTCGGATTCTTAGACCTCTCTCATTCCCATCTTTGTGGGGCACTTATTATATAATATGAAGAATCATATATATATATGCCCCTCGTACCATTGTATTTTGAGTAATGATATTTGTCACCCTTTTTGTATTTCCCTTTTATCATCTCCTAGGTGTATGCTTACATGTACCAATGAATGAATTTCTCTATCCTATTCAATTTTTCTCTATCTGCTACCCAAGGAAATTAAAACGTATATATAGAAGGGTGATAAAATGGTAACACGAAAAGAGGTGACATATATCATTACTCTTGTATTTTACACACCTTGAAAAAAAAGAATAAAATTATTCTTTGTATATCTTAGCTTTCCATAAGATTTTAATATTAGATTCATTTAATAGTTTTGATACTTTCTTGATATATTTTGATAAGAGTAAACTCTATTTTTAGGCCCATGGCTTAAAAACATACATTTTCATACCAAAAGTTTCAAAATACTTATTTGTAGGTTAAAAGTATTAAAAGATGTCCTTTTTGTTTATGTCATTTCACTAATTTTTTGAGATATTTCACAAATTTTAAAAATAATTTGGACATTTCAAATATAATTCATAATTTGTGATTTTTTTTTGGTACATGGGTTATTCGGGATTGCTTGCGCGCACCACGGCTAACCCTATGAGGATATACACGTCTCCCCATGTAATTCATAATATATCCTTTTTGCTCTTTAGCTTTATAAAATATCTCATAAAAATTAATAAAATAACTTAAAAATTGACATTTTTAATACTTTTAACTAAAAAATAATCATTCTAAAATGTTATTAAAAATATTTTTAAGCCATGGCCTAAAAATGAATTTTGCTGTCCAAAAGAAAAAAGAAAGTTTAATTTGCTCTAGAGCTATTGCAGCCACTACTTACGAATATACAGATAAAAAAAAAAAAAAAAAAACTTTTCCTAGACCAGTGCAAAGCCCAACCATTAGAGGTTCAAAGACCAAATCGACCTTCAATCGAGCACATCAAATCTACCGAAACTAACCGCGGCAATAAACGATGTTATCATCTATACGATCACGAGCTCTTAATCCATGCCGGAACATATTCAGTACAACACAGCTCCATCGATCACTATGCTCGGGCGTTATAACAAACACAAGCGGTAATGTTAACAAAAATGATCTGCTAAGCCTTGAAGAGGTTGAGAAAATTTTAAGCGATGTGAAAGCCGACAATATACAAGTTATTCCCGTTCCCAAACACTGCGATTTTGCCGATTACATGGTTGTTGCTACTGGCCGCTCCGCGTGGCACGTCCGTAATATTGCTCAAGCCCTAATTCACAAGGCACGTTTCTCTTTAATTATGTAATTTATTTTAAGAAGCTCATGCTTGTTTGATGAATTAAACTGTTATTGGTTAAATGTTAGAAATAGAGGTGTTTGGTGGACTTAACTAGGTGTTCTAAATCAATTGAGCTGTTTTAAAATGTTTTGGATAACGTTTGAGCGGTTAAGTCACATTTAGCTTAGTTGGGATGCTTATAAACACAATAAGATTCAATTTGATTCACAAGCGAGCGATTAGGTTCATAATAGTATGAGATCTGGATTTATATTGAAACTATGAATAAACTATTACGCTTTAAGTATCTATAATTATGATTCATTATTTGACAATTATGCTTTAGTAGTATGAGAATATGATGTATTGATTAGATCTTAATATATTGGTTCTTAACACGTTTCTTTGTTTGAATTAACAGGTTAAGCAAAAGCAAAAAGGAGCAAGGAGAATGGTACTGCCAAGTGTGGAAGGGCAAGAGAGTGGTAACTGGATTGTTATAGACTCTGGTAAATAGTTTCTAACATTACTTCCTCATCATTTAAGCGTCAATTCTTTTTAATTTTTTTAAATTTAATTTAATTGCACTACTCGCTCTAGCTCTCACTTTTGTAATTTTGTTGTTGTTGTGTGAGATGATTACAATCTCTAATCACTGTTGAAATTCACTTCAGGTCCTTTGATTATCCATGCTTTTGATGAAAAAGTTAGGGCATATTACAATTTGGAGAATATGTGGAACGCAGGGACATCTAATCAAGAAGTTAGTGAGGTAAACATTAAATCAAAGTAATAAAATATGCTTAATCAAGACTATATGAATGTTTATAGATTGACGATAATCATATAGCCAGATAATATTATTAACATCTTACTTTGAATTATTTGTAGGATTTGGGGAAGGCGTTTGTAAAGGTCCGAAAGATTAATAATTCCAAGAAACCTCCACAGATAAAAGCATAACTTTCCATATTGCTGCAAATTGTTTTATCCCATTGTAAGGCGAGAAGACACATCCTTATGAATACTTGTTTGATCTAGGGTTGTGTCATTATTGATGGGACATTGCAAATTGCTAAGGGTAGGTTGAGTGTGTTTGAGCAAGAATAAGTTCCAAGACTGTTCGACTATGTTAGGATAGTCAAGACCTTTTAAAAACTCAAGGCTAATATTTGGCTAATATTTTGCAAAGGGTATGTGACCGTTGTAATTTATATGTAATCTTTTTAGTTTTTCGTGTTGTGATATGGGATATAGTATGAATCATATGTTTTTTATCTGTCTTTTTTTGGTCAAGGAATTTGAGCTTTAGACTTTCGAGACTATTTTACACTTGAATATTGGAATTTGCAAGCTAGTTTTCTTATGGTCTATATATTTAGTATCTGTAAAGCCCAATTTAGAATTTGCCAGAAAACTTGGACTTCTCTGAATTCATAAAATTTGGGGTTGAACTAAATGAATAATTGGACATTGCAAAGCTATTAGCTTGACAACTCTACGGGGCATTAACTTTATAAGGCCTTAGGCCTATCAGTAATACTCACAAAAGCCTGTTCGTGGGCCAAATAAAACCGTTGTTGCTCTGCTGCACAAGAAAACCGTTGTCATTGTGGCCCATTCTCCACCACCTCTTCACCTTTGTTAGGTCGTCATTCTTTTTTTTTCCAGTGGTGAGTTAGAAGAGATTTCGTTTTGTTTTTTGTTCCAATGTCGCAAATGTGGAGTGATTTGTTTTTGTTTTTTTATCCAATGCTGTGAGTGTGAAAGATTCGTTTTTGTCTTTTGTTCCCATGATGCAAGTGCGAAGATATTTGTTTTTGTTTTTTGTAAATTGTGAAATTGTTTGTACAGATGCTTGAGATGGTCTAATTGGGTCCGTACCCATCTAGCTATTGTTCGAGATACATGTGTAGGTGTTGTTCGAGATGTGTCTGTACCGTACCACCTAAGTACACGACTACTGGATATGGTCTGTCCCCCCCCCCCCCCCCTCAACATGTTGTTATTCTAACTCGGTATGTACCCACTTGAACTTTGACATATTTAAATTGTGTTTGTACTCATTTGGACTTTTACATGGACAACTACTAGTTAAAAATTACTTCATAACAATTAATAAAACAGCACGGGCATGTACCCATTTTATAATGAATTGATTTTAACTGGTATTGGGTATGTACCCCATTAGTTAATTTACGAAAAATGGTACGAGCGTTATATGTACCTACCGAAAAATCTAAAATGTATCTCTCTTTAGACCAAAATAGGGTATAAGGGTAAGAAACCAAACTAAAAAGAATTAAACTTGGGACTTTTATAGAATTTTTTTTAGTTGGGACTTTTATTGAATTTTTTTTAGTTGGGACTTATAATTTTTTTTTTTGAATTTGGGGCCTTAGAATGTATTTTCCTCCAACTCTAATGATGGAATACTTTGTTTTTACTAGGAAATCTGATTAACAATTGTAAATAGCCCAATTTAATCACGGTTAATTATCCTTTACCTAGTAAGTAATTACTACATTTTCCTTTAGCAAGCAACTATGTTTTCTTCCAAATCTTAGCAATTGTCTATATGACACAACTCAATTAATATCAAGGATATAAGTTGTTATGATTAACTTATGATTTGTAATGTGGGGTTGAATCTTATGAGAAAAAAATTCCTTATAGGTTATATCCATGGTGACAATTTTCGGACATTGTTTAATTGACACCTAAGATGTTTTGATTGTTTTGTTAATGGTTTGCACTATGAGGTTCAAATCTTGTGAGAGAGGTTTTTTGTAGCTAAGAATTCTTGATTTGGAAAGTTGATGCATACATGGTTTTCATTGTCTTGTTGGAAACATGTAATATAAGAATTCGAATCTTGCGAGAGACGAATCCTTATAGGTGAAATCAATGATGATAATTAAAAATTCTTGAACATCTACGAGGAATTAACACATTTTGTTTTGGTTGTTAATAGGAAATTTAACACATTTGTTTTGGTAGGAAATTTTACAAGGAAAAAACATATAGATTAACTAAAAAAGATAACAACTGATATGACAAACATTGATTATAAGCAAAAGGTATAGAAACTCAAAAGTTGTTTGGATATCAATAATACGAACAACTCAACCTAACGAACGCAACACACCCGAAATAGTTGCAAAATAACTTAATGATGCAACCCACAAACATAGTACTATAATCATAAACAAAAACCACGCAAACAACATTATAAATTTGTTGCGATAAAAATCACAAACTCCCCATAATACCCAACGACAAAGTTGGCTTAGACTTCGAGGATCACGACTGATCGGAAACTCCTTATCCTACGAAAGACACCAAATATCAAGTCGGAATTATCAACCATGGACACGAAAACAATTTTAAAAACATCCGACATGTAAAGAAACTGAAACCATATATAGATTTAGTTTTCCATTGAGTCACACGACTACCGATTTCCAATATGTCGTCTCCGTTAATGCCTATATCAACCAAGACCCAAAATGTATGCGAAAACAAAAAATTAAAACAAAATCGTTAAATAAAGAAAATAAAAAAACTTAAAAAAGTGTTTTGCCATGAAGCTTGGGTAATGGGGCGCGGGTTTGCGGGTACTCGACCTTCTCCAACAAAATGACAGGGTTTTAAGGTACTAAATGGGGGTTGGGACATGTTATGAAGGTTGATTTTCAAAAGACGTGCGGGGGCGGGGCATGGCGGAATGGGTTGTGGGGATATGCATTCCCCACCCCACAAACCCTACCCGCATGAGTTTAATTAATTATTAAATCTAGTTAATAGATAAAATTAAGACCTTAAAAATGTAGTATAAATATGAACGTTAAGTACTATAAAATGTAATTTCTTGCTATTCCAAGCAAAATAATAGGATACATTTTATTTTCAGTAGTTTTTAAATATTTGTTCATTAAACACTTTAAATAAAAGTTATTACATAACTTCAATAAAGAAATACAAATAACATGTAATTCTTTCCAAGTGGTTAAACATAATGGCATTAGTGTTTAAATCTATTTTGTATAATAGTTGTAAGTTACAATCGTTAAGTTAAGCTGTATCCAATAAGATGATGCTTTGTTCAGTTCTACTTTTGGTTTTGCTTGTAACCCGCGGGTAGACACCAATTCCCACATGGATTTTAAAAACGAAGTAGGACAGGGTGCAAGAAATAATATCACAAAGCGGGGCAAGTTGTGAGACTTCTTTCTTTATTAAGGGGGTGGGGTGGGGTGTCCTTGGGTGGGTAGGGGGGGTGGGATGATTGGTTTTTTAAATGCTACCCAAATACATTAAATATTAACACTAAATAGTAGGGTATACACATTTTAAAAATCCTTGCAATCTCCCTCCGCTATGAAGTATCATCATCACGCAAATCCTTCTCTAAATAGGTGGCCCAACTTCACCTACATTTGCTTTGTAACGTACTTTTCCAATTAATCCAATATCAACCTATCCACATTTACCATTTTACCCCTAATCGAATAACTCTCCCTTCTCGTATCTCACGCCAAAACACAACTGTTTTGCATGGTTTAAAGACCCCATATCAGTAATTCTCACACCAGGTGACGTATGACGAGGATCTCAACTACTACTTCGTATGCATCGCCTAGATCGCGTAAACAAAATTCATTTTCATTCTAATTTTTCACTAACTGTACTCCACAATATATTACTAGCCTACTTTTTCTTAGTTAATTGCACAAAAAGCTTCACTATAAATTTTACTAACTAATTGATTTATTTAATTAACTAATCAATCATGGCTGCTGCGGCTGGATCGTCTCTTGTAACATTCAATCTCACCGCTGCAAATTCTGACAAATCTTCGCTCTCCGCCCACCGGAAAATTGCTTATTTCCCAGACTCATGTTCGCCGCTTCACCTCCGGCATTCTTCTCACCTGCATTGTAGATCACAACGCTCGTTCTCTTCCTCTGGTATCACTTTTCAATTCCTAGCTTACACGTGTATATTTGCTTGTGACTATATGTAAATGTATATATTGATCATGAATATGCAAATTATAATGGATGAATGAGCTGGATAGTTATACTTACGCACAATGTTTTGTCTACTAATCAACAGCGTTTTAGTTATTATTTTCACTGATTTGATGCTAATGCAAGTATAATCTTATAAGTATATATATTGAAAGTTTAATTCAAAAAATTGGAATAAAATTGAAGAGCATGGATGTATTTATCTGCTGTTTAGTAATTGGGATGAATTCATGTTAGTGCATTTGGATCACAATCAAATGTATGACCTTATAATGTATTTGCTTCTTTTAATTTGAATTGGTTTGTGTAGGGATAAAAGCCAAGGCTATGAAAATTGATGAAAATACAAAAAACATTGAAGCTCCAGTAGTAATTGTCACTGGTGCTTCAAGAGGAATTGGTAGAGCAGTTGCTATTGCTTTAGGAAAGGCGGGTTGTAAGGTCTCATATTTTCTAAACTAAAATTTGAAAATAAATTATAAATCTATTTTTAATTATTTACATTTGGGTTTAGACTATTTGGTTTACATTTTTTTACTTTATTTTTACCATAGGTTTTGGTCAATTACGCAAGGTCATCCACTGAAGCAGAAGAAGTTTGCAAAGTGGTAATTATATAACATATATTCATTTTCTAATTTGTTAATTGCACTACCACAATATGTGTTATTACACCTTGTGACAGATTAAGGCATGTGGGGGCCACGCTCTTACATTTGGTGGAGATGTTTCAAAAGAAGAAGATGTTGAATCAATGATCAAAACTGTGAGAAAAAAAATATTTATATGGTTCAAAATTCAAATCTCAACTATCTATACGCTATGCTAATTCTTTATTATTAAAATATGGACAGGCAGTTGATGCTTGGGGAACAGTGGATATATTGATTAATAATGCAGGTTAATAATCAAATTAATCTCTATATACATTTAAAGTGTGTAACAAATTTATTATTATCATGAATTCTCAGGTATTACTAGAGATACGTTGTTGATGAAAATGAAATTATCTCAATGGCAAGAAGTGATTGATCTTAATCTTACCGGTGTCTATTTATGTACACAAGTAAGTTTCTGAAAAATCTAGTATATATGCTTATGAAACTATACTCAAAACTCAAAACTCTGTTCTTTCAGGCAGTAGCAAAGATTATGATGAAAAAGAGAAAGGTAATACATAAATAACTTAGAAATTACTCGTTTTTGGTAATAAATTTATGTATTACTAATTTTGTAGGGTAGGATAATTAATATTGCATCAGTAGTTGGGCTTATAGGCAATATAGGACAAGCAAACTATAGTGCTGCAAAAGCAGGTGTAATTGGATTAACAAAAACTGTAGCAAGGGAATATGCAAGCAGGAATATAAATGTAAGAGTGTTAAGAAGCTATTTATTTACCTAATTAATTTCCAATTTATTACAGTCACTTGAATTTCAAATTGTTGTTCATAGGTGAATGCTATAGCTCCTGGATTTATTGCTTCTGATATGACTGCTAAGCTTGGTGCAGACATGGAGAAAAAGATTTTGCAAGTCATCCCACTTGGTCAGTTATCTATAAATTAAAATTAAAATTAAAAATTAATATTAAAAATTAAAATTAAAATATATTTATATACGATACAATGTGATCAGGGAGATATGGTCAACCAGAAGAAATTGCTGGGTTGGTTGAATTCTTAGCCCTTAATCCTGCTGCTGGTTACATAACCGGACAGGTTAATAAAATTATTATTTTATTTTATTTTTATTTCTTGGAGGAATTTATCTACTAATTAGATGTCTCTGTGCAGGTTCTTACTATCGATGGAGGTATGGTAATGTAAATTATAACCAAATTGAGCTAGATCACACTAAAAGCTGACTTGGGCTAAAATTCTTTATGCTTTTCATGTGTTTTTTGGAATGTTTCTTTTTATGATTAAATAGATCTTGGTTTTATACTATTATTGTTTTTTATTCCGTATTTTAAGGTGTTACGAAAGATATATAACTTAAACTTATATCACAAGTCATTTTTATTTTCTTCAACGAGTTTTTATATTCTGTTTTTTGTCAACATCATTATGACAAGGAATATGTATATACATATTTGTGGTAATTGGTAATTGAGATGTTTGAATTAATCTTTATCATTGACAATGAAATAAACATGATTTTGTTTAAATTAGTGGAATGATTTTGATAGAGTATTGGGGATTAAAAAAGTAGTTTGTTTTTTTCTATTAAAGACTAATTTAAAATTGCAATAAAGTGAACATTTGTATGACTTGTCATAAAAAGAAAAGATAAGATAAGGTTAGAAAGCTAAGTTAGAAGTGTTTTGATGTTCACATAATCAATTCAATATTGGATATAAAAGTTGATGTTCCCTTGATGTTTTGATAAAGCCATGTGGTTAGGCTTGGAATATTCTCCAAGCACAATAAGATAACGTATACTTGTAGATGACATTTTCCCTTGAAATTCTTTTAAATACCCTCTTTAAGAAGTTTAGTTTTCAAATTCATTTCGTGATCTAAAAGCTGTTTGAGAAGCCTTCATTCATGGAAGATTTATCGCACCATGAGTCACCTTTTGAAACATTTAGTCTAATGTTTTTCTTGGTTTATCTCTTCGGATACTTCGTACTCTTTAAGAATTGGATCAAACATAGACTTGAAGCTTCGAGTTGTCTCATGTCTCTTGCTCATGGCACACCCGTAGTTCTCTTATCAACTTACTCGATCCTTCAATCTCAAAAACAATCCCAACTTGATTTCGCTTCTTCAAATAATGATTTTCAGAACATGGTATTAGAATATAGTATAGCTTACTTCGTCTTGGATCTTGTACACTACATAGTCTTTAATCCAAGTGATATTCTATTCATTGCACATCATTTGGCTACACTTTACGTGTTATCGACTTGTCGATACATAGTTTGTCACGGTGCGGTCGGGATTCTTGGTGTTCTTATTATTGCCGAGGTAACGAGTTTATGTCAGAATACATGGAATCTAGCTGGACTAAGCAGAGCTGATAAAGTTTATGAGTTTTTGTCACCTATTTTCTATGTGTTTTACTCTGTGGTTAGAGTGATTATTGGGCCGTTATATATTTATAAATTGGGGTTGTTCTTTACAAGCGGTGCAGCTGATGGAATGATTCCAAGGTGGGCTTGGATTTCTTGGATGGTTGTGATTGTGGGAGCTATAATTGTTAGCATTTTGTGGATTCTTAATTTATGGAAAGATTTGTATAGTAGGAGAACAAAAACGAACACTAATAAAATTTGTTAATCGGAAATTACTCAAGTAATAAAAATCTCTAATATAATATAAAAGAAGAAAATGTTAAATCGATCTCAAAGTCTGAGTTGCGTTTTCTTTTGTTTGTGCCGAAAGTGGTGTGTGGTTAATATGGGAAAAGTCTAATTAGACCATAAATGTAAATTTTCTTATTCCCTTTCAACTGTAAATTTTGTTCTTCCTTTTTTTTTTCTCAACGCTTTTCTTCTTTCTTTTGGAGCATTGTATATTGATTGTTTTAGTTATTGTGGCTCATATCGGAGAGGTTTGACTATTTAATTTTTGGGTTTGTTCTCAAAAGTAGGGGTGAGCAGAATTTTAACAAAACCGAAAAACCGAGTTAATTTTAACCAAACCGATCCAAAATATATGTTAATTTTACCAAGGTCAACCTTACCCATCGGGTTACCTTATGATTTTTTGGGTCCATATATTTTACCTATATATTACCCAAGCTATTGGGTTAGGTATACCCAAACCGAAAAACCGTATAATATAAAAAGAAATACAAAACATGCATATTAGAGGAATCTTTTCATTTGACTTCTTGACTATTTCAAATATGCATAACTTATTTTGAAGTATTCGATTCACTACTTCTTGATTTGTAATGTCAAAATTGTAACTTTGATCTTAAGAGATATAATAGTACATGTTTTTTCAGATTTTGTCATCATTATAAACTTTTTTATGCGTTAAAAAAATTTGACTAATGTTGACTAACGTGGGTAAGCCGAAGGTAACCGAAGGGTAACCCGAATTAACCCGAGGGTAAACTTTTTTTTACCCTACCCTTGGGTTACCCAAGCAATTCCTTAAACCGAAATATATTACCCTTGGTTTACCCTAACCTCAAAACCGGGTAAAACCGACCCGTGCTCTCCCCTACTCAAAAGACTTCTCAGTTTTCCGATGATTGTTCCCTACAGAGATCCTCTATATAATTGGTTCCTGACGCTATTCATTTAGAGTAATGATATTTGTCACCCTTTTTTAATCACCTTTTTATCACCTCCTACGTGTATGCCTACATGTACCAATGAATTGATTTCTCTATCCTATTTCATTTTTCTCTATCTTCTATTCAAGGAAATCAAAACATATATATAGAAAGGTGATAAAAGGGTGACATGAAAAGGGGTGACATATATCATTACTCATTAATTTATTTAATAAAATTTGTGATCCTATGTTTTGTTTTTTATCACAGTTAGTTCTTTTTTTAATTTCTGTTATATAAAATAACATTGTAGATATTTTTGAAATATAAAATCTTTATTTTAATAAAATTTATGTATATTTATCCAAAGAATCAAACATAAAATAATCGTTTGCTTGATTTTTTTTTTAAAAATTGGAACAAAAAAAAGATTTCTAAAAAGAATGACTTTGACCTACAATGCAAATATAACTCTTATATTGATTAGTTCATTAAAACGAAATCAATGACCAAACATCCCACTAATGTTATGTTACAAGTGAGTTTTCTCGTAAAACAAAACATGAATAGTTTATGAAGTAACCCTTTCAGGCATAGTTCCAATGATTTTTTTGAAACCGAGCCACCACCATAACCACCAACACCATCATCACCACCACACCTAAAATACCACACAACACTCGATCCACCTAGTTTTAAGCCTCAATTCCACTAAAAAGGGTTGTTTTCTTCTCTTTATCGCTTTCTCCAACCATCTCAGCCAGAAAGTGAGTACCTACTACCAACTTCAATCAACTTTATTTCCACCTTAAAAGTGTACCAATATTTCTCAATAACCATTAATGTGTCTATCTCAATCATTAGCATATTTTTGTAAAATTTTGTGAAATGCATCCAATTATAGTTAACTTTGTATGGTTACTAGTGTTGCACTTCTTGTTTTAGTTTATTTGTTTGCATTTTGTGTGCTTTCATGGACTTCTTTACTCGTAGTAATTCCATGGTAAGAGAATGAGGAGTTAATAGTTGACGTTGATCAAGAGTCTATATCTACACAACTTAAGGGAGCAAAACTGATGACCAGAATCATAGTTAGGGTGCTTTCAACTTCACGTTCTTTGAGTGTTCTACGTTTAAAACCTAGAGATTAAAAGGCAATGTTGAACTCGAGAAGAAGGGTATGATACGTGTACTTTGGAGTTTGATAATGAGGAAGATTACCAATTGGTTTGGAAGCACAGACCTTGGAATGTACTCCCTCCTTTTTAAAATGTTTGTCCACTTTGCTTTTTACACATATTAAGAAATGTAATAATTACAATCCATTTTTACAAAGTTACCCTTCATAAAGTTACTTGATATCTCAAATGTGTATTGGAAATATATATTTTAATTTTTTAATAGGGGTAATAATGGAAAAATTGAGAAAAAGTGTCTTGAAATACAAAGTGGACAAACATTTTGAAACAACAATATTAGTAAGTGTACAAACATTTTGAAACGGCGGGAGGATTAGTAAACACGTCTTAATACAAAAATGGAAACCAGGGGTGCTGCTCATCGAAGAAAAAATAAATATGACAGTTTTTTGGATTCAAATCCATGGAATCCACCCAATGTTGATTAAGGTGAGTAATGTTGTGAAAATTGCATTCAACTTGTAAAAGTTATTGCAATTTGGTTGCCACCTGTCACAATGTTCAAACAATTTGGGAGTTCCCGAGCACAAGTTGAATGGAATATTAAAAATCCTTTAGTTGGCAGTTTCAGTCTTAATGGTGATCATGGAAATCCATTAGAGGAACGTTCAAGTACAAGTGAATTGGTGAGGTTTGTTTGATCGTGGCCGCTTGAACACCAATCAAGGATCTGCAAGTCAATCATAAATCTAAAAATTAAGCTTGTAATATGGATTCATGATGTCTTCCCAAATTTTCTGGAAGAAGTACAAGATGAAGATATGATTACGTTGGTTATGGGGTTGAGGAGAAAAAGTAAAATTGTTTGGTTCCAACGAGTTCAAGCTTACTCGGGCAAGAAAAAAGTTCAAAATTGAATGATAAGTGTGAAAATACACCCATGCCTTTGTCAAATAGTACTAAGGGGGGTGATGTCTCCTCTTTTGTTCAAATTATATTCCCTTAGGAGACATCAAATTAGGTGATTATTTGACTAATTCGATAGACTTTTAGTATGAATTCGATATATTTCATTTTCTCTCCTTGGAGTTTAGTATTTTTCATTTATTAAGCTTTTGCACGTTAAATGGTTTGTTTTAGTGTAAAGTTTGTAGGTTCCTAATACTAGCAAGGAGATGAATCAAGAATGGAAGTCTTAGATCGTGTAAAGAAGTCAAAGGCTAGAAGAAATATCCCAAAGAGTTGACAATATAGAACTACAAATCTGGAAGGATGATGGTAATTTCTGAGTTCGAGCCACTTATTTATGGATTCAGCCTCTTAGTTGTAAAGAAGATTCGTGCCTTATCGAGTTACGAAGAATTAGCCAGTTGAATGAGTCAATTCGGAGTTAAATTGAGAAAGTTAAAGTCGTTTTAGTGGAGGGTGTACAACAATTACGGGATTTGGACTTGAAGAGTGGACTTAGGCCATTAATTATTTCATCAATTCACTTAAAATAGCCCAAGTCCGAATTATTTAGTATAAGAGTAATGCTGGGTATCACCCAAAAAGTGATCACCTAATATCACCTTCCTAGGTGGTCTAATTAAGCTGTTTCATATAAGAGAGAGAAAAAAAGTAATCAGAAAAGAGAAACAGTTTAATTGGACCACCTAGGAAGGTGATATTTAGGTGATCACTTTTTGGGTGATACCCAACATTACTCTTAGTATAAATAGGCTTTTTGACTTTATTTTTTACACACAATTCATTTTACAAAAAGTCAGAGCGTCAGAGAAAAGAGCAGAAGCTAGGAAAAGGAAGAAGCCAAGAGCTGGAAAATTCACCTTCTCCAAATCAACAGTCAAATTCAACCTTCTAATTAGATCTTTTATTTTAATCTCTTTCTGTAAAACATGAGTTTGTCTAATTTATTTATTTTTCTTTTACTTTAATTATGAGCTAAAATTCCTTTGTACTTGAGAATCGCAACATGGGTTGTACCTAAACTAGTTTAATTATTGTTTTTCCAATTTAGAATTTTAAAAATTTAATTTGAATTGTTATTTTACGTTGGATTTTATTTTGTGATCATTTATTATCTTTAGAGCCATGAACTAAGGATAAGTTTTAGTATTTAGGCTATTCAATATAGTGGCGTATTGATCACCTTGACGGGGGGTTTAGATACAGAACTAGGTAATTGCCATTGGTATCCGCCAATGACCTTGACAAGCTTGACTAGCCAATAGCCAATGTGGTAAGGTTTAATCATCTGAAAGTGGTTTTAATCACCCTGACGGGGTTTAGAAGACCGTAAGAGAGATTTTAGGTCCACCCTGACGGGGGCTAAGAGACTTTAGAATCCCGACTAGCGTAATAATAATGATTCAGCCCTTAAAGGAAGACATTAATTAAGAAAGTTTGTGGTGAAACCCTAGCGTGACTCAAGTACTACTTTTCTCTTGTGTCTACCTCCATTACTTGCATTATTTCCATTCTAGTTTAATTAATTTAGTATTTAAATTATTTGCATCTTAGTTTCAGAAAACCAAAACAAATATCATATCTTTTATCTTTTCGTATTTGCAATTATTCCACTATTTGATAACATTAGAGTCAACCTATTCTGCCCCTTCGAACGAACTTGGTTATCATATATTACTTGGGACAACTGTATACTTGCAGTTAGTGGTTCCTCTATTCTTAGAATTTTTTTATAACATACAAGGACCCACCAGGGGGTGCTTTTGCATATAATTCTAGGGGTAGCCAAGTTAACTCACGACGTAAAAAAATGACAGCTTTGGACCAATAGAGTTGCTGGATAAATATTCTTAAGAGACCAAAGAGGGCCATCATTTTCATAAGATAATACCGATACGGACAAATCTATTCTTTGGTTCATGGCCTCACTAGATTATAAGGGCGAATGAAATTATTGACCTATCAGGCTACGTTGTAGAAATCACTGTCTAAGCGTCAACTCCACCCTCAACCGCTTACACAGAGTAAAAAAGCTAGGTGTTTTTTCCTAGCGCCTAGCCCGCCTATGGGCTGTTTATGACCAAACTTGACCGCCTAGGCCTTCATTTTTTTCTTCTTACTTTCAAGAAATCTTAAATAGATATGATACCTCTAATATTAGTATTGTTATATTTATTATAGTGTTTTCAAATGTTTTATTAGTTAAATAGTTAAAATTATTACAATTAATACAAATATATTTCTGAATATATAAAATTACATACTGGGATTCAAAATAGCTTAATCCTGCCTAGGCCTCGAATAATCCGGTCTCAGCACTAGGCCCCGGTTGGTTGCTTAGGCCGCGAAACCTAGTTATACAACATAGCCATCAGGTACAAAAGTAAAGTAAAATAGAACAAAGAAAAATATACAAGAGGGGGACCCTATATCCCAAATCAAAAGCTTGAAAATATTATTCTATCCAAACCAAAGTTCATCAAGTCTCTCGAATAAATCTGTCCACTTAAGGATCATGTTTTCTTCCTCAAGAAAAACTATTTTAGACAAGGAAATTATAAGATTATGATGAGGAACAAAAGCTATAGGCACATATTGAGAGAGTAAAAAAACAAAATCAAAAGTTGAAGTTAGAGTTGGCGTATAAACTAAATGTTAGCCTGAAAGGCTTATTTTGATTGATGATTAGTGACAAAATAGTATATCATGAACATGACCAATCTTTTGATGAAACCAAGACTGGTAGTGTACTATTTTGAGGTTCAATTAACCATAAAAACAATGGTATTTGAAGAAAGAACTTAGAAAATGGAGAAGATAATTAGAGGTTGAGCTAGAAAGAGATAGTCAGATAGAGCAATGGACTTGAGAAAAATAATGGAGCCAATCAAGTTACAAGGATATGAAAAAAAAGATAAGCTAGAGAGCCAAGGAGAAGAAGAAGATATAAAGAGATACAAGAATATTGAAGGAGGTGAGAGTCATTCTTAACGACTTGATAGAATTTTTAAATTCTTGGAGATTATAGCGAAAAGGATGAAGATGGGTGCTTAGAAGAAGAAGCTTGAGTAAGCTATGGAGATGATAAGAATGTAGAGAAGATGAAGAGCTTGAGATGACGAAGATGATGATCAAAATGGAGTTACCAGATCTCTGAATGAGCAACAAATATATTAGAGTACAAAGCCAAGACAGTGTGAAGACCCGAACCTCCGAGATGGAAAAATAGGTGGAATGCCTAAATCAATTGGAGATTGGAATTGTGAGGAACTAAATACTGGACTTCCAAGAAGCATACTAGGCAGAATGCCTAAACACATTGGAGAATTGTAGTTGCGAATAAGCGTTTCGAACCTTTGAAGAGTATACTAGGCGGAATGCCTAAACCTAATGGAGGATGAAGTGAGAAGAAGAATAAGACTGGATATCCAAGCCAGTTTCAAACGGATGCCCGAGTACTTTATGAGCAAACTTGAGGACTTGACCTAAAGTGATGACCCCATAAACTTTCAATATAGCTAAACAATCACTAATATCTTCAAATTATTCGTTAAACCCCACCAAAGTTTCAAAATTAGCAATTTAGACTTTCGCAAAATGCTAAACATTCACTAAACTAAACAAATTATTCCTTAAATCCCCAAACTAAGGAAAATATCTAAAATTAACTAAAACTATATAATTTATTCATTCAAATAACTCCACAAAGTTTCTTAAAAAGAAATTTAAACCCCCTAAACTTTTGCAAACCCTATAAATTCACTAAACTCATCACATTATCTATTAAGTCCCCCAAAGTTTCAAAAATGGAATTTTAACCCTATTAGTTTCAAAAACAGTTAAAACATATGTTCAAACTTAATTTTAGTATTACAACTCCTTATTTTCTGAAAGTTTCCTAGAACTCAACATTTTGTATGTATACGCCCTGAAATTTTGCAATTTCACACTACACAAGCCATATAATTTAAAAATTGCAAAACCCCCGGGAGTTTCAAAACTTACCCAAAAATAAAACTATCTAAAATAATTACACAAAAATCTACCACTTTAACCCCTAAACATTCTAAAATTCTATACCTTGAAATCTAACATATATAAACAATAGAATAGGATAATAAATCATATAAAAAACCTACATACATAAATCAAAATTGCACAACAATATATATATATATATATAAATTATAAAGAAAAATGTTAATAATAACTTGACAGGTTCGAGTAGCAGCCAGGGAAATATCAAAGGAGGTGGGATATTTATTGTGAAATAAAATAGAAACCCGTTTATAAGATCAATGATATTTTAAATTTCTAGCGACCATTCCCTAGTGATCGTTAGAGGTTAAGTTAGCAGTTGAAAAGGAATTTTACGGCCCCCTAAGTGGCTCTAAAAATTTTAGACCGACCAATATAATGGTTGCTAAAGGTAGCTTTTTCTGGTCATTAAAGAAACTCCTCGATTTTTTTTTTATTATTATTATTATTGTTTGACAATTGATGATTGCTAAAGATAGTTCTAGCGATTATCAAGTGATTGTTAAAGGGTTGGTCGCTGAAAACATGAACGTCGCTGAAAACATGAACCATAATAGTACTAATAGTTTATGCTATAAACCAATTAAGAAAAGCGGTCGTACTACAAATTCAGATGTATTATATTTATCGATACATATATACAAAAAGTACACAGAACTCACAAATATATCTAAACCATATATAATGAATATATACAAGAATGATACAAATTGCTGATAAACACAATACCAACTACTGCTTTATTGAGAGAGACTGGAGAAAACAGTATTTGTGGTGTCTCTTGTCTGAAACTTAATACATACAAAATCAACAACAACCTTCCAAAATGTCATCAATGACTCTTGTTGAATCTGAAAAACCTTTTTGGAACTTAATCAACTGAAGAATTCATAGGTACTGGCTTGTTTAGCGATGTTGTAAATAGCACCAATGGGTGATAATATAGTCAAAAGAATACCAGCTACAATGCAAAACTGAATTTCCAAAAAAAATATCAACGTTAGCTAAAAAATATCCCATTTGGCCTTAAATGTATGTAAAAGAAATGAAATAAATTTATTAATAATAAAAACATTACCCAGTTTGCGAACCAAGAGAAACTGTACTTCTTTGGTTTCATAATGATAAGCCAGATAATGCAAGGAAGCTGCAAAGAGAACACAAATATTTATTAAATCGTTAAATGTATAGTTACAGAATAACGATAAATATAGAATTTAGCTTACGTAGTATGTTGTTGGGGCAAAAGCAAAACCACCAAATAATCCAAGTAAGCCACCAAAGAATGGAAGGCATATTCCAATAAACATTGTCAATGCTACAAATTGAATACACAAAGTTTAGTCATCAAAATAATTAAATAATTAACTAATGAAACTAGTAATTTAATTATAAAGTGTGAACACTCACCAACATATGTCCACCTAGTAGTGATACGTAGTAATAGTGTAGGTCTGTATTTCAAATGTTTCACTAAAAAGGTTTCTAACATGTCAAACACTGGCATTGCGAATACCTAAAATTTTAGATAATTAAAAGATATATTAGTTTGTGCAAATTTGAATGTTTTAGTAAAGATAGAAAGAAACTCACTTGATAACTTCCAATAACATGAACGACAACAAAGATATTAGCGGTTGCAATGAGCCAAATAGGTTTCTGAAGAGACATCAAGATATTGTCTTCAACTGTGTTTCCAAATACCCAATATCCAATAATGGCAACGGGGAAATAACACACAGCAACGATGATATAAGCAAGAACAACACCGTTCCACATAGGTTTCTTTGATGGTTTTTCAGGTGTTGAAGGAATAGTTGCTTGGATTTCCAACACCACATTGTGTCCTGCATAAGCAAATGCAACATCTCCCAAAGCACTCAAGAAACCAAACGTGTTATCCATTGGTTTGGTGGTTCTTGGAGCGTAGCTTACATCTTCATGTACTCCCTTTACAAGTGAAGCTGACCATGCAATAACTGAATATCTGTAATGTGATTGAAATGCATGTTTTAGTTAATTTAATTTATTTATGGAAATGAATATAAATATACATACGTGATGGACATGACAGCTGCAGCCATGGAAATAATGGAGATGGAGTTGAAACTTGGGAGAAGAGAGAGAACAAAGTGTACGGAACCGAAGATCATGATGAAATATGAGAGCCTGATGTGTTTGCAATCCTCGCAAAGCATTTCATGGATTTTCTTTAATGATTTTCCTCCAGTAACCATGTATACAATGCATGAACCACAATCTACGACAAGCTGTTGTGGTACAACGATCCATAACCCAAGTTTATCTCCAAATGCATGTTGCCCTAGCTCATGGTATCTATCAAATCTTTTGCCTGGTACGATTTCATGAAGCTCAACCATTTGCCATATTGTGTAAAATGTGATCAACCATGATAGAACCAATATTGCTATACCGGGTCCCCTATGAATCAGATACACCTCGATTAGCTGGATAAAGAATATATCAAGAAATCATAGAAAATGACTATATTTTCATTAACTTACCATCCCATCTGTGACATGGCATAAGGAAGACTGAGAACTCCAGCTCCAACCATGGCGGTGACATTGTGAACGGCGGAGAACCACCATTTGGCCTTTCTTTCACCAGTGACTGGAAGCCAATCATCTATGGCCTTCTCTTCTGCAGTCCTATCATCATTCTGGGTTGTGTTAGTCATCTTTTCCCCTCTTCTTCTTAAATTAAGAAAAAAAGAAAAAGAAGAAGGGTTTGATATCTAACAAATGAAATATAGAGGACTCAATATAAAATTGAGTCCTTAAAATTTACCACAGAATGATTTCCCAGCTCAAGTGATGCATGAGTCTTATATAAGGAGATCATCTCATTTCAGGCCGTAGATAATTTCTCGGTCAAAAATTTAAAATCCTCAGATAATTATGCTAAAATTTTCAACAAACTAAATGCTCCATTCTAAACCATTAATTAATATTAATTTAATTAAGTTAATATCACGTTAAATTAAAAAACAATTCTCACCACTAGTAATTGATATCCCTTTATTCTGTAGCAAAAAAAAAGGTGAATTCATATGTGACTTTTTGAGGTAATTAATTAGCCAAGGCAGCAGGCAGGTTGTAATTAATATAACTAAATTCAATACTTTTCTCTGTTTTGCTCTCTATTTTCCTCCCTTAAGCCTGAACGGAAAAGAATATTTTTCTTTCTAACTGCTTTTATCGATCTTTCCTCTGTTATTTCAATTATATCTATAAAGGTTTTGACAAAAAAAAAGTCAACTAAACCCTCTCATGAAGAAGCGGCTGTCGCTGCCCCTCCACCCTAACTCACGAGGTGGAGTGATAAGTTCACATTTCATGTAGAATCATCATATTAGATAAATGCTCCAAAATTAATTACACTATATGACAAGACGTTGTAACAAATCAGTTAAAATAGATTAGCTATATATGAGTGTGTATATCTTATGTAATGCATGCTATATCTACCTATATATACTAAACAAAGTATGAGTAACACAACTTAGAAATCAATACAAATAATCTTCTTCTCTATATTTGATATGGTATCACAACGCAAAGGAAAAATAATTCCAAGAAACTTTCTTTTTCGGCATTAATGGTTACTTTCTAAGTCTTTTCTCCTTCTTTTTATCTATTCTCGATCCTCCGTACATTTTTCATGGATTTGTCATCTTCTTACACACCTCAAATCTCTTCTACCTCGGTTATTTTAGTTGTACTGGTAATTCTGCGTCAAAATTGGGGTACTTAAATCCGTATCAAGTTGGATTCTACAAATTATGTGCTTTGACGAGCTCAACTCGAAACTGTTATTGAGCCTCATGGTTATCTAAACCACGTTAATGGATCATGCTCTCCTTCTTCGTCTTTTGAACCTAATTTTTCTACTTGGCTTATTAAAGATCATCAACTCAAAGTGTCATTGCTCTTCTATGATTTCTTCAATTTTGTCTCAAATTGTTAAGCTACAACTTTCATTTAATGTTTGACATAAATTAAAGAAAATATTCGTCAATTAGTGTTTTACTCATATTCATCAACTCAAAATACAGTTATGTAACATTAAGAAGGGTTATTGGCACATGAATGACTACCTTGCAAAGATTCAAGATATTTGTGATAAGTTAGATACAATGATTCATCTTTACTTTTTGAAGATGTCATTATGTACACGTTGAAAGGATTTCCTGTTAAATTCAATCAATTCAAATCTGGGATTCGTATTATAAATTAAATACAATAATTATGCATGAAAGACAATAGCTAAAGATGTTAGTAAGTGTCTATCCTATTTAAATACGTTCTATGAATAAGAGTGAATGGGTGATGTTTCACATTAGCCGGGATTCAAATTCATCTAAGTCCGCGCCCGTGTGATCTTAGCTCTCTACCTTACACGCCAGAGGTCTCAGGTAGGATTAATTCACTTAACCCTATTGACTACCTACCATGCTAATATCACCTGATAAAAGGCACTAAGCGCATGTATACTAGATCTGTAATCTTTCCCCCCACCCGGGTGTTAGGCAAATTACGACGGCACTTGCTACTTTGGCCAAAGCACAGGAGTGATTAAAACACGTATACAAACAATAGAAATATATTAAAAACCCAATTCAATTAAATACAAATATCCCAAAATGCAATTAACTGCAAAACAATAATCAATTTTTTTATAAGTATAATCCTAAGCAAAAATGTAATCAAGCATAATACAACTTTTGAATGAAATAGTTTAGAAATAATTCATATACAAATTGAGATTAAAACTAATTTACCCAAAAGGTTTAGAGATGGAGAAGCATAGACATGTTACGGTGAAACTCCAGTGTTGTTTCATCATCCTCTAGATCTTCCTAACGGCTTCTGTATATGAATTTCTTCTTGGAAAATAATCTCCAACATCCAAAAGATAAGATAATACTAATGGGAGTTGATAATTTATAATGTTATAAACGTTGGGATGGTCTTTGGAGTTTGGAATCATTAAAAAGACCCACCCCATCCTAAAAACGTTTTACACCAAAAGGGGACACATGTTCGAGTCACGCCAGCTGAAAGATGCATAACTTCTTCATTACGACTCCGAATTGCAAAATCTCAATTGACACGCAACCTTGATTTAGGTCCCTATAATTATCTCAAAGTCCTCTTCCAAATTCTTCGTCAATCTCGTATGGCATTGAAAACAGTCCACTTTCTAATTTTGGCCGACAACTCTTTTACTTTCTAAAAACGGGTTATTTGTCCTTTACTCTTGTTTTCCTTCTTCAATCATATTTACTCGAATTCTTATTCATGTTTTGGCATTTTATATCATCAATTTACCTAAAAGCTTCAGATTTAACACACATTTTACACGCAAATAGCTCTAAAAGTGACAACTACCCAAAACAAGGCAAGAAATGAGATTATATCAAATAATAGGGAAAAATCCCTCAGCTGAGCACAAAAGAAATAGAATAATATGTCTTACGATGGGATTTATTTATCACAAAAAGGGAGACATCAATCCTCTAATTTTTTGTGCAAAATCATTGTCTTCAAGTCCTCAGTCTTTTCTTTCATTTTTGTGTTTATCCTCAACATTGGTGTCTTCTAAAGCTATGCTATGGCAACACCGTTTTGGTCATCCATCAACAAATGCTTTCATTCCTCTGTCGTCTACTTTACATACTTAATTAGATTATCATGTTATTCTATGTAATTATTTTGCTACTTCTAATACTCATAAACTTCTATTTCATTTGTCTATAACTAAGAGTTGTAAACCTTTTAAGCTTATTCATAGTGGTGTTTGGGTCCATCACACATTGCTTTGTGTTCTTCCTTTAAATACTATGTTTTATTCATCGATGATTATAGTAGAATTGCTTGGGTTTACCCTCTCAAAAATAAATCTGGTGTGTGTGATGTGTTTAAAGTCTTATATCCAATGAGTCACACTCAATTTGATGTTAAGATTAAGATACTCATGTTGATTACGGTTAACCTTTCTTCAATCCACTGGCACGACTCATCAAACTTCTTGTCCCCACACACCTGAACAAAATGGTATTTCTAAACGTAAACATAATTATCTAGTTGAAACCACTCTTTCTATTCTCTCTCAGAACTCTCATTCTTCTAAATTCTGGCTTGAAACTCTCTCAGTAGTTGTATATCTTATTAATTTTCTTCCAACTCCTCTATTATCTAATTTTATCCCGTTTGAAGTCTTGTATCACACTTCTCCGTCCTATTCTCATCTCAAGGTCTTTGAGTGTTTATGTTACCATTCTCTTAAACCCTATGCTCCACAAAAGCTTGCACCTAAATCAGAAACGTGTGTCTTCATAAGATATTACAAGTCCTCTAAAGGATACAAATGCTATTGTACAATCTCACGATATTTTCGTATCTCGTCATGTTTTGTTTGAGGAACACTCTTTTCCGTTCAAATCAAACTCATCTTATCCTTTATCTACTTCTCTTCTTCATTAGATTACTCATACTCTACTTATGTTGATTTGTTTAATGTCAATATAAATCCTATCCCTATTTATCACCCGTTTACTACACTTCTCCTTCTACATCATTTTCTACGTCAAATATTGAGTCATCTTCTTCCTCTACCTCCACCTAATCCTCCTCCTCCTCGACATCATATGGTCACTCGTTTTAAGACGTGGTCTCCTAAAACTTCGTGTAAATGTTAAATTCATGTTCTTTCACGTTCTCTTACTGAACCTTCTTATTATAAAGAGGCTTCTATGCTCCAACATTGGAAATTGGCTATGGATGGAGAGTATAATGATCTTATGAGTCAAAATATGTAGGACTTAGTTCCTCTACCTCATGGTCGAGCTCCGATAACATGTAAATGGATATTCAAGATCAAACGTCATGCAGATAGTTCTATTGCATGTTACAAAGCTCGATTAGTTGCTCGAGGTTTCTTACAGACAAGAATGTGGATAATATTACATTGAAACGCTTAAGCTCGTGGTGCAACAACAATCTGTGTGTGTTGTGCTCTCTTTAGTTGCTACATATAATTAGGAAATTCATCAATTAAACGTTTCAAATATCTTTTTACATGGTATTCTTGATGAAGAAGTTTATATGGGTCAATCCACTGGGTTTGTTGATAAGAATAATCCTCAGTTTGTGTGTAAGTTAAATAGATCACTTTATGGACTCAAGCAAGATCCCCATGCATGGTACGAATTGTTACTTCATATCTTTTATCTCAAGGCTTTGTGGTAAGTTCAACTGATACTTCAATGTTTGTTTGGGGGTCTAGTAGCTCTTTAACCATTATATTGGTATATGTATTTGATATTCTTGTTACAAGTGCGGATTCATCTACAATATCATCTATTATAATAGCCTCTAAGTCTCGTTTTTCAATGAAGGATTTAGGATCTTTGTCATATTTTCTATGCCTTTAAATCGTACGCTCTGAACACAATTGGTAGTGACCCAATAAACTTATGCTTTATCTATTTTACATAAAGTTGGCCTTAGTGATTGTAAGTATAGTCCCACACCAACGCTAAATAAATATTCAGTTATTTAAGCTCATGATATGCTACCATATGAGAATCCTTTTCTCTTTAGAAGCTTGACAGGCGCTCTCCAATATCTCACAATATCTAGTCCAGATATTACATTTGTTGTAAATCATATTTGTCGAGCTATGCACAAACCTACTAATTTAGATTATGAAGCATTAAAGAGGCTTCTGATATATGCTAAAGCTACCATTCACTATGGTCTCTCTTTCTCAACTTCTTCACCTATGATTAAGACATATTCTGACTCTGATTGGGCTAGTAGCTCTATTGATCATCGATCTACAACGGGTTATTGTATATTTTTGGATATAATCTTGTTTCTTGGGGATACAAGAAACAATCCATAGTCTCACGTTCATCAACTAAGTCTGAATCGAGCTATGACCTATGTTTCTACAGAAGTTAGTGGTTTGCATTCTTATTAAAGAGTTTACATATTAACATTGTCACTCCTACTCTAACTTGTAACAATGTTTCTCATGTTGCCTTGGCTTTGAATCCTGTGTTTCATACTCGTACACGACATATTAATGTTGATTTTCATTTTACGTGAACAAGTCAAGTCTAAACTCCTTCAACTTCTTTATGTATCATCTCATTTGCAACTTGCAGATGTTTTCACAAAGGGTCTTGCTACTACACTATTCCCTGCACTTGTATCCAAACTTTCCTTGTTGAACATGCTCAGCTTGAGGGGGAATAATAAGCTACTGAACATCACACCTCATGCAGCAGCATCACGTGAGATGAATATTCCAAGATTAGTTACATTACATGACAAAACGATTATAACAAATCAGTTAGAATGGATTAGCTACATATGAGTGTGTGTATTGTATGTAATTCATCATGCTATAGAAACCTATATATACTACACGATGTATGAGAATACAAAACTTTAAATTAGTACAAATAATCTTCTTCTCTATATTTAATATGGAGGACTACTGGTAGGCAATGAATCTAATCTCCATAACGCTCGCAGCCAACAACACCAAATGACAAAATTGAACCTCAACACAATCCATCCCATGGCTTGAAAATTCTATCTTTACAAGATCACAACTTTTCACTCCAATAGGGAAGGACTCACCTTCTAGGAAGCATGGAGCAATGCTAGGTATAAGAGAGGGCTTGTATGCCTCTGATCGTTCGTTGAATTATACGGATGACAATGATTTCTCACGGGTAGAGAGTAGACTATAGGAAAATATCTTTGGACAAGGGAACATGGAATTTTAAAAACACTGACAATGCCTAAGTATTACCTAACCATCCAGTGGGGATGTTAGAGATAATTCGATGCTTTCTGAGACAATAGAGAAAGAAATGATCTGCAGAATCTTGACCAGGGAGTGGTTGCAATTTCTCGATGTGAAGGTGCTATGAGGAAAAGAAGTAGAGAAGCCTTTGGTGAGTTCTACCTGTGTTCCACGGAGTAATTGATGACAGTTCACTAAAGACTATGGAGATTTTGAGGGCCCCTAATGGGAAGGATATGGCTCTAAATTCTTTACGACGAGTATTAACGGAAGGCAAAAAACACAACGCTAGACACCTGTTTGTCACTTTTGTAAACTTGAGTACTTATATGTCAAATTTGAAAACATATATATCTAAAGAGGAATTTTATGTATTTATAATAAGATATCTCATTATTAAAAGTGCTATACGTTTAGGGTATGTTTGGATTAGGGAGGGATTCTTTATTAAAGGATAGGAAGGGATAGTATAACAAAGGAACAGAAAGGAGAGTATTTAATCTTGTTTGGATTGAATCAAAAGAGAAGGGGGGATTTTATTAAAAGATAACGTGTATCCGATGTTTGGATTAGAAGAATAATAGGAGGAAGTGATTCTTTTTATAACTAAATGACTCATATACCCCTATTAAAACATTCTATAAAGAGAGAATAGGGGTAGTTTAGACATTAAAACGTAATAAAAGAATCTCTCCCTTCTAATCCCACTGAATTGGAAGGATTGGATATATAAGAACATAAGATATTGTAAGAATCCTTTACTAACCAATCCCTTCTAATACCGTGTAATACAAACAAATGAATGGATTGTTGGAATCCTTTAATATAATCCCCTCCCTCCCAATCCCCCCATCCAAACAAACCCTTAGAGTAATGATATAACCACCCAAAACCATACCACCCAAACTCATATCACCCAAATACCATCTAATGACGTGGCGTAAATTGGTTGGTTATAAATCGTTAATCTATTTATTTTCTTGATCTAATAACAATTTATAACCAATCAATTCACGTCACATCACGTCATTGAGTAGTATGATTTTAAACGGCATATATCATTACTCATATTTTTAAAGCAAAATAAAAGACTACTTTTTAAGGGCTTTTCCCAACTTCCCATATCTATCTTTCTCTAATCCAAACAAAACAAATAGATAATTCTTTTTATAATTTTCTCCATCCTATTATTATTCGATCCAAACGATTTAAAATATTTATATATTTCTAACTCCACTCCAGTATCGAAGTATTTCTTAATTTACTGAATCGCCGATCCGTGCTCCTTTTCCAATAATGGAGATGGAGATGGAGATGGAAGAGGTGGTTAACTCCAACAAATTCTTGAACGTGGGGCTTCTGCTCATAGCTACACTCGTCGCAGCTAAGCTCATCTCAGTATTGATAATGCCCAGATCCAGTAAACGCCTCCCACCATCAGTGAAGGCCTTTCCACCTCTATTTGGCGGGCTAGTTAAGTTCTTGCAGGGACCAATTATCATGCTCCGGGAACAATACCCGAAGCTCGGCGGTGTCTTTACCGTCAATCTCCTCCACAAGAAGATTACCTTCTTAATCGGACCCGATGTAACCTCCCATTTCTTCAAGGCCAATGAATCAGATCTCAGCCAGCAAGAAGTCTATCAGTTCAATGTCCCTACTTTCGGACCTGGCGTGGTTTTCGATGTCGATTACTCCATCAGACAAGAGCAGTTTCGATTCTTCACCGAGGCTCTCAGAGCTAATAAACTCAAAAGCTATGTTGACCATATGGTCATCGAAGCCCAGGTTTTCATTCTATCCTTACTCATATCTGAGATTTAAATGTCTTTATGTATATTTCAATCAACACTTCCAGTCATATTAATGCCTTTACTAGTAAAATAATAATAATAATAATTCCATTGATGGGGTCTGAAAATTTGGGGGACCAATTTCTCGATGCAGGATTATTTCTCTAAATGGGGAGAAACTGGTGAAGTTGATTTAAAACATGAACTAGAACAACTTATCATTCTAACAGCTAGTAGGTGTTTACTTGGTCAAGAAGTTCGAGATAAGCTTTTCGATGACGTGTCAGCTTTATTTCATGATCTCGACAATGGAATGCTCCCTATTAGTGTAATGTTCCCTTACCTACCTATCCCAGCTCATCGTCGCCGTGATCAAGCTCGCGAAAAACTCGCTAAGATATTCGCAAACATCATTAATTCTCGCAAAGAAACAGGTAAAACCGAAAATGATATGTTACAATGTTTCATCGACTCCAAGTATAAAGACGGAAGATCAACAACTGAATCAGAAGTGACCGGTCTACTTATAGCGGCACTTTTCGCCGGTCAACACACAAGCTCCATCACCTCCACTTGGACCGGTGCGTATCTTTTATGTAACGAGAATTTCATGTCCGGTGTAGTGGATGAACAAAGGGTATTAATGAAAAAACACGGTAACAAAGTTGATCATGATATTCTATCGGAGATGGAAGTTTTATACCGATGTATTAAAGAAGCGTTGAGACTTCACCCTCCTTTGATAATGCTTTTACGACAATCTCATAGTGATTTTGTCGTGAAAACTAAGGAAGGTAAAGAGTATGATATACCGAAAGGACATATCGTTGCTACATCACCGGCTTTCGCGAATCGTTTACCGCATATTTTTACAGATCCAGATCGTTACGATCCGGATAGGTTTGGTCCAGGAAGAGAGGAGGATAAGGCGGCAGGGGCGTTTTCGTACATTTCGTTTGGTGGTGGTAGGCATGGGTGTTTAGGTGAGCCGTTTGCTTATTTACAGATCAAAGCGATATGGAGTCATTTGATAAGGAACTTTGAGTTTGAACTGATCTCTCCTTTTCCGGAGATTGATTGGAATGCAATGGTTGTTGGTGTTAAGGGGAAAGTGATGGTGAAATACAAGCGTAGGAAGCTTGTTGTTGAGTGATTGAAGAACTTGTTTTTATTTATAAGCAGGAACCTACTTGAGATCTAGAATAATGGAACCTTTTTATCATCGTTGTGTAGATGTTTGACCTGTTTTTCGTTAATTTTTTTCTGGTGTTTTGTTATGATGATACTAGAAAACTGCTATTTTAATTTTGTTATTGTGCCTGTTTGTTGTGATGTATGGTAGCTAATTTTATTTGATGGAAGCGTGTATGCTTACTAACTATATTTTCTGCCAGAAAACTATTAAATGATTTGATCCACCTAATGGAAGGCAATTAGGCAAATAATGAATACATCAATTTAATTCTTTGTCTTCGCCATGGGGACCAAGAAACTGGTAACCATTTGATCCTCTAAACTCTATTATTTGGACGGTTGATTAGACTACTACCTAAATCCTACATTAACCACCCACCCACCCTATTAATATATATGTACCATCCTCTCATCATAGATTTCTTTTGAGTATGTAATTTAGATATTGAAAAGCTTCCACACTATTCCTCAAATATTAATTGATCTACTAATGAAAGCCCGGACATGGGGAAGTAAGCGTGTGTCTAGTGGTTGTACTTGACTTGAGTAAGCCGCTACACCATCTTTGTGGATATGAAAGGATGTCACTAAAGTTGAATTTAATCTTATATGTTTTGGGTGTTGAAATTTATGGTACACACACTTATATATTTATGGTAAACGCACTTAGCTCTAGAGTAAAAAGACCATGGTATAGTTGTAGTAATTGCCTAAATGACGTGTGGGGGTTCAAATTTTGCACGAAAAACGGATCTCTTGAGATTAGTGGTGGCAACTTTTGGACCTTGGCTGATTGAGACACATCCTGAAATTTGATTCTCCTTGATTTCCAAGGGCATCACGTAGAGAGTTCCACCTTTTATGGTGATCACCCTTATAATTTTTAATATACAAACTACTCAATCTAGATTAAAAGTCTAAACGTCTAGGCATTACTGAGATTAATTCATAATTAATTGATCAGGATTTCCATCTAAAACATTTTAACGTCCCAAAGGATTCATAAATTCGGTGAATACAGTTTCAGGATTGAATCCCTCACTATTAACATTAACATATTACTGTTACTTTTTTACTTAGGAAAAGCTGCCGAACCTCCTGGCCTTGAATCCTCCGAGGACTCTCTAGACAAAATTAATGGAAAAGTGAGGCTTCTGGAATAGTCCATGGAACCCCTATTCTCAGCAGCCTCTTGAAGCTGCAACACAAACTCAAGGCTCCAAACAACATCATTCATTGCAGGTCTATATTCCTTTTCTTTTTCAAGCAACTAAATGCTATTTCAGCATATTCTTCCAAACACTCGGGTTTGATTTCATCCTTCAAATACGGATCAACAATTTGGTCAAATGTTCCGTTTGTGTAACAAAACCGTGCCCATTCGACCAAAAACACTTTCTCTTCGGGTAAATTTGGAACAATTACTGGTCTAGCACATAAGACTTCAAGCAACACTGAGTAAACATCTGACTTTGTGGTTAGTTTTTTGTAGCCTGTAAGGTGTAATGATCCAAGAGAAGGATCAACAACGTGTAATGATCCGAAGGAGCAAAAGAAAATCAACGGGTCCTTCTTATTTACAGGACTATTGTTAGATACGTGGAAGCCCAATAATTATCCAATGCAACGTGTAAGCCTAAGAAGCAAAACCGTTCTTCATCTATTCAATGTTACAGTTATTCTAGAATCTATATATAGGCCTGTATGAAGACAATAAAGACATCCAGAAAATAAATATTGTCTTTAGGTTTAGGTTTAGTTTATTTAGTTACGATCAAGTATATCCTGTACAATCACAGTTGTATATACATTGTATCTTTTGTACATATTTCTATAAATAAAACGTATATGTTCATCACAATTCATTAAGTTTGGTGCTTTCATTGAGAGGCTATGGCGGAAGGAACTCGACTCAAATTGATGGATGAAGCCTTAAAAAAATTTCAAGATGAAACTTCCCTGAAATTAACATTAATGGATGGCAGATTCATAACCCTAGAAAATTCAATTGGAAAATTACAACAAACAATTGAAACAATTGGTCAGTTAAGGCCGCTTGATACAAATAATTCAGTGTTTCCGCAAAAAGGCTCCTGTTCTACACCAGAATGCAATGCATCAGATGTGTTTCCGCAAGTGGGCTCTGGATCGACATCAAATGTCCATTATTCCAACATGTTTCCATCACTAGGAAATACTCCGTCTGGATTTGGACATGTTCCTCATGTTCAAGCACGTCCGATGCGCTTAGAGTTTTCTTGCTTTGATGGATTGGATCCTTCTGGTTGGATCTTTAAGGCATAAAGGTTTTTTGATTATCATAGAACTCCCTCAGATCAACGGTTAATCATCAGTTCTTTTCATATGAATGGTCGTGCGCTTCCATGGTTTCAATGGATGACACAAAATCATCAATTTGTGTCATGGGATCAGTTTGCTAGGGCATTGGAAGTACGTTTTGGTCCACCAGAGTTTGAAGATCCTCAAGGGGCTTTGGCTAAACTAATGCAAACATCGAGTGTGGAGGCTTACCAGACACAATTCGAAGCTTTGGCAAATAGGACGTTGGGTTTATCTTCCTCATTTCTTACCAGTTGCTATGTTGCTGGTATTCGTCCTGATATCAGGGCAGAAGTTTTAACATTTCGTCCAATGTCTTTGTCTCACGCTATGGGATTAACTCGGTTGCAAGAGGCTAAATTGGCTGAACAACGCAAGTCAATTCACCGAAGTGATAGATCGTATTCTTTTGGGCAGCCGCCGCCAAAATCAAGTTCTTTGGTACAACCCTCACATCTGGCTCTATCCTCACAACTTACAATACGTCGTCTATCACCTCGTGAAATGCAATTACGCCGTGCGAAGGGACTTTGCTACAATTGTGATGAAAAATATGTACCTGGTCACCGTTGTAAAACAAAACCTCAGTTTTTTATCTTGGATACTGGGTTCGAGATCGATGAAGACTTCATGGATGGGGTCAATGTGAATGAGGAAATGCCTTCAGATGAATGTCTATCGCCAGAGATATCTTTAAATGCTCTCTCAGGTAATCACTCTCCAACTACTCTTCGTTTTCAAGGTAATTGTTCGGGAGTGGCGATTCAAGTGTTGGTGGATGGAGGAAGTACTCATAATTTTATCCAATCTCGGGTAGCTCATTATTTAAAGTTACCAATTGAAACTACACCAGATATTGCTGTCGCCGTTGGTAATGGGCAAAAATTAATAAGTGAAGGGTGTGTAAAAGGTGCTACACTTATGATTAGGGGTTATCGAATCATTACAGATTTATATGTATTGCCTATAGTAGGGTCTGATATTGTGCTAGGAGTGTCATGGTTGGCGACTTTGGGACCTGTTATTCATGATTATCTAGATCTTACAATGAAGTTTAACTCAAATGACAAAGAAGTACTTTTACGAGGAATACGAGATCGATCAATTTCAAAGATTCCGTATAAAAGAGTGCGTCGTTTAGCATCAACAGAATCAGTTGCAGCACTCTTTAGTTTGTCTTTGAAACACTTGCAAACAGAATAATTGGAATATCATCATCCTTTTTGGTTAGTTGCTTTGTTGCAGGACTAAAATCTGATATTAAAGCAGAAGTCCTGGCTTTTCGTCCTATGTCACTTTCACATGCTATGGGTTTAGCACGCCTACAACAGTCCAAATTGATGGAACTAATGAAAATCAACTCTGCTTGGTCTGGTTCCCCTGGTCCTCCTACTAATTCAGTATTATCAAGTTCAGAAACCGGTATACATTCTGCACAAGTGAAACACACGAACCGATATAACATTCGTTGTTTATCTCCTATTGAAATGCAAGTACGCAGAGAAAAGGGTCTATGTTATAATTGCGATGAACGATATGTGGTTGGGCATCGTTGTAAATCAAAGGCTCAATTGTTTCTTTTAGATTCAGGAAGTGATAATAATTGTTCTACTTCGGCGGCCGAAACACTTCCAGATATATCTTCTAGTTCTGTTTATACCAACGTTTATCAAGTTTAGAACCTTGAGGACAAGGTTTAATTTAAAGAAGGGGGCATTGTTATGAATCATAGTATTAATATTTAAACTTAATTAGTTTATATTAATTATGTATATATATTAAGTATACAGATTATAGCCGTTGTATATTAAGTAAATATTAATTATGTATATATTATAAATATATAGATTATAGCCGTTATAGCAGTTGTGTTGCAGTTACTATGTATGTAGATCTATAAATTACCCATGTACATGAATAAAGTAATCAATGATGAATTACAGGAATATCAAAGACTAATTAAACAATAAAATAAAAACTAAAGATAATATTTCTTTTCTGGATTCTCTATGTTGTATTTATATGGATCTATATATAGATCATAGTATAACGGTAACATAGAACAGTTATCATTCGTGATCATTCTTGGGCTTACACGTGTCTTTGGATCCTTCATGGGCTTCCACGTCTACTTCCACGTTATCACATTAATCATTATATCACCTTCCTCTTCAGAAAGAACCTTGTCCTCAAGGTTTCCATACCTTTGATGTTAAAGTTGATCCAAATTTTATCGTACAAAAGTAAAAAACTGGAAAAATATTTACTGTACCCAAACACTTTTTTTGATAAATGAATAATTTTATATGTTTGACCTCCATATCCATTTTTTCTATACATTCTATTACAATTTATAATACAATTCACCATAACGGTAATAAACCGTTATGCTATT
The DNA here is from genome assembly GCA_029959085.1 of Nemophila menziesii. Lineage (NCBI taxonomy): Eukaryota > Viridiplantae > Streptophyta > Magnoliopsida > Boraginales > Hydrophyllaceae > Nemophila > Nemophila menziesii. Next base: position 12,758,835 of record JARWIR010000005.1, read on the forward strand.
CTAATTTCAAATACCAATCAATAATCCCTTCCCGCCTAACATAATATTTCCTAAACCTAATCTAAACCTTATCCAACGTCATAACATTTCCATACCCTATTTCAAGAACCTTGCCCTCAAGGTTCTGCTAATAAAATGGTTCTGCAAAGTACCAAATAATTTCTGAAATTTGATCATATAGAAGAATAAAGAGTGGAAATAATGTTGTGGGAACAAGTGATCAACTTATTTGAAGCACCACAAGTTGATTTATTTGAAGCACTATATGCAGAAATTCACTCTTTACAATAATATTTGAGTCAATATTTTTCCAAGAAAGTTCATTCTCAATGAAAATATAATCATTCATTTCTTCATTTATCAAATTATTGTCTTGAAAACTTATCAAATTATCGCAATTCTTCCCAACTTTGAAATGGACAAATATTGTTTATTTGTTGAAACCATTGTAGAGCAGGACCATCCATGTGAAGAGAAGTCAAATCCAATCTACGGCTGTCATCAACATTTTTATAAATAGTAAATAATCGATTTGCTTGTAACACCCAATCGTCTAGATCACTTCCATCAAAACGTTTAAATTTGATATGAACAATTTCATATAAGTTTCTAAGTACTGCATCCATGGATTGATAACTGAGTCGAACATCCATGGTTCAATGAAAGCACCAATGCGATGAATAGATTAAATACATTCCAATAATGGAATGGAAGAAGAGAATTATAGAAGAAGAAGGAGGATAAGAAGGAGAAGACTCAAGATATAAGAAGGAAACTTCATTTATCTTTTCACATATATTTATCTATACATTCTATTACAATTTATAATACAATTCACGATAACGATAACAAACCGTTATGCTATTCTAATTTCAAATACCAATCAATAATCTCTTCCCGCCCGTTGGTAATGGGCAAAAATTAATAAGTGAAGGGTGTGTAAAAGGTGCTACACTTATGATTCAGGGTTATCGAATCAATACAGATTTATATGTATTGCCTATAGTAGGGTCTGATATTGTGCTAGGAGTGTCATGGTTGGCGACTTTGGGACCTGTTATTCATGATTATCTAGATCTTATAATGAAGTTTAACTCAAATGAAAAAAAAGTACTTTTACGAGGAATACGAGATCGGTCAATTTCAGAGATTCCGTATAAAAGAGTGCGTCGTTTAGCATCAACAGGATCAGTTGCAGCACTCTTTAGTTTGTCTGTTTGTGAGAGCTCTGATCAAAAAAATAATTCTTCCAATATTGTTTTGCAGCCCCTATTGCAACAATATAAGAATATTTTTTCTGTACCAACTACTCTACCACCTCAAAGACAAAACGATCATGCTATTCCGCTACAACCAGGTTCAGCTCCTGTAAATGTCAAGCCTTACAAGTATCCACACTTTCAAAAAAATGAAATTGAAAAATTGGTGGCAGAAATGATGGATGCAGGTACAATTCAACCTAGTACTAGTCCATTTTCATCTCTGTTGCTGGTTAAAAAGAAAGATGACACGTGGAGATTTTGTACAGATTATAGAGCTCTAAATGCTATTACAATAAAAGATCGGTTTCCAATTCCTACGGTTGATGAGTTGCTTGATGAATTACATGGTGCTACTATTTTTTCAAAGCTGGATTTACGATCGGGGTACCACCAAATTCGAGTTCTTGCAGAAGATGTTCATAAGACTGTTTTTCACACCCATGAAGGCCATTATGAATTTCTTGTGATGCCTTTTGGTCTTACAAATGCACCTTCTACGTTTCAGGCTATTATGAATGAAACATTTCGACCATTTTTGCGTAAGTTTGTACTTGTTTTCTTTGACGATATACTTGTGTATAGCAAAAATTTAGCTTTACATCAGGAACATCTGGAACAAGTTCTACATTTAATGGTACTGCATAATTTTTATGCAAAAGAGGCAAAATGTGGCTTTGGGCAGGATGCTGTAGAATATCTGGGGCATGTGATTTCTAGGCAAGGTGTAGCAATAAACAATTCTAAAATACAATCTATTATGGATTGGCCAGTGCCACATATATTAAAGGTCTTCGAGGCTTTTTGGGCTTGACTGGGTACCATCGACGTTTCATAAAAAGTTATGCCAGTATTGCAGCCCCTTTAACTGAACTTCTGGTTGACAAAAAAAAACTGAACTACTAAAAAAAGATGGGTATTCATGGTCTACTGAAGCTACAACAGCGTTCACCAAACTTAAAACCGCAGTCACAACAGCTCCAGTTCTTGCTATGCCGGATTTCTCATTACCTTTTATTGTAGAAACAGATGCTTCAGGTTTTGGAATTGGTGTTGTGTTACTTCAAAATACTCGGCCAATTGCGTTCTTTAGTAAGAAGTTATCAGCAAGTTTAAAGGTTGCCTCAACTTATCAACGAGAAATCTTTGCTATTACGTCTGCTATTTCTAAGTAGAGACAATATTTGTTGGGAAGGCGGTTCACAATTTACACAGATCAATGTAGTTTAAAAAATTTGATGGATCAGACAATTCAAACACCTGACCAACAAAAATGGTTAACGAAGTTATTGGGGTTTGATTTCAATATTGTTTACAAACCTGGACGTGAGAACCAAGTTGTAGATGCTTTATCTAGAATCGAAGGTGAATGTTTAAACATTTCCGCTGTTCAAATGGAGTTTTTGGATGATCTAAGAATGACTAATAAAAGTGATATAGACATTCAAAAGCTACAAGAGGATCTACAAAATGACCCATATTCAGTACCAGGATATTATTTGGTACAAGGCTTATTACTCTATAAACAGCGTCTAGTGATTCCAACGATCTTACATAATAAAGTAATGGAAGAGTATCACTCTACATCAGTGGGAGAACATGCTGGGAACCTTCGTACATTTCAAAGAATAGCCGCTGATTGCTACTGGGTAAATACGAGGAAGGAAATCAATAAATTTGTTGCAAATTGTTTGGTATGTCAGCAGTCTAAGTTGAGCAGTTTAGCACCGGCTGGTCTCTTACGACCCTTACCCATTCCAGATCAAATTTGGGAGGATATATCGATGGATTTTGTGCAAGGTTTACCTTCATCAAAAGGAAAGTCACAAATATTTGTTATAGTTGATCGATTATCAAAATATGCTCACTTTGCAGCTCTTCCAACTCATGTGAACGGTACACAAGTGGCTGAAGTGTTTATAAATCAAGTGGTCAAACTTCATGGGATGCCACGTACCATCGTAAGTGACCGAGATAAAAAATTCTAAGTTCCTTTTGGAAAGAGTTATTTCGCTTGCAAGGATCCAAGTTAAATATGAGCACAACTTATCATCCGCAATCAGATGGACAAACTGAACGTGTTAATCGGACATTGGAGATGTATCTCAGAAGTTTTGTGATGGATTCTCCTCAAATGTGGTTAAAATTCTTGTCGTGGGCTGAGTATTGGTACAACACATCCTTTCATACATCTGCTGGTATGACTCCTTTTTTCGCGGTCTATGGACGAAATCCGCCATCACTGTTGCGTTATTTGCCCATGTCAACATCGAATATTGCAGTTGAACATGACTTACAACAGCGTGATACTATATTATCTACTCTTAAGTTAAATTTGCAGAGGTCACAACAAAGGATGAAAGAACAAGCAGATAAGCATCGTACGGAACGAGAATTTTCTGTTGGAGAATGGGTTTTGCTTCGTTTACAACCTTATCGACAAGTTACTATTCGAGGGTATGGAAATCAAAAGTTGGGTCGTAAGTTCTTTGGTCCATTTAAAGTTATACAACGCATTGGGAGTGTTGCTTATCGTCTGTCATTGCCTACTACATCAAAGATACATCCTGTTTTTCATGTATCACTACTTAAAAGAGCAATTGGTGTAACAGATCGCTTGTCTGTGTCAGTTGTGTTGCCCCCTCGAGCTGATTTACCTGAAGTTCATCCATTGGCAGTGTTATCAAGAAGAAATATCAAGGTTAACAATGTGGTCATACCACAAGTTTTAGTTCAATGGGAAGATTTACCACTTGAAGAAACATCATGGGTGGATATTTCAAACTTTTGTGAAGTATATCCAAATTGGAACCTTGAGGACAAGGTTCTTCCTGGAGACGAAGGTGATGTAATGATCCAAGAGAAGGATCAACAACGTGTAATGATCCGAATGAGCAAAAGAAAATCAACGGTTCCTTCTTATTTATAGGACTATTGTTAGATACGTAGAAGCCCAATAATTATCCAATGCAACGTGTAAGCCTAAGAAGCAAAACCGTTCTTCATCTATTCAATGTTACAGTTATTCTAGAATCTATATATAAGCCTTTATGAAGACAATAAAGACATCCAGAAAATAAATATTGTCTTTAGGTTTAGGTTTAGTTTATTTAGTTACGATCAAGTATATCCTGTACAATCACAGTTGTATATACATTGTATCTTTAGTACATATTTCTATATATAAAACGTATGTGTTCATCACAATTCATTACATAAGGCTCAGGATCCACATACCCGAAACTACCCTTGACGCGGTACTGACATGATTTGTGTTTGTTCCATCAACAGGACCTATCTTTGACAAGCCAAAATCTGAAACCTTAGCTACCCATTTCTCATCCAATAATATATTAGTTGACTTCACATCTCTATGAATTATTGTTTGTTATGCGCTTGTGACACGATAATTTTATCCTTTCACAGCACCAATGCAAATTTGAAGACGTTTCTTAAATGAAATAGGTGGATTTTCTGTTCTGTAGAGATGTCACGTAACGTACCAAGTGACATGTAATCATAAACTAGGATCATCTCACCTTTTTCATCACAATATCCAATTAATGAAACTAAATTGACATGTCTAAGCTTTGATAACATTTCAATCTCGGTTAAAAACTCACGGGCACCTTGATTTGATGAGAAATCTAATCGTTTAATAGCAACAACGTTACTTACATCGTTATGTATATACCCTTTGTATACCTTACCAAATCCACATGCACCAATCAACAAATTGTTATCGAAACTTCTGGTGGCACGTTTTATTTCCTCAAGCGAAAAGCTTTTACATAGATTTGACAGTGGTGCAACATTAGTTCTTTTCGCTTTGTTTTTAAGCTTCTTCCTTCGTTGGAAAATCAAGAAACTCACACAAGCTAGCTATCACCAAACCAACACCTCCAATCACACCATAACAAAGTAATGGCCAGATTTTGCTCTTCTTTGACTCAGAACACAAAGTTGATGGTTTTTCAATTGAAACCAGAGGAGTGTTTGGTGCAGTAATATTCGATCCGCTCAACTTGAAAATTTCTAGGCCAGAAGCGCATTATAATATGTCGAGAACTAACACTAGGATGTATGGAGAGCCAATGATCTTGCTTGTTCTGCTGTACATTTGGACTGGCAACATAAACAATATAATATCGTTTAACAGCAACTTGAGGGCGGTATTCACCAATAACATCAGTTTGCAATTTTGCTATTTGATTATTAATATAGATATCTAATGTCCATTAATCAATTTTTGTGATTTCCTGCATATTCTCACAAAAATGGAGTCTAAGAAGATAATAAAATCCAGAATCAACGGAAAATGACCATGTCATATTATACTAAAGACTTAGTAAGGTTCATCTGTCGAGAAGTTGTGTAAACAATCTCCGGTGCTGTATATGCCGGTGCATCAGAAGTGTACTCAACTTTAACATCCCTGTAAGGGGTTATCCCTCTATATGGTCCAGATAAGAAAGAATCATCTTGAATCCAAGAACGAAACATACCTATATCTTCTGTAGCCTGTAACTCGAGGCCTCCAACGTTTAACCTATAAATAGTTTCCAAAGCTTGTTTCTTATGTATCCTTTAGACTAACTTGACCAACAAATTTGATATAGTCACCAGTAATACTGTACAAGTTATCAGGGATCGAACCAAGCTCAATTCCATTCACACAAGCAAAAGAGTTTGGAGAAGGCAAGAACGTGATGTTTACTATTTCTTGGTCATCTTCTGGTACAAGAGTGACTTCTATAGTATTAATCTTAAAATTAACCTTGACCTAAACCTTAAGCCTTAAATCTTAAACGTTAAAGTTAACCTTAATTTAAATCTTAACCCGTAACTTTTAATTTAACCATAACCATAACCTTAACCTCAAAATTAGCCTTAAAATTGACTTTGATCTTAACCTATCCCTAAACCTTAATCTTAAATATTGATATCAACCTTAAAACTTGAACTTAACTTTAATTTTAACCTTAACCTTGACTTTTATCCAGAAAAGCTGGGTTCAATTAATGTGACAGAAAAAAAAAGTTTGTTCAGTATTTTCAAACACGGGTTTTATTTAATAAAGATAAAAAAAAGATATTAGAAGTCGAATTATATTAAAGATAAAAATTAATAAAAACTACTATAAAAATGCAACTAGATAGGATGTGCCTGTGGGCGTGGGATTAGGCACATTCGTTCAAATTTATCACATCAAGAATGTGACTAATTGTTTGTTGACATGCACAAAAGCAAAGCTAACTATAGCTTATTTAATGGAAGCGCGTAGGAACTAACTACATTGTCTGCCAAAAAAATTCTTAAACAATCTGATCCGCCTCATGCAAGGCAATTAGGCAAATAAATTATTTATCAATTAATTTCTTGGTCCCATCTCTGTCCCAATTCCCTTCATGCATACGACGTTTTTATTTGGACTGTCATTAGAGAAGTACCAAAATCCTACCCACACCCGATCAATATATCTTTCATCCTCTCAATCTTATATATTGAGAACTACCTATTTATCGAGAATCAACACAGAGAACAGAGAATGACTTCTTATCTGCGACAGAAATTTGGAATAGTAGGTAGTGGTGGTGGTGGTGCTCCTGCATCACTAGAGAAAGAAAAGGATATGAATGTAGTACTAGCCGTAGATGTTCTTCACCAAGAAACTACTTTAGAAATCAATGAGATTGAATCCACGAAGATCAAGATGATGAGAGCCATTGTGGAATCTCAAGATCCCTCTTCCAAAGAAGAAGATGACTATATGATTCGCAGATTTCTTCTCGCACGTGATTTAGATATTGAAAAAGCTTCCTCACTATTCCTCAAATATCGAACATGGAGGAGAGAATTTGTTCCAAATGGATTTGTATCTCCGTCTGAGATTTCAAATGACCTCTCCCATAATAAGGTTTTCATGCAAGGCCATGACAAGTCAGGCCGTTTGGTCGTTGTTATTTTTGGTAGCCGCCATAAGCAAGCAAATCTACAAGAGTTCAAACGTATGCTTATTTTGTATATTTAAAAATAGTATTATAAACTAATTAACAATCACTGTATTTACAGGTTATGTAACTTTCGTGCTTGACAAAATATGTGCAAGGTATGATTTTTGACAAAATTAAGCCTCAATTTTATGGAAATCATTAATCTAGCTCTCCTTCTCTATTTTCTGAATACACAGAATGCCAAGAGGAGAAGAGAAGTTTATAGCCATAATAGACCTTAAAGGATGGGGATACTCAGACTGCGATATTCGTGGCTACATAGCTGGAATTTCTATTTTACAGGATTACTACCCGGAGAGGCTAGGCAAGTTGCTTTTTGTCCATGTTCCGAGCATATTCATGACCGCGTGGAAGCTTGTATCCCCGATTATTGACAACAAAACAAAGAAGAAGGTAACTACGATCCCTCTTTTTTAATTAATCCGTTTCTTTTAAAATTACAACCTACTATAATTTCTAACGCATAAAACAAGTGCCACCTAACATTTAGAGTTAGCTATATAACGAAAATAGTAACAAACTAAACAACAAAACACTAAAAAGAACTTGTTTGTTGTAATACCGTGGAAGATCCACTGCATTCAAAACATATACAATATTAGTGAAAAACAATCATAGTTAAAAATAATACTCGTACTTAGTAAATTTATTGGGTAATATTTGAATTCAATGAGGATTCATTAAATTCAAATTATTAAATTTATCGAGTAAATTCACTGAGTAAATTCAATTTACTGAATTTACTAAGTACTCCGTCAATGCACATAGTATTCATTAAACATATACTTAAATTAAATAAAAAAACAAAAAAAAACAATAATTTATCGAGTATTCATTATATCAATGAATTTACTTTGCAAAAAACGTGTAATGACTAATTAACCAAAATCAACAAAGTCATTAAGTACTCAGCAAAATCACAAAGTATCATTTAAATTTTCTAGAGTATTAATACATAATCATTAAGATAGAACACAAATCACTAAGTATTAACGCAAAATCACTGAGTATTAACACACAAATCACTGAGTATTGAAAAATCACAGAAATTATTAATGAATGAATATTACATAAAAAACGAAGCTTCCTATTGGATCTTCCATGGTTGGAAATTGATGTTGCTCAAAACACTCCTCTACTACTTTTCAATGTTTTGCTACTTTAATGATGACGTAGAACAATACGTGAGCTGCAAACAAAGCCATTGACATATATGTGATCTGCGAGTAAAGAAAAAAATAGAGGAGCAAATCTTGCCGTTTAGTAGTCGTGAGACTCGCCGGAAAAAGACATCAATGACCACCAGAGGGGAGTGTACCTTCGTGAGTAACCATCTCCGGTAGGTTGGGATGGGGGGAGTAGATATAAGAGATGAGAGAGTGTTTTAGAGTCTGTAGATGTGAATTTGTAATTTATGTGTATTTATTTAGTATATATAGTGGATAAAAAATATTTGAGTATATAATAGATAGTGGAAAAATAAGTTGTATTGCTAAATCTTATTAGTGGCTTTTAGTAAGAAGAGTGGATTGGATGGGGGTGCTTGAATCTTGAGGGAGGTTTATTTAAAATCTGTTGAATAAAAATATCTTGATTTATTTTAAGGTTGTCATAGTAAAAAACCTTTATCTTCATATGATGTTACTCACATAATTTTTTTTCTTGTAATACTCTTCTAGAAATTCTCCATTGAATGCTGACTCGCAATGTGTTACTGTGCTGTGGTTGATTGTCTGTGTTCCCTAGTTGTGGATCTCCACAACACCCATACCAGTGAGTTCCCAACTGCGCTTGAAAGAGGCGTCGCACATAAATGATACCTCACCTTTAAAGTTGACAAATTATTGTTGTGGTAACCCATCTCGATTGTTTTGCGGTGTCAAGGTGTTAGGTATCAACATCCACTGATCCTCAAATAACTTTTTCATTAATCTCTAAATTGTTCGTGTTGTAACGCCTGCGCTCATTGATTGCGCGTTATAATATGACGTCATCTTAGTTTTCTAGTTATTCCATAACATAAATTAACAAGTTTGATCTTACAATCTTTTATCCCATCCATTATTTTCATATGTTGTAATTAATATGACCATACATTACCCCTGACTATATTTGTTGGCTGCATATCAATACGAACTAATAAACTCAAACATGTCCATATATGCATACCGTATGGGCAATATAGTAATAGATGCCCATCCGACATTGTAGAATTGCTGAACCAATAACGATTATCGGCCTTTCTGCACTTTCACTTCTTTCAATTAATAGGCACATGAGTGCAATTCTATAATATTTCCAACCAAAAAATCTAATTTTTGTAGGAACATTACTATTCCAAATGATCTTCCACAAATATGGATCTGACTGCTCCTTCGGCGATACTAACTGTGTTGATTTCGCAAACTTTGAACTGGATATCACATGGTATTCTGACATACTTGTGTATTTCCCTGACTTTGTGTGCGTCCAAATAAATTTTTTCAGGCGGACTTGTTGAAGTGCCTTGACTTTCAATATACAGTTTACCACTGATTCTGATAATAATCCGACCAGTATTTTTACTCTAAGTTTCAATATAAACTCAAAAGCAAAAAGGTTATATTTTTATTTGTTGATTCATCAAACACATGTCACACCTCTGAGACTGAGTCGAGCCCGGGTGAGAAATGGGGTCGAACGCGTAGATAAAATCGCAAGGCTACTCATACACATATGGAACAATTTTTGGAGTAAATTGGTACACCAAAATAATATAATGAAAAGTAATGTTGGATATCACCACTTAGGTAAATTTTGTTGTATATTATTTGTATGGATCGGTAACATATATAAATAGTGATGTTATAAGATAAAGAACAAAATATATTTATTAAAAATCAATGTAAGCCGTCAAGACTCGAAAAAAGTCTAATGTCTATAAGGTATTTAGATCACGTCTCGATTTCTTATTTTCTTTGGCTCTAACCTCCTGAATACAACGTCAAAACATTCTGATAAAGTGGACGCACGATTTTTCCAGACTATTACAATCATAATAATATCATTTGTTATCTCTCTCGTTATTTAAATTCTATTATATTGTGAAAAAAATGAATGACTATAAAGTTTTAGATAACTAAATATTTATCAAAGCACCATTTGAGAAGGGAAATCGAGAGTCATCGATGTAGAAAGGTACCTTTTCAGGCACATGTTCAGATATCGCATCCCACGACGATCATGGGCGAAAATTTAATCGTTCAGAAATTAACTGATTAATTATTAAAAAAATTAAATAATAAATTATGTAATAAAAAATATATAATAAACTAATATTAGTCTTGCAAAAAATATTTTATATGGCCAAGCCACCACACCGTGCAACGATCATGAGCTCGTGATGAGTCAGACAACTTACACGTGTTTCATTATGGATATTTTACTACTCCCTTTATAACAAAAATGTGATGCTTTGAAAGTTTAATTATTTTAATTAATTATTTATATATAAACACAATTCTTTCTTAAAAATTTCCTGATGCGATAATTTTACATTATAAAAATATACTTTTCGCATTATAAAACTAATCATTTTAAAATCTCAATATTTCTCATAAATTTTGTAATGAAATCCAATAATACTCGTATTATATAATTAGGAATATTGACACGGCACGTATCCAATAATGCTAGCTAAATAAATGAGTATCTGTACTTTTAATTTGGATAACGCGGTACCTAATATTTTAATTTTGGTCCAACTGTTGGTACCCGACGTTAATTCTAACCTTAAGTGCTGGCGTGGTAAGAGTATGGGTTCCTATTTGTCATTTCTCAGATTTTTTGGGTATTCCCTTGTCTTTTTTTCTTTTATTACTTAATCTACCACGTAGGAACTTAACGTGAAATAGACGACGAGTACCAACAATTAGATAAAAATGCAATGTTAGGTATCGTGTTGTCCAGATTGAAACCATAGGTACTCATTAATCCAGATAGCATATCGTTGGGTACATAGCTTGTCATTTTCCCATATAATTATTTCCTTCATGAAACAGACAAGTATAAAAACAAGCAAAAGAGATAAAAAAAAGTCTTTGGCAGCCAATTCTAAACAAGAAAATCCAACAACTAGCACTTAATAAAATATAGTGTTATTAGTTTATAGAACAAAACATCCTTGTTGTCTAGGAAATGGATTTTAAGATTTTTAGTGATTAAGAAATACAACCAAAAACGTCTTTGTTTCATAAATATGCATATACATTCCAACGTAGTTGTCTAATTATGTTGCTCTCCCCGTTCCTAAATAAATGTCCACTTACTAAACTGTAGTTCCAAAATAATTGTCCAATTATAATATGAAGACGCATTTTCTCAACTCTTTACACTATTACCCCTATTAAAAGTTCAGAATTTGTATTTCTAATACACATTTAAGATATCAAGACACTTACATTTCTTAAATTATGTGAAAAGCTAAATGGACATTTATTTTGAAACGGAGGGAGTGGGTTTTTTTTTACCAAAAATAAATAAATGATATTATTATTCTTTACTTTACAATCTATTATCTAATTGTGTATGATCCTACGTTATATACATAGTGTTAAGAATAGTTTACTATAACTGCTTGTTGAGATTTGACCCGGATCCATTAAACAAGTGCATTAAGAAGAGTAAAGGGTTTCTTGAATAATCAAGTAGTCTTGGGAAACCAACTAATCTTGGAACTAATGGTAGTTATGGACTAAGGATTAAGTGCACGATGCTAAAATGGGAAATCTGGCTTTTTCTCAGCACTGCTCAAGTAACAAGTCAAATTTGTGACTTTTGAAAAAGTAGTAATGATATAGGGTAAATGTTACTAGGGGTCACTAAACTATTTCATCAGTCCTGTTTGGACCACTTAACTATTATGGGTTCCAAACAACCCACTAATGTACCACAATCGATCCAAATTACCCACTAGATTACAAATGGTTGTCGATCATGACTATCTTAACTTTCTTTTGACTATCCCTTACACTTCTTGGTGTCCCTTCCCATATCAATTATCTACTATTACCACCCACTTCCAAACTAAAACTGTAATTTCTAGCATGTGCTTCATCGCCCATGAATCTTAGAAATTCCATGTATACAGGTGCCATACCAAGCTGAAATGCTTCAAAATGGAGACAAAAGTATTGATCAAAATAGTGGAAAACCTTGAAAAAAAAGAGAAAATTAATCCTTCAACATACAATTTAGTTGTTAACATCCATGTTGCGTTTTCAACTTCACGTGAATTAGATTTGACACAACGATGATTAAATGTAAACCCGGAATGCATGTCTACTTTGTGATAATCTCTTAACTGAGCAACTAAGAAAGGAATATCTCCAACAGCTGAGCATTTTGATCCAGCGTATGGGCAATTATATGGCCTAAAATTACATAATGCTTCGTGTTTTAGCTTACTGTAACAAGGGAAGATCTCTGGGCATTCAAGGAAATAGTATTTGCATGAAAGCTCGAGTGATTCAGCAACCTTTTCTAGTGCTGAACATCTTATATCACCAAGTTCTTGTCTACATGTGGGACATCTATTGTGAACTTGAAGTATCATCTATAATACTTATTTATTCAGTGATGGTTCATACAATTCATCTATTAGTGAGTTAATGCAATGACCATTTTTAATCTAGTGGGTAATTTGGAATGGTTTTGGTACATTAGTGGGTTGTTTGGAACCCGTAGTAGTTAAGTGGCCCAAACAGGACTGATGAAATAGTTTAATGGACCCTAGTAACATTTACCCAATGATATAAAAAGATTTTAAATAATTATTAATATTAATATACACACTTACTTTTATTTTCCCCCTGCAATATTTAAAAAATATATTCCTTTAGACTTATTTTTAAGTTGTCCCTATTTTAGAGTACATATTGTTAGAGTACATTAAACTAATCTATGCTAATTAAATTAAATGCTCCCAATCAAAGGTTAAACAAACATATAAGCCAAACTTTAAGAAGTGATTTTAAGGATGTTCATGAGAGTTCGTTAATGTGGAAGCTGAGTGCTAGGAAAGTTGAGAGTCTAGATAAAGGATGATTAAGCTAAGAAAGTAAGACTAAGAAGTATCTACTCAAGAAAGATAAGGATATAACCTATTTACTATACAAGTTACTCCGACTAAGTGTGGCAACATTTAACTTACTATCAGATACTAAATGGATTGAAACATAAACAAGATTAGATACATAAGAAAGTAAACAAAGTGTTTGGTAAAAGATATGGGAAAGAATATAAGCGAGGGTTTATAGTCGTTAAGTTTTCTTACATTGACTACCTAAGGTCTTCCCCTTGGTATTTTCAGACTTCTCCACTAAGCTCCTTTATGTCTCTTTAAGTTGAGATACAAACCGATACAAAGAGGTTTTTCCAAAATAAACCACAGCCTACAAACCTAAAACCTGAACTTGAGTGAATCAAGCTAATGCCCTTGTGTAATCATATACGCAAGCAAAAAAACTTATGTTGATAAGCCTTTTCCTCAAACTCAAACCCAAGCTCGATCCACTATACTTTTCTCTTGAATCTTCAATTCTAATCAAGAGATAGAGCTAAACGATCTCAAATATGTGAAAGATTAATACAACGACTGTAAATGGTTACTCCTAATGAGTGGTTATAACAATTAATACAACAAGTTTGATTTTGTGATATGAAACGAGAAAACAAGCTTGTGAATTCTTTCTTGAAGTATTGGATAGTAATATGATCAATTGGAACTTCAATAGGTGAACTGTATGATGCAAGAGATCCCTATATATGTAGACAGGTGAGGTCCAATATCTCTATTAATTTGATGCATTTTTTTTTATCAAAAGCGATAGCACATTTTGCGTAAATAGGGTACCCGTTTTATTCCCCAACGACTATTTTCCACGTGCCAGCTCTGGTTCAACAGTCATAATATCTAAAGGATAAAAACGACGATATCTTCAACAAATCGTCATCTCGTTTTATTTCTCAAAAAAGGGACCCATTTTAGCTCGAATCTCGATCCAGGAGATGCAAGTTTGCCGAATCACATTGAAACTTTTGACAAAATTCTGAATTTTGACACTTTTGATAATTTGGAAAATATACAATTTTAACAATAATTGTGATACTCAAATTAAAATGTGTAAAACACAAAAGTTTTTAGAAATGGCTTCTTGAGAAACTTTGTAATAAAAAGAAAAGTCAATTGTCAACATATAAAAAGTTATGGCATGATTGAAGGGGCGGATCTAGACACTAAATTGAGGAGGAGCTTGAAATATATAGGTGAAAATATGAGAATCTAACGCTATTATGTTTCTGGTCTCTTTAGTTGATGAACTTAGCAGTTAGAATTTATCCAAAAAATATATAAATCAACACCATTACACTTAATGTATATAGTATCGTTAGTATTATATTAATATACTATATGTTATATTAATATTCTACTTTATAAATATGATGAATATATTATCTACAAAAATTAAACATTGAAGTAATGTAAATAATAAATTACTAAGTATTATTACCCTCATATTCAAAACAAGGACACGTGTTCGTATACAAAAATTGTATTATTTAATAAGTCGATCTTATAAAAATTGACAAATTTATAACTTTAATCTAGTATATTAAAAAGTAATGGTTATTTTCCTTAAAAATTAAAATATAAGAATAAAGTTAAAATCTTATTCTTCTTTTATATTGAACTTATTTTCGAATCAAATCATGTTTAAATTTAGTTTCGAAATGATTTTCTATTATGTGTGTATTTGGAAAAAAGATAAAACAAATGCTAAGATTTGAACACCTAACCTCCATTCTAAATTCTAATATGTAAAGATACAAAATCATGAAGCCACGATAACTTATGTGTTTCTCAGAAATGCATGTTTTACATAAACGTTCAGAAGAAACTAATTATTTTTCGGGACAAAATTACATTTACGTATCATAAAATTTACGAGTTAGAGGGACTTGACCCCCCTGGTCCCACTAAGGATCCACCCCTACATGATTGAATGAATAAAATATTGTCTCAAAGAAGTTGAGAAAGGTTTAAGTTAGAAATTTCAAAAGAAAAAGATAAATACATAGAAAGTGTTTAGATAGTCTTTATGAACAATAGTGTACTTGAGCTCAAAAATTAAAATGAAACACATAGAAAGATATAAAAATTCAAAAAGTATAAGATAAATGATGCTAAGAAACTATAAAAGAGAAAGATAAAACAAGTTTTCACAAGCATTTTGATAAACTAATGCATGTAATGTGAGATAGCATAAATACAAATAAACACTTAACCATCTAAAAAAATTTCACATAAAAACAACCTAGAAAATAGGTTATATGACTACACGTATGATATACATAAACATAACTAAAAATAACAAATTAATTCACTTTCTCTCCTTTAAATATTGTTCCACTTTTTTCATAATCAATATATTCTCTCCCATGTATACTATTTGATAAATTAATTCACTCTATCTAAATTTTATGCTCTTTTAAATATTCAATTATTTATGCGAAAAGAGAACCTCAATTTTTTATAAAATCGTTATCGTGATTTTTTGTTCAGCGATGATGGAATTTTATCGATCGAGATTTTGTGTTAAAATGTTGATATGATTTTATTAATCATGGTAATACGTGATTTGAGTTCTAGTGTGATTTTACCCACAAGATCATATGTGCTTTGAATGATATTGAGATTTTAATCATTTCAGTTCCCACGTTTTAATTTTAAAAATAACTCATTTAAAAAAATGTTACGTGGGTGTCTGGGTCAGATTGCGTGTATCTCGACTAATCCCACAGAGTTTTTACACGTCTCTTTATCTATACCCCAAGCAAATCAGAATTAAGTTGTCCGTGTTCTCACAATGTTGTAAAAATATTTGAAACAAAATGTATCAATGAACTTGCAATTGTTGCAATGTTTTATAAAGTGAAACTGGAAAAAGAGAAACATTGAACTTACTGAAATTTATATCGTAAAAAATGTATGCGACCTTTTATGGTCAATTCACTATTTCCTTATGACAAAAAAAATCACTATCTCCTTAAACATTTTTAGGTCATTAGTCCTTCGACACATAGCATCGTACATTTATCTCATTTTTAACAATAAATAAAGTATCTAATTTATTTAATATCTAAATACATATAATATATTACATATTATTTATATCTTACAATTATTTTAATTAAATATAATATTAGTTAAATGAATAACCGATTATGATATTATAAATTAAAATAAGTTATAATAAATTATATTGTATTGTTTAATCAATTAAATTAATTAATTACAATCATCATTTTCACCACCGCACTCCATCATAAGAAAATCTCCACTACTGCAACCAACTCTGTCACCATTGCACAACCATCACTTTTTTCCGTAAAAACACCACCTTCAGAAGGAAATTTTGTTTTTGTAAAATACATTAATATATATTAATTTACAATTATTTATTTTCATATTATAGTTGTTTCCTAGTTGCAAGTTATAACTATCTTATACACCAAATCAAGTTTTTTGGTCACCAAGTTGTCTAGCCTAAATATAGACCCTAGTCGTATTGTCTTATACAAACTTATATTCACAATTTAATTGTACAAAATTCTTATTCTCGAGTTATTTTGGTGGAGACTCGTAGAAAAAGAACAAGAAGACTAAAAGATATAAGGAAAGGGGGACGTGGTGGCAAGCTATGTAAATCGCCGCCCTCAGCCGCCTATGCCTAGTATACTAGACGTTTTTTCCTAGCGCCTAGCCTACCTAGGTGCCGATTAATGGAAAAATTAGCTATCGAGGTCCTCCTATTATATTTCTTACTCTCAAGAATTCTTGAGTTGATATTATAACTTAAATTTTAGTATTTATTATATTTATTATAGTGAAGTTTCAAGAGTGTATAGTTTAAGCTGAACTAAACATGGGCTAAAAAGGGGTCTAGTGGCTATTTTGGGAGGGAATAGAGAATTTTGGTGACATTTTTGTATTACTTGAAACTTTCAAATTTAATTATGAGACATTTGAGATGTCTTCAAATTTTGATATTTTTTAAAAGGAATGAAGAAAAAGATAAATGTAGAGGATGAAGAACAGGATCTTTATGAATTTCTTAGAGTAAAATAAACAGTAAGAGTTTTTTTTAATTTTTTTTTAATATTATCAGGACAATCAGGTCATGCGGGTTTGTCGGTTTTAACATTAAAATTCGCAACCCGCAAACAAAAGTATATTTTTTTGAAATTTAAACAGTAACCCGCACAATAAAATAAAAACTCGTCTAGTTTGCGGTTAGTTTAGGCAGGTTGATCGGGTTTTCTAACCCATTGCACACCCCTACTACAGACGCTTTATATTGCATAAAAGATCAACGTGTAAAGTTTTATCAATGAAAAGGTTATCCTTTCGTTGCCGGGAATCGAACACGGGTCCCCTGGGTGAAAGCCAAATATCCTAACCGCTGGACGACAACGGAATGCAAAATGCGGTGAACGTGGATCGAACACGTGACCTTCAGATCTTCAGTCTGACGCTCTCCCAACTGAGCTATCCCCGCCTATGGCATTAACCTCATATCTCCCAATTATAATGGAATCCTACCTTTTGGAGGTGATAATTTGATTGTCTTCCCATGTATTGGTTGTCCTATTTAACGATATATTATTTATATGTCCACTAATGTTATGTGTAGGAAAACCAAAGATAATGATATGAATTAAATTTACTACACTACGAAATAATAAAATTGCAATAGAGACTCTACGAGGACATATAATACCTATCGTTCTTTGTTCCCCATGCAAATTCATATTTATTTGGGCCTTACATAAAAGGTTTAATTGGTGTATACAACTCTACATGCCTCATCACTAGACTAATTATTTACAAGAAGATATATAGTGTGTCAAGCTACACATACTGTGCATGTGCCTAGGACCGGTCCTAACATTTTGGGGGCCCAAGGCGAACTTTTGAAATGGGCCCCTCAAAAAATCTTATGTGTTTATAGATGATTTTTTTAACTTAAGTTAGTTAAACAATTTTTTATTTAAAACAAAAAAGATGGACTAGTATTTTTGTTTTGAAATTGGGCTAAAATTGGACTTTTTTATATAAAAAAAGTTATCATATATATATATATATATATATATATATATATATATATATATAAAAAGAATTGGTACCCTAAAAGTTATAAAAATTGAGGGGGGCCCAAAGCCATGGCCTCTTTGGCCTCCCCTCAAGACCGGCCCTGCATGTGCTAAACTTAATTGAATCACAAAAAAAAAACAAAGAACAATTAAATTACGTAATACTAAAGGTATAAATACAAGATATTTGATGAAATTTTTAATTACTTTAAATTTTCAGATTTATTTATGAGACCTTTGAGATGTTCCTTAAAAATATATTATCTTAAATCGAAACGAATCGTAATGTCATACTATGTTTCTAAGCATTTTGTTAATTAAAGTTTATCAACTAACTTGTACTTTCTAACACCTTTTATTTATGCAGATTGTTTTTGTGGAGAACAAAAAATTAGGATCAACCCTACTCGGTAACATTGATGAGAGTCAACTTTCAGAAATATATGGAGGCAAACATCCATTAATTCCTATCCAGGACTTCTAATGCTCGTGTGTTTTATGATTTTTACACGCCATATTGCTACAAATAATGTGTTAGAACAATATCTATAGTTAATCGACTAGCTACTGATATTAAGACAAAATATTATATGAGATAAATGACTCTTCAATGTAACCAAAAAATTGTTATATTCAAATTGCATTTAGTACAATGCACAACAATAATAATTCCCTTGAATTTTTTTTCTTCATTTTAGGCAAGATCATCGAGCTATCAACAATTTTTGACACATGGATTGCTATTAGTGTTCTAAAAGGTGTTAGGTCGTAAGGCGATTGAGCTCAAAGACCTATGACTACCTTGATAACCCAAGGCGTCTCTTCGCAAGTATCCCTGTTCGAGGCCAATTTGCTCTCTTTCTCTCTCTCTGACAGAAAATTCAAAGGGTGTTTTAGACCTTCTCTCTCACCTACCAATTCCTCCTTGTAAATTGGTAAACATAGAGGTTATTTTATCTGTTCAAATAATGACTTCTCTTTAAAGCCCATTACCTTGTCGACATAGTGGGAAGTTTAAACCAGCGATTAAAAATACTCCTTCTAGCAACCCACCATCATTGTCCCAATCGCCTATGTATATTAGCTCACAAAAGAAGTACAGGCGCAATTTATAAATATTCATCTTTTTTTGTTGCATAGTAGAGCCACTTTGGATTCAGAGTCATTGACTCGGCTCAAACCTGCACCATTAGATTTGATGATCAAAGCCTTGCCCAATGAGCTAATCCCAACTGGTTGAAATATTCATCTTTATTACAATAGAATTCATAATGCTTTAATTGTTTAATGTATCACCAAATAAACAATCACGTTGACATTATACTATTTATCATGTAAAAGTTATATTATTTAAAATATGATACTAATATAATAATATATTATAATTTTTGTAAAATTAATATTAGTGACAATGAGAAACTTATTAAAAAAAAATTATTAGTGACACTATTTTTAGTTATACAAACATAATTTGACAAAAATATAAGAAATTTCTTTAAATAATCAATGAAAAATATAAATAAGTTAAAGATTATATGGTTTACATAATATGTATCATAGACATGAATATATGTATATTAATGGTGAGTCAAGCTAGATCAAGCGGTTTAGCAACATAAAAGTCCGGTATAGGTTCGAACCCACATGTTTTGCTAAATTTAAGGCTAGGATTAGACCCAAAACCCACTGGAACAGGACATATGGGCCGGATTGTGGTGGGTCAAGTGGCATGTCTACTTTTCCATATAACATAATGGTCAAGGATTTCTACAAGCTACTACCTTACTCGATATTTTTTCCTAACTTGACCCCCTAATGGTATAGCTAGAGCAGTACAATTAATTATTTCAAGTTCGGTCTGTAACTAGTTTTAATCTACAATCATTATTCTAACTTCATGTCTAACCCTCTAATTTCAAAATATATGGTTGTATAATAAGTGATCACAAACTCGAATCATAGTCCTTAGTTAGAAAAACTAGTACCTAATTATGTCTCCCGTGGAAGGTATAATCATTCTAAGTGAAAAGTATGAATATTATACTACGTAAAATGTACAAGAACATAAATGGCAACATATAAATATATAGATACACAACGCATATAAATACGCAATTATATCGATGGATAGTCCTTTACGTAATTTACTGAAAAATAGTTACTATAAATCCATGTAAAGGCCCCTAAATTATATGGTTGTTGCCTTTAAGATATAGTACAGAGAAGGGTGAATAAGGAATATACAGAATATAAAATAAACTAACCAACAACTCACAAGATAGGCTAGATCTAAGACATTTAATAACAAAAAATGAAAGAGACAAATTATCAAAAACTTAACATGCAAGATCTAAAGAAAATTCAAACACATAGTATGAAAGATTTATAAGCTAAGCTAAATAACTAAGATAATACAATAGACCAAACACACAACATGCAAGAAAGTAAAAGAGTAAGGGAAGATAAGCAATGCACACGATTTACATTGGTCCAGCTCCCGTAGGTCTAGTCCATTGCCTAAGGTCTAATTTACCCTTAGGATTTTTCAAGATCTGCCACTAAATCTCACATGTCTATTTAACAAGGTCAGAACACAAAACCTTTACACCCACTTTGAGAAAAAATTTGAAGCAATCTTTTCCTATCGCAACACAAGGATCTAAGTATACTACCAATACTTAAAACACAACTTCACAGGCCTATAAAGCCTTATCTTTTGTATACACCACATAAGAATCCAAGTATTTTGCATATACTCGATATACCACTACACACACCATGGAGCCTATTTATGTGATTTTCTATATTAGAACTAATCTCTCTCTCTCTCTCTCTCTCTCTCTCTCTCTCTCTCTCTCTCTCTCTCTCTCTCTCTCTCTCTCTCTCTCTCTCTCTTCAAGTATATGACGATCACTTATATTCTAGAGCAAGTGGAAATCCTAGGGTTTGGATTAAATATATACAATCCTATTTCTAATCTCAGTATGATATAATGATATATCTTTGGAAGAAATACAAAATTATAACAATATAGTTAAAATTTCTCCCAATCTTTCCTACAATATGTGAATCTGATAGCTTAATTATAAGGGTTGAGTTGATCTAATGTTGTTGAATAAAGATCGAGTACTTATAGCAGACAAAAGTTCCAATGGTCATATCTTATATCCCACCTTGTGCATAAATATATTTGAATTTTAGAGGTTTGTTGATGTTCCTCTATGGATAAATAGGTTGCAATTCAGAGGTCTGCTCATCTGCCTCAGAATCCAGTGTTGTGCATCTATACAAACAAAACTTTCAAATAAGGTCCGTGGTTCGGTTTTATAACCTTTAGATGTCCAAAATCTGTTTTTCGTAAAACAAAACTTTCATATGAGGTGGGGTACTATAATGCTCTAATATTTGGAGGTCCAAAGGCTAGATGTTGTTAGTCAATGGACAAAGAAAACCTTTTGCTACTCTTTTACTCCTTTCCAAGACTATTTTAGCAACCAATCTTCTTTGATATAGAGATTATTTGTGTATACCACTATTGTCCTTAAACTTGACCTTTGAACTCCCTCGAGTCTTAATTCTCAATATCTTCAATCTTCTCTATTGATCCAAGTATCTTGGTGAGTCTTTTAACTTCACCTTCAATGCACTCCCTTGATTTTTGCTCATATTTAACTTGTTATGATTTTTGATCTTCAACATCTTCAAACTCTTTCTACTAAATTCCTTGAGTCTTTGTGCAATAACTTCAAGCTCGATCTTCAAAATAAATTTGAGTATTGATTTTCAACATCTACAAACTAACTTCTCTGAGTCTTAATCTTCAACATCTTCAAACTCGATCCCTTGAGCTTTTTTTTGTTTTTGTGATCATATCTTGGATTTCTCCTTGAATAATATCTTGATCCTTTAAACTCCATAGCTCCAAATATGTTCTTCTCATCACGATAATAATCATATCTCAAATAGCTCAACTATGATTAGATAGAACTAAGTTCAATCATTGACTGGACACTATTACAAATACTAGAACAAAGTGATGCCAACAAGGGTGTTTAGTTACTCATGATTATAGCTGGAAAGAAATAAAAGGTACGATATGGGAGGCAGAACGATCATAGAGAAGCGGGGAAGCTTCTTTTTTCCCAGGTTAATAAACATCTTAACTAGTTGCTTCAACAAGAACTTAGGGAGGATGGTACTCTTTGATTTCTCACTAAAAAGAAATAGGTGCGGGAGAACTACCTTAAGAGTTCTAAACAAAGTCGTCGCATCCCTCATTCATCAATATGTGGTTTAAGGCATACAGTTTCAATACTCACGAGGGTTTGTTCTTCAACTTTTTCAATCTTCTTCTTTTTTTAGAGAAATAAAACTAAAGTATATTATAATAAATATATGAAATAAAAGTGTTGTTTTTAAAGTTAATGTAACTTATTAATACGCTAGTCATACTTTGTGGAGCAACCAGTGATGATATAGTTTAGCACCCCGATTGTATAAAAAATCGTTCTTGATCAAGTCACGCTATAAAAACTATTCAGGTTTGTTTTGTAACTTATATAATACTTGTTGTAAAGCTATAAATTCATAGTTATCATCACTAATATTACAAAGTTTTGTTATATTTCGGATTTACTCTATTATTTCCAACAACTAGTTCGACACGAATCTCGGATCCTTAAAAGGGAGATAGAATGTAATGATTTAAATGTTTCACCTAAAAAACTACTTCCACTCGGCTTTTGAGTTCATCGTTTATTTGATTGTCTCCTCTTACTAGAGAAAAATGGGATTGGGAATATCCAAATGATGAAATTGATGGCGATAGTGATGAAAAAGAATTGAAAGAGAATGACTTGAAGTTTGAGAGTGATTGCGAAACCGACAATTGGTACTCCCGCCACGACTAACACTAAAAAATTAAATAGAATGACTCTTGTTTAATCAGCCCAGGCCATGTATCTTGGTATAGATCAGACAGGGAAACCCTTCTTCAGAGAAAGAATCCACTTCCTCAAGTTCAAGCTGATCGTCAACATAGCTTTACTCGATCTCCATGGATCAGAGATCTTTGAATACATGACCATAATTTTGATTAAAAGATGAAGAATGTGTCTAATAATTTGTTGTCATGCATGAAAGCGAAGCTAATCTTAATTAATGGTAGCGCGTATGCAAATAAAAAACTTGTCCGACCAAAAACTCCTCAACCCGATCTGATCCTCCTAATATTAGGCAATTAGGCAAAAATGAAATTCCTCAATTTATTTATTGGTCCCTATCCCGTATCCATCGTCCATC
Organism: Nemophila menziesii; assembly: GCA_029959085.1. Taxonomy (NCBI): domain Eukaryota; kingdom Viridiplantae; phylum Streptophyta; class Magnoliopsida; order Boraginales; family Hydrophyllaceae; genus Nemophila; species Nemophila menziesii. The sequence continues at coordinate 12,782,602 of JARWIR010000005.1, forward strand.
ATTTTAGATTTTGGACAGGCAACTACCCAAATCCTACCCCATATCCCTACATTTATTACATCAACCCCATCCTATTATTATATGTATAACAGATCTCTCAGTTAATCAGATCATATTATATACTGAGAGCTAGCCATCTAACCAGAATCTGCACAGAGATCATTAGAGAATGATGACTACTTATTTGCGACAAAGAATTGGAATATCAGGTGGTGGTGGTGGTGCAACATTATCAGAGAAAGAGAAGGATATGAATGTAGTAGGAGCCATAGATATTCTTCACCAAGAAATAAGTGAGACTGAAGCCATGAAGATCAAGATGATGAGAGCCATTGTGGAACCTCAAGATCCGTCTTCCAAGGATGAAGATGACTACATGATTCGCAGATTTCTGAGAGCACGGGATTTAGATATTGAAAAAGCTTCCGCACTATTCCTCAAATATCGAACATGGAGGAGAGAATTTGTTCCAAATGGATTCATATCTCCGTCTGAAATTTCAAATGACCTTTCCCATAATAAAGTATTTGTGCAAGGTCATGACAAGTTGGGGCATTTAGTCCTTGTAATTTTTGGTACCCGCCATAAGCAAGCAAATCTACAAGAGTTCAAACGTATGTGTTTTTTTATATATGTTGCCTGATTATATTTATAAACTATTTACCAACTACTGTCATGTCATTTACAGGTTTTATAACTTTCACACTTGACAAAATTTGTGCAAGGTATGATCTTTTGACAAACTATCAAAATACCTATAATGATTTTATTGGATATAAACTATCAATCATTTTAATTTCTCAATCTTACTCTATTTGATTGATACTTTACATCCAATCAAATTTTGCCAAGTTGTTGATGTATATATCATTAACAAAATTAAACTTGAATTTTATGCAAACATCATTAACCTCTCCTATTCTGTTGTCAAAATCATGATGTGGTTGTCTGAAAATATATACAGAATGCCGGGAGGGGAAGAAAAGTTCACAGGCATAGTAGACCTTGAAGGATGGCGATATTCCAACTGTGATATTCGTGGCTACATAGCTGCACTTTCTATTTTACAGGATTACTACCCGGAGAGGCTACATAAGTTACTTTTTATCCATGTCCCGGGCATATTCATGACCGCGTGGAAGTTAGTATCCCCTGTTATCGACAACAAAACGAAAAAGAAGGTGATGATGATCCCTCTTTTCTTTTAATTAATGCTCTTAAATACCTACACCTAACTGTTTGAAAACCCAGAAAACAAGTGGTTTTACCCGGACCTAGATATAATTAAGAGTTAATAGTTAATACCACGAAACATCCTTGTGGTCTTGAAAATAAATTGGAATACCCTGTGATCCAAAAAATGCCACCAGAAACCCCTATGTTTTCACCTAATGGCAATACACGTACGCCCTATAGCTATCTATCGAATATCGATACACACTATACTAAAATAATTTTTCCTAAAAATTCAGTTATTCTTTTCGCAAAAAAATCCTAAATATTATTTACCCTTTAAATAAAACATAACTTATTTGTAAATTACAAACAATTTATTCGTAATTACCGAAAACTCATTTGTAGTTAATAAACACTAAATTTTTATTTGTTCAACTTTCTTAAAACATGTCTAATATTTTTTTTTTTACTTTTTTTTGAATAATGATATGTCACTTAAATTCATACCACCCATGACGTGGCGTGATTTGGTTGCAAGTAAATGGTTAATTTATTTACTTGATTTAGATTAACGATTTACTTGCAACCAAATCACGCCACATCATAGGTGGTATATATCATTACTTTAAAAGATTTTTAATAAAATATTTGAATTTATTGATATCTTAAATACTTATTACTTATTAAAAATAAATATTAATTTTTAATAGAGGTAAAGTAGGTATAAAAGATTAAAAATAGTATTGAATTTTTAAAGTAGACAACTATTTTTAACAATGTAGATTAAAATTTGGAAACGGAGGAAATATAATATATTTACAATGACAAAATATTAAAATAAAGTAAAAATTTCAATTTACGGGTATTTAACTCAAAATTGATCAAAAGAGTGCAAAAAAGGGATATAGTGACTATTTTAGGAACGCACGGGAGTTTTGGTCCCACCAAAAAAAATTCAGATTTGTTCATGAGACCACAAGGATGTTCCGTGCTATTAACCTTAAAATAAATGAACTTAAATCCAGATAACTCCTTTTTTCAAGCTATGTTTATGAGAAACTTGTTCACTTATATCAACTAACTTGTACTTCAAACACATTATATATTTTTTTCAACAGATTATATTTGTTGAAAACAAAAAGTTAAGATCAACGCTCCTTGATGACATTGACGAGAGTCAACTTTCAGAAACATATGGAGGAAATCTTCCATTGGTTCCTATCCAGGACTTGTGATGCTCATGTGTTTTGTAAGTCTTATCTAATACACGCCAATAAAAATAATGTATTACAAATAATTTCTATTTCACTTTTTACTTATACAACGTTGGATACACGATTCTTGTAACCTTTAACATTCAATGACTCTTGTAACCTATGACGTTCAAAGCAATGATTCCTGTAACAGCCTCAGTAAATGGATTTAATACAAAGATTGTAACGTTCAACATTAATTGGGAGTTAATCTTTATGTATTATCCTCTTGTAATGTTAATTGAATTATTGACCTACTTACTATATATTTACATAGCCTTTAAACATTCAATGATGCAAGTCACATATATAAACCTTTCTTTCCTTTTTACACTAATGAGAGAAATGTGGTTAGACAAAATTCATCCCTTTAGTTGTGAGTGTGTGCGACAACTGGGTGTTGGTTATACCTTGGAAACATTCTGTAAGAAACAATTTAGCATCAAGGTTGTGTTGCAATTGTTTTTAAGTCAGTGGTCTCCACTACAACAAGCTAAGACGTATCTTTATTTTCTAGTTAAAAGATTAACCTCTTTGGTTTATTAAAATTTTCAGTACCTAACTTACCAACAAGTTGAAAATGACAATTTACTGGTATTCAAAATGCTAGACAAAAAAAGAGACAAGGGAAAGGAAAAAAGGGGAAATCGATGAAGCCTGACGTTATGGCATAAGTGGGAGATAAAAAGAAAACTTTTTCCGTCAAGGGAGCCATGCTGCTAACTCTGTGTAAATCTAATGAATACAACAATAGATGTTGTAGATGAATACGTATAGATCGGTCTTAGGTGCGAGAGAATTCGATAATTTCCATTGGGTTGAACCAAAAGTGTTTGTGAGCATCCATTGTCGGTCATTTTCTTTACCAGGAAGAAGATCTCGTGTTCGCAACTGGTTGATGGCAAGCCTCATATGTGGCACTCATGGGTCCGCCAAGAAGAGACGGGTATATTAGTAGTGGTATTTGTATTTCCTAAAAGAGTTGGAATTGTCATCAAAGAAGATAAAATCACAACGGAGCTCTGGAGTGGCGGTTGATGGAGGTGGTGACTTGATTTTTAGAGCAAATTCCACGAGTCCGCTCAGTGTGCAATGTGGATTGTGGTAGTGTTAAGTGATCAATATTTGTACATCGGGGAGGTTTTAGTATGTGAGTATGAGTACGATTTATGTGTGGGTAAAGAAGATGATTGTATGAGATTATAATTGTGTGCTTAGTGGTGCATGAGATGATGGTGCACCCGTTGATCTAATTGGTTGTTTAATTTTCTTTGTTGAGTATCTCGATCTGCATGGTATTCATATGTACCTTATAATTTATTGCTTGAGCATTCTTTTTGTTCTAGTGACTCGCAGTGCAAAGTATTATGGTGCACCACACTCTTTGATTGGCTAGAAAGTGGGTGTAACTTTCTAATAGTTTAAATACATTGAACGAGGGTGTTCCTAATATATTTAGATGTTGTGAATCTAATTTTGAGTTTAATTTTATTATTTTCTATTAGTGGTTGACCACACCTTGAACAAGCATTGACCAAGTGTCAGTCGCGTTGACCGTGGATGTTCCTAACGTATTTTGACTTTTAAAATTTGATTTTGAAGTCATTTTATCAAATTTCTCTTAAATATGTTAATTTGTGGTCGGGGAGATTAGAATATGTTATATTATCTCGATTAAAATGTGAAAAATACTTGAACACGTACATGTTATCAGTATTAATAATTTAGTGAAATGACATATGTGTGTAGAGGTCAAGCATGTTAAGAAAAATGAAAACTATGACCACTAAACAAACTAAATGTTTGGAAGTAGTTAAAAAATACCATTGTTAGATAAGGTAATATGTATTATATGACCTTTATAGATTATCACTTTAGGTTCACTAAGTTTTACCTCCTAAGATCGACAAAATAAAGCAAAACCCACCATTTTGAAGTATAAAGTTGAGGTTGAGAATTAACCAGACCAGAAGATTAAGAGATTTATATCCATTAGGGGTGGAGAATAAATCCTAAATCCCTCTAAGAGTTTTGTGAGAAAACCTAAATTATCCATGAACTTAGTGTGACTTAAACCCACACTCACACCCACAAAATGGCATAGTTGACAAAAAAAAATATCCCTTAGAGTGATGATGAATAATATGTTGAAGGTGTCTTGATGTTAAATATATTATCACATAAGAGCCCAGACATGACCCTTAATTAGTTGTGGAAAGGTTTTCCACCTAACCTGATATATTTAAGAGTTTGGATGTGTTTGGAAAAGGTTGGCTTACTTGAATTTTATAAATTTAACTTCAAACTCAAAATCATAAGTTATATCTCTATTGGTTGTGCTTAAAATAGTGTTGCATATAAATTTTTATTATTAGATGATAATTCTATTTGTGAATCTCGAGATGCATAATGTTTTGAGAATGTATTTCCTTTAACAGATAATGTGAATATTAATGTGTCTTTACATGTTATTATGGATAATGATAATAACTTACCTACTAGTATTGATATGCATGTTAGTGATAATACCCCTCATAGCCAGATATTCTCCATTTCTAGAATTATCCATGCTAATTAACCTAGGACAAGTAATTGATGTAAAATAAAGTCTAAATTCGAACTAGTCTTATTCATTAGCTTAAAAATTGAAAATTTACCCATATATATGTCAAGTGAATCGATGGTAGCATGTAAACTTATCAAGTAAGATCATTAAATGTATGATGAGATCGGTGGGTGCAGCTTTTTGGAAACATTTTATTAATATTGAACAAAAATGTATTATGTCTAACCACACACTGGATTTGACTAGCTTACCTATGGGTTTTAAACCAATTAGTGGCAAGTATATTTTTAAGAGAAAAATGAAACATGGTGGTTCAGTATAGAAATTCAAATCTAGGCTTGTACTCAAAGGTTTCACCCAAAATGAAGTCTTATACTACTTTGATACTTATTCATGTGTGACCAAGCTATCTACCCTAATAACTATAATTGTATCAGTTGTTATTAATAAACATACATCAGACTGCTGTTAAGACCATTTATTTAATAGAGAACTATATGAAGATATTTATATAGTACAGCCTGAGGGTTTTGTAGTATTCGCTCAAGATAGTAAAGTATGTAAAGATACAAAGTCGTTGTATGTCTTAAAACACGCACCTAAATACTTGTATGAGAAACTAGAAAAAGTTATTAGTTATATGGTTTTCTAGTCAGCACTTCTGATTAGTGTTTACTCTAGGGTAATAGGATCATATTGGTATAACATGTCTTTGTGTAGATAGCATGCTAATATTTGGAATTGATATAATTGTGGATATTAAGACTAATAACTTACAATCATCTAAGTTTGAGATGAAAGATACATGAAACACCGATGTGGTTCTTAAGGTTAAGATCATTAGAAGTAGAAATGACATATCTCTTAACCAGACTCATTATATTGAAAAGATGTTGAATAAATCCAACTCTTTTGACATCATACATGTAGGAACTCCTTATGACCCGAGTAATCATTTAAGTAATCATGATGGTGATGATATATCCCGAAAAGCATATGCTAAGATAATAGGGTGTGTGATATTCCTTATAAACTATAATCAATTAGAAATTTCCTATGTCGTGAGTAGACTTGTCGGTATACGCATTAATCAAGTAATGAACATTGGTCTGCACTTTGTAAATTGTTGAGGTACTTGAAACGTACTATGCACCTATAATTCACTTTATAAGTTCCCTTCTATTGCAAATGGTTTTGTGATACATATGACGAAGTGAGTTCAACTACTACGTATGTGTTTTCTTAAGTAGTTGAGTTATATATTTGAAAACTTATAAACAAACTTGTATAGCAGAATCTATCATGGATGATGTGTGTATAACACTAAAGCTGTCGGGCAAGAAGTTGAATGTTTGAGAAGTTCCCTAACAAATGTGACACTAAGGAAATCAAAAATCACAACGGTTTTTATTTATTGTGATTCACAAGCAACTATCAGTGTCACTTATAATTTCATTTAAATTGGCTAACAGAGACACATTTGTATTCGACATGGTTCAGTAAACTAGTTACTCAATAATGGTATGATACCTTAAAGAATGTAAGATCAGAGAAAAATTTGTTTGATCAATTTATTAAAAGATTAACTAGGATAGTATTCCTGGATCTCTCATTCTATCAATGAAATGAAAAAGAATCTTGAGGAACTTCAGACTAAAATTATGAGAGGTGTTCAGGATATTGATGTTCTTACTGAGGATAAACCACTTATTAAATCTCTTGAAAAAGCTATCTTAATAGAACATGAAGTTTTAAAAAAATCCAGAGCTATATTTGTGAATGATAGTGATTACATCTCACTTTACTTTTATAAAATGATTAGGGGGAGAATTGCAAAAAACTCAGTCTCTACTGTAATTAGGGAGGATGGTACAATTATAACTGACACTGGCCTGATTTGTGAGGGATTTGTTTCTTATTACAAAGAGCTATTAGGTACAAATGATCCTCAACAAGAGACTCGTTCAAGTAATATCATCAAGAAATTTCTTAGACGTGTAAGGTATAGGTTTAGAATTTTGTGTTTATGTATTAGGGTTTGATGTTAAAGATTTTAGAAATTAGGGTTTAATGTTACGGTGGTAAAACCATAACAGATCCAAAATACGGAACCCTAAAATAAATATTAAAAAACGACCTAAAAGTCAACTAAATAAATCTCGAGACATCACAAAATCCCTCAAGGACTGCGGGAAATTTGCTATAATGCAATCCTAGATCAATGGTACCCCTTAAGTACTTCAATAGACGACGAAGTGAAACCCAGTGGTCACTACTCGGGTTATGAGTATAGTGACTAAGTCTACTTAAGACATAAGCTATATCGGTTGAGTTTAGTTCATTAAGCATCTTCATCAACCTTAAGAAAAAACAAACTATCATCTGTGAATTAAATATGAGTTAATTTGGGACAATTTCTACTCAATTTAATTCTAGAAAGAAGGTTTTTGTTGAATTTATCATTAAAGAGAGCAGACAGGGCTTGGGTAACAATACATAAGAGAAAAGGAGACAAAGGGTCACCTTATCTTAACCCTTTTGTGGGTTTAGATATATTAACAGAGCTACCATTAATAAGTATAAAATAAGAAACAATATTAAACAATTGCATAATCCAAAAAATACAAGTATTAGAAAATCCCATAGAATTTGTAATGTCAAACAAAAAGTCTCATTCTATACTCTCAAAAGCCTTTGAGATATCAAATTTTATTGCACCAGTGAAGAGCAAATCAATGCCCAGATGCTTGAGATTGTTGAGAAATGGCTTACACCGCAACATGTATTCATGAAAGTTATTCTAGAGGTAGATGCGAATGTACATGCCAGGGTAGATACTGTGACACATACTGAGAGAGTGTCGAGAAGAATTGAGAATGAGCTACCACTTAAGCTTCATGATCCGGGAATTTCCACCTTACCATTCAAATTAGTGGTAAGCTCAAGGTGAAAGCCATGTGCGATGTGGGTTCAAGTGTGAATATTATGCCCAAGTCAGTGTTCAATAGGCTTAGCATCAAGAAGGCAAAGAAAGCTCCCGTGAAACTACAATTCGCGGATAGCTCAATAACGAAGACATGGGGAAAAGTGGAGGACGTTCATGTGCAAGTAGGTAACTCAACCATCCCTAGTGACTTTGTTATTCTTGATTATGATACAGATAAGCAGGTTTCAATCATACTTGGAAGGCCGTTCATCGCCACAATTCAAAGCATCATAAACTTCTAGGTGGGACAGTGACCCTCCGTGCTAAAAATGTGTCCGAGACATTCTACGTTTTGGGTAATGGGGGTTAAATTCCACTGATTGAGGAAGATATATGTTTCAATGCACTATACTTACATATATGACGTGCTATAGTGCAAAGAAGGTTCATTGTTTACTCTTAATATACTTTTATTCCTTAGTGGCTTTTGAGTTGAACTTGATGAATTCATCGATGATACTTTAAACTTGAGTTTCCACTCTTTTGCTAGTCCCAGTTAGAAGGACTTAATATATTTACCAATGATCAACTTAGAGTTGAAGTTTTACGCTTAATGGGTTTGTGCTTATATGTCATGGTCCTTTTGAAATGACTTGATGGGTTCACTAATGATTGACTTAAGATTTAGTTCCATTCTTATTGACTTCATAGCCTTTTGGTGTAACCCTATTGAGACAGACTTGATGAATCTTTTGATGTATAATGGGTTTGAATTATTTAACTCTTAATGACTTCAAGGCCCAATAAGTGTAGTCTTCAATGGATAGACGTTCTTGACAAGCCCATGTGAGTGTAAAGGAGGGGGCCTCCTTATATTAAAAAATATTGATCGTCTCTTTAAAATAGTCATGAGAACCATTATATTTGTATGGCCATAAAGGTGTACAAGACAATACTGTGAAGTTTGTTTAAACAGTGGGTAGAGTATGTGACGTGGGTGTCTCAGTTGAAAACAATTGGTGAGTGGATTTGGTTGTTCCTCGATGCACTACGTGTCAGTGCATATCATTGTTGAATGGATTTGGCAATCAACCCATTTTTCTCTCAAAATTTTGTCTTGTCTAAAACATTATTTGTGTTTGGTAGCCATTTATGGGGGGTTGTGGAATAAATGTCATTCAAAACCATAATTCTTGTAACGGTCAACATTTAAAGCTATAAGTCTTGTAACCATCTCAATAAATGGGTGTTATACAATGTAGGTAACGTTCAACTTTTAATTGGGAGTTAAAGTTTTTGTATTCCATTTCTTTGAACGTCAATTGAATTTATTGACCTCCATACTAGGGGTGTGCATGGGTCGGTTTGGGGCAAAAAGTTGCTTGACCCGCAAATTGCTTATTCTTGTGCAGGTGCTGAAAAATTAGACATGCACCTGCCCAATAATTATATAAACTGTTGTGTTTTTGGGTATCGCGGGTTATGGGTGATTCAGGTTGATAAATGGGTTGGATTTTCATTTGTTTTCATTGAATGGGTCAATTTTATTTGTACCAATATAAGTAGTCATAAACCATATAACTTTGGATTTTCATCTACACTCAAATAATTTTTTGATTTTAAAAAAATAAATTCAAAATTTAGAAATATGGAGATCATATGATGATAAAATACGTAATTAGAACTATTAAATAGAATAGTATGAAAGATTTATATTTTTTAAAAGGGGATGAAGAAAAAGAGAAATGTAAAGGGATGAAGAAAATGATCTCCATGAATTTCTTTAAGTAAAATAAACAATATAAATTTCTCTAACTTTTTATACTAAAAGGACAATCGGGTCATGCGAGTCTGCCGGCTTCAACATTAAAACCCGCAAAAAAATGTGTATTCGGGTTAGTTTAGGCTGTTGATCAGGTTTTCTAACCCATTTCACACCATACTATAGATGCTTTATTTTGCATAAAAGATCAACATGTAAAGTTTTAGCGTTAAAAAGGTTATCCTTCCATTGTCGGGAATCGAACCAATGTCCCCTGGGTGAAAGACAAGTATATTAACCGCTGGTCAGACAACAAAATGTGAAATGCGGTGAGCGTGGATCGGACACATTACCTTTAGATCTTCAGTTTGACACTCACCCAACTGAGCTATCCCCGCTTGTTTTATAACTCTTTGCACACCCCTACTACAGACGCGTTATATTGCATAAAAGATCAACACGTAAAGTTTTAGTGTTAAAAAGGTTATCCTTCCATTATCGGGAATCGAACCAATGTCCCCTGGGTGAAAGACAAGTATATTAACCGCTGGTCAAACAACAAAATATGAAATGCGGTGAGCGTGGATCGGACACATTACCTTCAGATCTTCAGTTTGACACTCACCCAACTGAGTTATCCCCGCTTGTTTTATAACTCTTTGCACACCCCTACTACAGACGCGTTATATTGCATAAAAGATCAACACGTAAAGTTTTAGTCTTTGAAAAGGTTATCCTTCTGTTGCAAGGAATCGAACTCGGGTCACCTGGGTGAAAGCCAGATATCTGCATAAAAGATCAACATGTAAAGTTTTAGTGTTGAAAAAGTTATCCTTCCGTTGCCGGGAATCGAACCCGGGTCCCCTGGGTGAAAGCCAGATATCCTAACCGCTGGACGACAACGGAATGTCTAATATGGTGAACGTGGATCAAACATGTGACCTTCAGATCTTCAGTCTGACGCTCTCCCAACTGAGCTATCCCCGCTTGTTGCACATTACCCCGTAGCTCTCGACTATGAGGGAATCCCACCTTTTGGAAGTGTTACTCCCACCAACTTTACAGACCATCTCTGAATAATAAGTGATAATTTGACCGTCTTCAAAGGGATTTATTGTCCTATTTAACGATAGATTATCTAGATGTCACTGATGTTATATGTAAAAAAACCCAGAAATAATGATATGAATTCAACTAACTACATAACGAAGGTAATGAAACTACAATAAAGACTCTACGAGGACTAATAATACCTATCCTTCTTTGTTCCCCATGCAAGTTTGTATTAATTTGGGCCTCATATATAGGGTGCAATTGGTGTATGGTGATTATATAATGATTCTAACACTCCACATGCCTCGTCATTAAGCTAATCATTCACGAGAAGATATATAGTGTTCAAGCTACACATATTTCGCATGTGCCTAATACAAGCACCAATAATCGATAACATTATCTATTTAATATGAAAAAGTACGATAAGGATAATGCTTATTAACAGAGACTCTAAAGTCTCGCATAGATATTATATGGTTTGTATAGAATCCATCTCGCTTAGGAGAGAGAAAAAAATTATTTATAATATCTAAAATCATAAGTCATAAAATTCCACAATAAGTTCCATGTAATCAGAAACATGTGAAAAAAACCACGTAAGTTGTGATATAATGTTCACCTTGTTAACTTATTAATCTTCTATATATATTTGGATAGAAAGGTGTTGACATGGAAGTATATCTCACTTACCATATGATATATGACTACATCATCTTCGATGTTTAATATGTGGCCGGTCACACATTAAACGCGAGAATAGATTAAGATAAAAAAATAGTTATTTAAATGTAGCTTTTTTTTTTTGCTAATACTTGCAGCTTGTAAAAAATATCGAGTAACATCAAACACGAGAGAAATTATTCAAGTCTAGATTTTCTACTTACATAAAAGAATATTTAATTATAAAGTGTTTATAAAATAATCACGTCTTTTTTTGTCAAAGCTCATATAAGTATTATTCACTCATGTAGTGAATTTATATGGATAATAGTTATCTTGTGAAATGATAAAAAATGACGGGTCCAAAATTCAGTATAATTAAACAATTCTACCTAAAAAGGAAACACGGGAAGAGACCTGGTTGAATACTAAACAATCTCAAACTCAAAAGGAATGTGTTAGGTAGGGTCGAACCTACAACTTTCTGCTTAGTAAACAAACGTTTTATCCCCTACGCTACATACACTTTATATTTCATTAACTTATCAAGTTGCATAAAAGATCAATACGTAAAGTTTTAGAGGTGAAAAGATTATCCTTCTGTTGTCGAGAATCAAACCCGGGTCTTCTGAATGAGAACCAGATTTTATATCCATTGGACGACAACGGAATGCAAAGTGCGGCAAACATGGATCATACACGTGACCTTCATGTCTTCGGTCTAACACTCTCCCAACCGAGTTATCCCCGTTTGTGGCACAACCCCTTCTAACTCCTTTTCATGAGGGAAAATCCCACCTTATGGAAGTGTTACGCCCATCAACATTACGAATCATATTTGAATAATAAGTGATAAGTTGATCATTTCCACAAGGGTTTAACGATAGGTTATCCAAATATCCACTAGTGTTATGTGTAGTAATAACCAGAGATAATGATGTGAATTAAACTAACTACACCACGAAAGTAATCAAAAATACAATAAAGACTCTATGAGGACAAGTAATACTCATCATTTTTTGTTCCCCCATGCAAGTTCATATTGATTTACGCCTCACATAAATAGCACAATTGGTGTATGGTGTTTATATAGCACTCCACATGCCCCGTCAATAGGCTAATCGCTCATGAAAAAATGTATAGAGTGTAAGGCTACACAAGTTGTGCATGTGCCGAAACTTAACTAAATCACTAAGAAAACCAAAAACAATTAATGACTTAATATTAAAGGTATAAATACAAGCACCAATAATTGATAACATTATATATTTAATATGACAATGGGAAATAAGGATAATGCGTATTAACCGAGATTCTAAACTCTCGCATAGATATTTTATTGATCGTATAGAATTCATCTCTCATAGGAGAGAGATGGAGATTTTTTATATATCTAAAGTTATATGTCTAAAAATTCCACAATAATTTTCTGGTGATCATAAACGCGTTGTTGAAAAAATCACGTAAGTTGTTGCTCCTTGGTTAGAAAGCTTCGTCCACCACTGCTCGCGCGGAGGCTTCTCTCTAAGGCAAAAGGCTCCCTCTTAATCTTCTAAATATATTTGGATAGAAGAGGTGTTGACATTGGGGGTGTGTGCGAGTCGGTTTAGGGTAAAAAATGTTTGACCCGCAAATTGCCCAATCTTGTGCGGGGTTTGAAAAATTCGACTCACGCAATAAACTATATAAACTGTTGTGTTTCAGTTATGACGGGTTGCCTGATAATTCGAGTTGTTAAGTTTGTAACTTTTTTTTTTCAACTATTAAGTTTGTGACCGGTTTCATGGACGGGTCAGTTTTATTTTACAAATAAAAGTTGTAATAAACAATATAATTTTGGATCTTTATCTACACTAAAATAATTCTTTGATTTTAAAAAATATAATTTGAAAATTTTAGCAAAATAATTCAAAAATCAAGAAAAATGGAAATAATATTTTAATGAAATATGAAATTAAAATTATTAGATAAAATGGTATATAAGTTTAATATCTTTTAAAAAAAGGAATGATGAAAAACATGTAAAAGATAAAGAATATGATATTTTTTTGAAATAAAATAAATAATATGAATTTCCTTAACATTTATACTAAAAGAACAATTGGGTCATAGGAGACGGTATGTTTCAATTTAAAAACCCACAACTCAAAAAATGTATTATTATTTAAACTTAAATTGTAACCCGCCCAATAAAAAAACCCGTTTAATTTCGAGTAGTTTAAACAGGTTGATCGGGTTTTTAACCCATTACACACCCCTTTCCCTATTATATATCTACATAGCTTTTGATCATTTCATGATGGGTAAAGCCCTCCTGAAACCCTTTAATTATGACCAAAGTGCAGCATTCGCCCCTGATCTTTGTTTTTACCCTTTCGCGCCCTTGATGTAACTAATTTTTGTCGCCGTTAGCCTTTTTTCCATTTTTTTGTCAATTGATTGTTAGTCAACGCCACATGGCGCCATGTCAGCGCCACATCACTGCCACGTCATCTCAGCTTCATCTCTAACTTATAAAAAAAAACTTTGAAGGTTTGAATGCTTAAAACCTTCAACAATGAAGGAAAAATAAAATTGAAACATCTTAAAACATCATCATCGCCAAATCGCTCCATTCAATCGCTCCAGACTTTGAAGGTATACAATCGCTCCATACAAGCTTTGAAGGTTCTCCTTTCTTAGTTTCAAAATACTCTAACTGCATACAAAGCCTCGATAGATCTGGAATAAGCATAAGGACTAAACAGATAATCAACAAGTATAAAGATCTTAGCGTAACAAATTCATTAACTACTCTCCGTGAAATCCTTCAATTCATGTTAAGTCTGGAATTTACAGCACCTAGTCAAGTTATTGAAAACGAGTCAAAACCAAGTGTAGAAAATTTTGTAAGTGACTTAGTAAATAACAAGTGTAGATGGTCATCAAATCGTTTACATCAAGTGATAAAACTTATAATTAATTCACTAAAAGAAAATAAAGAACAAAGTGATGATCAAAAGAATTTTCTTATGTCTAGAAATGAGCTTCGTGAAGAGACAAGGATTACTATTGGTGATACTTGGTTAATCGATTTTGTACTTAAATCTATTAAATGTTTCGTTTCAGGAGATTGTGTAATAAGTAATACTAGATAGTTCAGATTTTGTGGAAGTAATTGATAGAGCAGGCTTTAATAGTGTTAGTAGGGGAAGCAAGGATCTGGTTGCAATTTCTAGTGAAAGTAGCAGGGACATGATTGCAATTTCAGATCCTTCATGTAATATTGATAACAGCTCCTTACCAGTCAACAAGGGAGATGAGAATATGCCGAGCTGGAACATTGTTACCAAGAGACCGAGGAATATCCATTTTGCACCAGCGCTTAACCCGGATCCAGATGCACCAACAAGGATTCGAGACCTAAATGAATCTGAAACCCTGCTGCTGCATTTGGAATATTCAGATGGTGAGGAATGGAACAAGATGGGGCGTATTGTGTCACTTAATACCAAATATAGAGGTGTGATATAATGCCATAAATTCAGGCATGGAATGGGAAGTGACACAGAGATCTAATGAGACCTGATACAGGTTTTGATTTCCTTCTACTCGTCCTAAGAAAGGAGTAACCTTCAAAATTTGAATGGGGCGGTTGTATACCTTCAAAGTCTGGAGCGATTGAATGGAGCGATTTGGCGATGATGATGTTTTAAGATGTTTCGATTTTATTTTTCCTCTATTGTTGAAGGTTTGAAGCATTCAAACCTTCAAAGTTTTTTTTTTAAAAGTTAGAGATGAAGCTGAGGTGACGTGGCGGTGATGTGGCGCTGACATGGCGCCATGTGGCGTTGACTAACGGTCAATTGACAGAAAAATAGAAAAAAGGCTAATGGCGACAAAAATTAGTTAGATCAAAGGCGTGAAAGAGTAAAAACAAAGATTAGGGGCGGATGCTGCACCCTTTCATGATTTGAGGCACAAATACATATCTTTTCTATACAATATTTTTTTCCTTTTCTACACTTTTGGATAAAACATGTTTAGATAGATTCAGAGCCCGTTTGGGACTGATTATTTTGGAGCTAAAAGCGTTTTTTTGATTAAAATTAAATTATTTGTAAAAAATATTAAAAATATTTTGACATCTAAACTCACTTTAAGTGATTATTTTAATAATCACTAATCTAATGCTTTTCCAAAAAGTGATTTTAAGAGTAAAAAATATTGCTATGGATATAAAATCACTTTAAGTGATTATTTTGAAAAGCAATCCCAAACGGGCACTCAATATGTTTAGTGGTAATTGCACACGACTATATGACGTAGTAGTTATATATCTTGAAAAACAACCATTAAGAAATAAATTAAGGTTGTGGTGTCCACACAACTACAAATTAAGTTGAATATTTCTTTTGTGGTTTAAAGGTTATGTTTTTTTTGGTTTATTGTAGTATTCAATACGTATTTTTATCAACATTCAAGACAATGCAATTATGTTACAATCAAATTTAACATAAAAATATCTCGTTCCAGTAGAGCTATCCATTTTAGCAGTCTGGACGCGAGTCCATAAGCCTATCCCCTAGGCGATCTAAGACAAATTTGACTAGATAAACACTAATCACTTTGTCTATCTTTATCTTTGATAGAGTCTTCCACAGCTAGCCCTTGAGCACCAAAACACAAGTATTGATTCATCATTTTCTTGTTAAGGGAAGCCTGTTTCCGCTTCATTTTCGAATTAGACACATCCCCAAGCTCCATATCCTTCTCTTTATTATTAACCGATACACGAGACTCCCATGACGATTCAGAAAAAGGACTCGAAGGTGTTCCGAAAGAAGATTGTGGCATCAAACGAATCACACCGTGCACTGACCCTGCCGAAAAGTTCTTTTTCGATGACGGACTCGGATGCTCATTATCATTCCAAGCCGAAACTCTTTTATTGTTCGGAAGTGACGACATTCTTGAATATCTTTGTCTTAACGGAATCGGATTATTTTCCAGCTTCGAACTAAGACCATACGATTGTACAGAATCATCATCTCCTCTCCAGCTTTCCTCAACTTCTTCTCTCGGTTTCTTCTTAGTCCAATTTAAAAGCATTTTTAACCGTTTCGCAGCTTTATTAACCGAACGTAACTTCCTTCCATCGTTCGAACCGCATTGACTAAGTTGACCTGAGCAAGAAGTGTACCCTCCCCTCACGAAATCAAAACTTCCATCAGATTCATTATCAATCCCCGTATATAAAAATATTTCAGAATCCGGGATTCTAAAAGACGTCCCTGGACTAACTCCAATACCCTGCATTCTTTTCACGACATTATTCACATTATCTTCGCTATTTGTAACCCCTCCGGCTAAAACTACCCGTTTGATTAAAATATCCGACGATACAGATCGAGGTAGCTGCTTCAGAAGATCCAACGGTGTAAAACCATCGTTATCTGTTATATTCAAATTTATTGAAGGTAAAGTCATCATAAGTTCCACGAGATCAGATTGAATATTCTCGATCACAGCCATGTGAAGAGCTGTTCTACCATCAGCGTTCCTTATATTAACGATCTCTTGTAAATTCAAGGTTTTTTGGCTTATTAAATGTTTCATTAAGTTAATTTGCTGGTCCAGCCTTCGAAAACCGGGGGTTCGAAAACCAGCTACCACCATGTGAAGAAATGTATCTCCACGATTGTTTTTTAATGAAGCTAACGAGGGAGATGAAGATAGAAGAAGCTCCACCACGGATAAATAACCCCTATAAGCTGCCACGTGTAAGGCTGTGTTCCCTTGATTATCTACTGAATCAACGATATTGTACGATGATATCAAGTTCTTAACGACCTGCGAGGAGATGTAAAATTGCACTATTAGTCCCTGTGTCATTCGAAATAGGCATATATACACCCCTGAGTTACTAGGTGCAATCGATCTAATATATATATATATTAAGGAACAAATAAAATTTATGATAATAATAATTGAATTAAACAAGAACTGACCTGAAGTTGACCTCTACCAGATGCAGTATGCAAGATCGTAGATCCTTGAGCATCTCTATAAACCATAACATCCGAATCATCTTCAAGAATTTCTCTCAAAAACTCAAAATTTCCTCCTCTAGCAGAAGCATGAGCAGCTCTATTCATAATCTCCCAACGAAAATCCGACGAAACATCCTCAACTATATTGCTTTCGTAACACCTCGATGATAACGAAGAATCAAGCAACACCCGGAAAACATCAGAATTCTTACTCCTGGCCGCTGCGTAAAAGAGATCAGTAACACCATATTCACCTTCTCCAAACACTAAAAAAGGGTCTCTTTCCAATAAATCTTTAACGAATTGTACATCACCAGCAGAGGCAGCAGTGTAAAGAAGCCAACCACCATAACCAGCTCTGATAAGAGTATTATGGCCTTTCTTTGTTTCACATTCAGCGAGTAATTTACTAGCGACTTGAGCTCTGCATTTAGCAACGTCGTCAAATTGTTCTTCATCGTCCCACACAGTTTCAAGACGACGAATTCTTCGAAGGGAAGTGAGCTTGATTAGTAGATTCGTGTCGAGGTGAAGTAGCTCCTGGACTAGATCATAGTGACCATTTGCAGCTGCCCAATCTATAGGTGATGCAAACCACCATTGATCACCTGTGCTTTCCCACCTTAACGGGAAATAAGTAGGTGGCATTGCACCAAAAAATCAGTTTATTTGGCTAAATTTCACAATTTAATAGCTAAAAAATGGAGAATGTTGAGTTATGATTTATGAATTGGAATGAGGCGTTGTTGTCAAGTTTAAGATAAGCAATTGAGAGAAAAAACAAACATAATATGTTGTTAATGGTTTGAACTGTTGATGCAGAGCATGTGATGGGGAAAAAGTTTGGCAGATTTGGAGAGAAAAAAAGATAAATCGACTTTCTGTAGTTTGTATGTATATAATAACCAAAGAGAGAAAGGCCACAAAAAGTTGTCTAGGCGATACTACGATGAAACGTGATTAACACATGTTTTACTGTAAATTATAAGCGTTTTAGGCCCACCTTTATTGATCAAGGTGTTTGACCAAAAATTAGAAAAAGATCATGATAAACGGAAATATAAAATATATTGGAGGCGCATTAATAAATCTTCTATTTATTTTTTTGACTCGGAAAAAAATCAAGAGAATTCAACGGTTAGCCGATACCAAACTTTTTAAATGAGATCCTAGTTTGGACCAGGTTAATACCTCTCATAATCCTCTGCCTAACTCTGTGTGCAACCTTATCACTCAAGTCATTGTACCGCCTAAGTAGATGTTTGAAACTCAGAATTCCATGCTTTTTAGCAATCTATCCAATACGCAACATGAACGACTTTACAGTCCATTGTGCAGCTGACGGTGACCTAATACCTTGGATAATCCCTAGGTTATCCTAATAGATGATAATTTTCCGTCTTTAAGAATCATGACACGTCTTCGCAGCTACAAGGACCGTCATGGCTTCCCCCCCACCTACAAAGTTCACCCAACACGGTTTTGTGACGGTCCTCCATCTCCCAATGGCCTTGTCGAGCGTGACAATCCTAATTCTTGCATGTTCAGCCCGTCAAACAAAAAAAAAACATCGCATGATATTAAAACCTCGGCATCCTGCGCCTCATTATCATTCACATTCCCAATAACGTTGTTAGTACAATCGTCAGTCGGCCTTGAGGCATTGGTATCCCACTCATTTCCGTAAAGGTCTGTCATTCCTACCCTTGTAGCCCGGATCGCGTCTTCCGGGTCGAGGTGACAGTTCTCATGAATAGCTTCCATCTTATGTTTACAGATATTCCACATCATTAATAGGACGTAAGCCATTATCACTTTGAGATCCTAACTGCCGATGTTGAAATCTTGTGCCACGTTAATGATCCAGACTCATAGGCTCTCAAATATCTAATCACCCACTATGATTTGAAACGTGGATCCTGTCCAAATATGTCTGCACACTGAACAAGAAAGTAAGAGGTGATTAACCGAACCACTGGGACTAGCTCAGTGGCCAGGACCCTGTATCTCAACTAGGAGGTAAAGGGTTCGAATCTCCTCAACCGTGTTATTTCTTGAGCCCTTAAAGGGGGTAAGCAAGGGGTGCATGGTTCGAGTCTCCTCCCTGAACATGGGTAACCTAGTTCTGATTAAGTGGGAATATGCATGAGGAGGCGTGTATATTTCCTATGGGATTAGTCGTGGTGCGCGTAAGCTGGCCCGGACACCCATACATCGAAAAAAAAAAAAAGAGGTGATTAACCGTTTCTACTTTTCCATCACACTAGTAGCACCAGTTGTCCATCGCACAGTGTCTTGCCTTTAGGTTCTTCCTAGTAGAAAAAATATCCTAACACGCTTTCCACGCGAAAATGTGAAGTTTGGATGTATCGTTTGACTTCCATATTGTATTCCAAATGTACTGGTTTCTCATTTCCCCTTGTTGTGAGGACTGTGTGTACGTAGACAGGAAATTGTTTGTTAAAGTTGTGTACGCTGATTTGGTCGTGTATACCCAAGAGTTGATGTGTGGCCAGGTAAAGGTATTTTTCCCCTGTCACAACAAAATTAACATATGTTCAATCTCGACCCGTACTAATTCTGGGTATTAGCATCCAAGGTATTCAGGTCCCAAACATCCTCGTCATGTTTCATAAGTTCCTCCACCGTGTGTATATATGAATCTCTTGGTTTTCCCCCAATAAGACCAGAGTTCAACCATTTGTGTTTCCATATATTGGTCCTTTCTCTGTTCCCTTCTGGATGATTCCTTCGTGTAGCAAAAGGTCCTTTTCTTCAAGAAAACTAGCCTAGGACCAGGACCGGTTTTTTCTTAGTTTAACATCTAAAAAATCCTCATGTGGGTGATAAATTCCTTTCAATACCCGAGCCGCCAGAGAGTTTAAATTTGTAGCATACATCATGCTTGTGATGATAGAAGACCCGTTATCATTCTCTTCAAATCCCTAAACCACATACCTCATATCATCTTAGAAATTGTCATCTTTTCCCATGCTACCCAGTGTATTCTCTGTTTCCAGCAATTTCCACCAAAAGATAGCAATGGTATAGGTCGTTTTCCTACAAGATGTAATGGGAAAGAAAAAATGGACATAGCATAGGCCGAGATGGCTAAGAGAATTGCTTTGATTCATCAGCAAATTAAAGGTGAGAGATATAGTCGGGCAATAACGAGTAATCTGAATTCCTCTAATAGCCTTTCGAGCCACCTTATCCTCAATAAGACTAATGAGGGATTCATTCATAAGAAAAAATGATAAAGGAGACAAGGAGTCATCCTGTTTGAGACCCCATTCAGGTACAAATTTAGGTACTCGTTCCATCATTCCAGGTTGACGGAAAGAAACCGTTGAAATACAATTCTTGGTCCGGTTGATCCAACCCTAGCCAAGTTTTTCGAGCATAAGGATAAAAAAATCTCATCTTACTTGGTCGTAAACTTTTGCAATGTCAAGCTTAATTGTTGTCATGTGTTGTTTCTGCTTTATTTTCATGTTCATTTAGAAGGAGATTTCATATGCAATGATGATGTTGTGTTGAATCGTGTGTCCTATATAATGTCGAACTGGTAGGCGCTATAATAATGTCCATGAGTCCTAGCAGTCTGTTATCTAAATTTTTTGAGATAGTTTATAACCAAAGTTAAAAATTGAGGTTGGACTATAATTACCCCCTCTTTTTTCTTTTTTTGGTACATGGGTGATCCGGGCCAGATTGCACGCACCACGACTAATCTCACAGGGATATACACGTCTCCTTATGTATAGTCCCAAATAAATCAGAATTAGGTTACCTATGTTTAGGGATGAATTCGAGCCTTGTACTTCACTCACTCTTTCTTGTTCTCTTCTTTTAGAACAAGTATTGTCAAAATTTTATATTTATTCAGAAATTTCAGATAGATATTATTATTAAAAAAGTCTCTAAACATCAAAAGAACGTTATAGGTTATTACATGTCCGTATTCTAAGTAAAATTTGTGTTTAGTACATCCAGCCCAATAAATTTTACATTTGTGTATTTTGATTTTCTTTTCTTTTTTACAATAACCCACCCCACCCTGTTGTTAATTATATCTGATTTTTTTTTTTGTCAAATTATATCTGATTCACATAAAAAGAAAATGACTAGAGAAATTGAATGTGATTGCCAGAGAAAGAAACAGTACTTATAAATAGGGGAACAAAAAGTAGTTTTCATATGAGGTTTGAAGATTCCTTCCGTGTTCAGTCCGTGAACAAACAAAACAATTGATGCGATATGGCCTATGCGGTTGAAAATGCTTTGGTGGTTGTAATTGGAACTTTCTTTTTTTCTATTTCTTGGCATGTCTTATGAATACAATTGACAAAAAAGGTAACAGCCCACATTTTAGGTATAATATCATTACTCTAAATGCTTTTTTACAGGAAACCGATGCAATTGGATACTGTTATGTTTGGATTGAAGGTATTGAGAAGAAAAGAAAAGAAAGAAAATGATATTTGATATATTCAATCGTTTGGATTGGAATATTTTTTGAAGGAAAGTAATTTGGGTGATTATTAAAATCACCTATAAATCCAGATATATAATCACTCCAAATCGGGGTCAAATGGAAGGAAAGAATTTTATTAAATAAGCAAGAGAAAAAAAATAGCATTGATATCTTACAAACAATGATAAAAATGGAAATATGTTAATAAAAAAAATTATTTCCTAACTTTTTTTAATCCAAATAAATAAAAATACTCAAATTTTTTTATGAATTTTTTATTTGTTAAAATTATCTAATCCAAACAACATTTTTCACTCCCTTTCTTTTCTATTATAATTTTTCTCTTCTTTTCTTTTATTATTCTTTTCCTTTGTGAATACAAACACACCCTAAGGGTCTTGAGAGAAATAGAAAGAAGAGAAAAGAAAGAAAGAGAAATAATTTTTTATTTTAATATTGTTTGTATTAAAGGATTTTATAAAAAAAGAAAATATATTATTTCAAAAATTATTCTTATATTTATTTTTATTATTATTTTAAACTAAAATCAAATAGAGATAAAAGAATTTTATTAATAATTAAAAGTCAAACTTAATCTTTTTCTTTTCAAGATATTTATGAATTCTTTTTTTTTCATATTTTTTTCTAAATCAAACAAAAAACATTCAAAATCATTTATAAAATCTTCTTTTATAAAATATCAAACCTAAATAAAAAAATTCTCTCCTTTTTTTATAATTTTTTTCCTTTTTCTTATTATTTTTTTCTCCTAAATAATTATTTAGTTTGTATGAGAAAAAAAACTATTACTATTCTCAAAAGAAAAAAAAAGAAAAAAAAGAAAAAATTATACCCACTAGATTAATATTAAAACACTTTTTAATGTTTTATACTATATCTATTATATTTAAATGAGTAAATACACTGTTTACCACGCGTCACCTTGCTGCACAGCAACACCACCACCACGCGTCACCTTGCTGCACCAGATCCATTGCTGCCGTCGAGATCCACCACCAGCACCAGATCCATTGCTGCCGTCGAGATCCTCGCTGGAATTCCGAGGCCACCACGATGAGCCACCACTGCATCAACCCTGTTGCGCCGGAGCACCACCCAGTCGTCGAGATCCACTGTTGCCGTCTAGATCCACCACCACCACGACCTCCGCTGCTGCTGTAATGTCGAGCACCACCACGACGAGGCACCACCACCAAGCTGCGACTGTTATTTCGTGCACCACCACGACGAGCCACCATCAGCAAGCCATCGCCGCGAGCTCGAGGTCCACCAACACCACCACCAAGCCCTCGCCGCGAGCTCGAGGTCCACCACCACCCACCACACGTCAACTGCACCCACCCCACCACCACCATGACGAACCAACCCACCAAGCACCAGCATCAACCTTCCCAACAGCACCAGCTACCTTCCCAACCCCACCAGCAACAACCCACTAAACCACATCGACATCAAATCTGATTTTTTCCTTTGGTTTAATTTTTTTTTTCAGGGAGCTTTTGGCAGATTTGGATATTTAGGGGGTATATACCCCCTGTTTTGCTAATTTAGGGGGTAACCATTTAATTTAGGGGGTAAACAGGATTTTTAGGGGGTAAAACAGGATTTTTTTTGGGGGTAAAACAGGATTTTATGGGATAAAACATGATTTTTAGGGGTATATACCCCCGTTTTGGACGAACGTGTTGTGTTTATTTGGACTGCTTTGGACAATATGGACTTAACTTAAAAAATGGTACCCTACAAAAATTAAAATAGAGGGTGTGTACCCCCTAAAATAGGGGGGATCTACTCAGCGACTAGTTGATTAGGCTTAGTTCTGAAAACGAGACATACTCAGCGAAGTCTGGATACAACCAAACTCTAAAATTCCTGGTGTCGCCAAATAATCTACGTAGATCTCGTCCTACTGTCATCTCACAGATTTGGGCCAAAAAATGGTAAGGTTTATTATCTCTGAAACTAAAAAAAAATCTCTGGAAAGCTTGCCTTATTGCTCTTCCCATACAACAAATAGTTTTAGTAGAAAGTGTACAATATCCCCCGCATCACATGTAACCTAGCTGATGAGACAGTTGAACATATGTTGTTTCAATTCACTTGAACCAGAGCATTCAAGCTTAAGGTTTCTCTTTCGATCAGTGTGTATCCCTTACATGTTGGTATATTGGTCTGACACAAATTAAATTTGTGATGGAACAAAAAGTTATAAATGTATCTACTATTCTCATTAAACTAAATAATAGTTTAGATTATTTTTATACTCATGTTGTGCATGTTCTCCCTGTTATTTTATATGATACTTCGGTTATGACTGACATTCATATTTAAGCATTTTTTTTACAATTTATCATTAAACTCAGCACAAACGTAGTCATATAGTAGTTACAAGTTTTTCCTTTTTCTTATGTAAGAGACCATGTGTATGTAGACAAACTAGTTTAGCAGCCTTTAATATCGTTTTACAGTTGAATGTTTGGTAATCGAGAATACTATTTGTATGCTTGACAATCATATTTTGTTCGTGAAATTGTCAATAATGTTTTAGCTATGTCTAGATTACATTCTAATTAGATTTATTTTCATGTTATTAAATTTCGTTTTATTTTATACTTTGGTCTTATTTTTCCATATTTGGGATAACAGTAATAATAATAAATATATGATAGCATGTTTTATTAAAAAAAATGTGTATAAAATGTGAAATGTAGGTACTAGGTATTGGAAAGAGTCATGCACCTCCACATGGATGAATGAACAGAATAAATACTGATTAATACTGATTTTTTCTATTTTGATTGTTCTTAGCCGCAAATCAATTGAGGATCTTGAGGTTTTTTCTAGACGGGGATCTTGAGGATTGATTCTTCATATTTAAGACTAAACTAATTTATTGAATATCACAATCACATTTCGATGCATTGGTAGTTAGTACATCGATTTATGCGTTATTTGATTTTTTTAAATCATAAGTACTTAATGCTGAATAACAGTTCTATTAAGATGCAGTGTCCGAATAAATCAGACTTGGTATAAATCTTAATGAAACAGGCTCAATTAAGAGGTATTCAGATCTGAAGAATGAACCCGATCGAGTGTTTATTAAGTGCAAACAAACACCTTCTTACTCTCTTACTATCTTTGTTTCTAAATAATTCTTTACTTAATTTATTACATAATTTAAAAACATAATTATTCATTTTTCTGGCTTTCATATGTATTCAAAAAAAGAAATACTCTTTACAAAATATTCTAAAAATATAAATTTTAATATTTTAATAAAAATAATAATGAAAAAAGTTAATAAAATAATCCAATATTATAAATAATTTATTTATTTTAAAACTACAATTACAACTAAAAAAAGGGTTTAAAAAGAGAAACAATAAACATGACCATAGTACCAAACAAGTATACAAACCACAATCAACCCCCAATAGAAGATAATTTTTATACAAGACTAAGCTCATGGGCTTACTAAAATAAAATTGTTATTCTAATTGAACTCTAACAATTTTCCCATTCCAATTAATCTTTTTTCTTTTTAAATGTAACATAAAAAATATCAAAACAAAAATATATTTTAATAATTTAAGATTTACATCATAATTTTTAAATAACTATAAAGTACAAATATTTAATATTTCTTATATAAACTATCAATAATATATTTAAAATAAAGAAAAAGTAAAATATACTTAAGTATTAATTTTATTTTCTTATAGAAGAAAAGAACAATTTATATAAAGAAACTAAAATAAATTGGAAAAAGAAATACAAAGTAATTTAAACTAGCTAAATATATTGATAAAATCTTTTGAACTAGGATCATTATAACTGGGCTCTCCATAATTAAGAAATGGTTAGGGGTAAAAAAAGAAGATAATCAACTCCAGTTGTAGCAAAAAGCTACAATATGGATGGAGAGAATGTTGAACTACATCACAAACTAGCCTAGGGGAAAAGAAGTTGCACCCTTTAGACTCCGATGGATCCTGCAAATTTGCCCTTTTTTTTCAATAATCATTCACAATCACGAGTAGTTTATTTGGCTCAGGTATATGCATTACAATGAAAAAATAGATGAACCAAATTAATCATCATAAACATAGCAAGTACTAAAAATATTTATAGAAAAGACATAGAATGTATAGAAAAGAGTCTTAGCTCCTTTTATTCGAATACAAACTTAGCATAAAACATAAAAACTCATTAGATTTGACAAAACACTCAAGCCGAAACAGAAGCCATGTGAACAATCAAGTCAATCACACGAGAGCTATAACCCCATTCATTATCATACCACGAAACAAGCTTCACAAAATTCTTATTCAATGCAATTCCCACTTTAGCATAAAAAATACTCGACCTATTATCACCAACAAAATTCGTTGACACCACATCATCTTCCGTATACCCCAAAATACCCTTCATCTTCCCCTCTGATTCCTCCCTGAAAACAAAACCAATTAAATTAAATCTTCACTATCTCAAAAAAAAATCAATATAACACATACTTGATAGCAGCTTTAATCTCATCATAAGTAGCGTCTTTCTCAAGCCTCACAGTAAGATCCACCACGGAAACATCAACAGTCGGAACACGGAAGGACATTCCGGTCAATTTCCCGTTAAGGGCAGGAAGGACTTTCCCGACAGCTTTAGCCGCTCCGGTACTACTAGGAATGATGTTAAATGAAGCGGCTCTTCCACCTCTCCAGTCTTTAGCCGATGGGCCATCCACTGTTTTTTGAGTAGTGGTGATGGAATGTACAGTTGTCATTAAACCTTCGACTATTCCAAATCGATCGTTAATAACCTTTGCTAATGGAGCAAGACAGTTTGTAGTACAACTGGCATTAGATATTATGTTTAGGTCTGGTTTATATTCGTGCTCGTTTACTCCTTCAACAAACATGGGCGCGTCTTTGCTAGGGGCAGAGATGACAACTTTTTTGGCACCACCCTGTTTATATTAAACAACTAGTAATTAATATTTGTCTATTTTGCATAAGACGGGGACTAAAGGTGCAATTTAATTATTTAAAGAACCTTCAAGTGGGCAGCAGCTTTGTCCTTGTCAGTGAAGACGCCAGTAGACTCGACAACAAAATCAGCTCCTGTTTCGCCCCATTGGTGGTCCTTTGCGTGTTCTAAATAAATGCAAATAATAATCGAACCACAACCGCAAGTGTACGGTTGTCCCAAGTAATATAGTTGATAAAACAGATTCGTTCCAAGGACGGGATGGTTGACTACAATGCTTATCTATTAATGATTAATTGCACTTATGAAAGTAAGTAAAAGATATATTGATTGTTTGTTTGTTTTTATTATTCTAAGTAATGAAAGACTAAATGGAAAATGCAATTAAATACTAAAATGCAAGTAAATAAATGTGAAACGCAAGTATGAGAAGGTAGTACTTGAGAGACGCAAGGGTTTTCCTAACTATCATTCATTTCATACATTGTTTAAGGGACAAATTGGTAAATTTGTATTGGTCGGGATTCTATATTCTCCTTACCTCCGTCAGGGTGGACTAAGGAGCAACTCTCAAGTGCTACAAACCCCGTCAGGGTGATTATAGTCCACTATCAAGTGTTTAAGTTTAAATTACCCAATAGGCCATAGGTTTAATTAAGCTCGTCAGAGTCAAATAATTTCTAACCTACATTCGTTAACTAGTTAGGTACCTAAATCCCCCGTCAAGGTGATCCAATCGCCACTAATTAGAATAGCCTAGATACTAAGTCCTATCATTGGTTAATTACGTCAATAATAGTAATTAAAATGCAAATTAAAGAAAAATACGAATTACCCAATTTGATTTAAATAATAAATATCCCAAATCCAAATGTATAGAATGAAATCAAATTGGGATTAACCCATTATGCGCTCTCAAGCACTAATTAGGTTTAGCTCATATTAATTGAAAGAAAAACTAAAGAAACAAATAGGTTTATCATGTTTTACAGAATAAAATAGAATACAGAGAAACCTAATTTTGGAGTTGAATTGGCTGAGAATCGGAGATATAGACCGTCTCCAGCTCTTGCTTCTTCTTTTCCTTGTTTCTGCTTCTTCTCTGGACGCTCTCTTCTAAGGATGTTTTAATTTTAAGAATAAAAATGACAGGTACTGAATAATAAGGTCTAAAGGCCTATTTATAGTGGTAAAAACGGACTAGGGTTTTACTTAAGGTTTAAATGAAAATTAAAAAAGCCCAACTCCACTCTTACCCCAAAATCCCGTAACTGCTGATACACCTTCACTAAAACGGCTTTTCCCGCTTCGTTACAACTCCGATTGACCTGAAATCAGTTGCTAAATTTCCGTAACTCGATAAGGAATGTTTTCTCTTCAAAGGTCAGCGGCTAAATCAGCTCTTAAGCACCTCGAAATCAGCAATCTATGGCCTGGAAAACAGATTTTCAGCTCTAAAAATAATATCTTCGGGATTTATCTTCAAGTCTTGACTTCATCTCGTGATCTTTGACTCTTCTTTCGGATTCCATTCCTAGCTAATATTCAAAACCTACAAACTTTTCACTAAAATACACAAGATTACGCGCAAAAGTTTAATAAATCAAAAATACTAGAAATAAAATAGGAATTCCGGATTATTGCATTTTTAACTCAAAAGTCTATCAAAATATTCAATTAAACATAAAAAATGATGTCTCCCAAGGGTCGAAAATAAGAACATTTAGGGAGACATCACCCATGGAATCTCCTCTGGGTTCCTAAAATAAATTGATTTCCAATAGCACAAGTTAAATACACAGGCAGAGGGACCGATTGTGCAATTTACACTAAAACAGACCATAAAACTGAGATGAAATTATGAAAGAGATAAAATAATATTACCTGAATCCAAAGACTCTGACTGGTTTTTCACCAAAAAGAAGAGCCTTATCATCCTTAACCTTGAGCTCATTGTGCTTCCATTGTCCATGAACACTGTCATACTTGAACATATATGTCTGCACACATATAATTGCTTAACCATCTACTCAAGAAGGTATATGTATTTGCATGTGTATATACAGGGTATCTTTGATTGTTTGGCACAACACGGACTAATAGTGAAATTAACTTTATAACTACTCCTATATTGTATGCATGTATATATATACAGAGAGGAAAAAAAGATTACCATGTAATCAGTGGTGATAAATGGATCATTGACAGCAACAAGTTCAACATCGTCTCTCTGGAGAGCAACTCTTGCAACCAAACGACCAATTCTTCCGAATCCTAAACAAAATACGATTCAAAGATCAATAGGAAATTAAGACTTTTCCAATAATTCACAATAAATGGATTATACTAAGACATAGATGATGGAAAAAAGAAGAAATGTATACCGTTGATTCCAATTTTGATTTTCTGGACAGAAGACATGACTAAAGAGAGTAAAATATGTGAAGGAGTTTTAGAGAGAGAAAGGGAGGGAGTGAAGAAGAAAGTAGGGGAGGGGTTTATTTAAAGGGGTTTTAGTGAGAGAGAAGCTGTGGGTAGAAGAATTCGGAATTCTCTATCTATGGGTTTTGTTTGAGGAAAAAGTTATTTAGCTATCTATGGGTTTGGTTTGAGGAAAAAGTTAGAACGTTCTAGTATTCCTATTATGTAAAAAAAAATTATAAGGTTTAGAAGAGTATCGTACTATATAGACCAAATTCTAATTTTAGTTCAATTTTTAACAAAAAATAAAATAAAATTGTTCAATGATTAATAAATCAAATGATCCGCTTTCAGTAATCAAGAGAGGCTTGAATTCGATCTAGGAACCGCGATACTAAATTCTATCACATAGCTACCAAAGTGAAGAAAGGGAATAAAAGGCGTTTGCGCATTAGAAACTCATATGGTTGGATGAGAAGACAGGACAAAAGATATGGGTCAGGAATTTCATGGAGTTGTATGTACTCGATGATAAAAACAAGGGGCTTCCACAAATTTCTAAGCTAGGGGAAGAGGCGATTCAAGGGTTACAGGAGGAAATCGTTGTGGAAGAGGTTAAAACGTCACTTTTTCATATGCAATCTCTTAAAGCAGCGGGCCCAGATGGAACGACTGGTGTAATTTATCAAAAATGTTGGGAAGTAGTTGGTATACATTTGACCGAGATGATTAGAAGAGTGTATCATAAGGGGGTTTTTAGGATGAAGTGTTGGGTTCCTTTCTTTACCTCATACTAAAAGAACAAAACCCATAATACATTACTAAATTTAGACCACTTAGCCTCATTAATGTTAGTTATAAGGTGTGTATGAAAATTCTAGTAAATAGGCTACGACCTCATCTGGCGTATTTGATAGGTCCTCATCAAAGTAGTTTTTTTCGAAGAGATTGACTATCGTCAACATCGTACTGGTTCGAGAGGCTGATCACCTTTTGTGACACACGAAAAGAAGAAAAGGGTATATGGAGACAAAAATTGACCTCGCAAAAGCATATAATCATGTTAGGTGGAGTTTTATTCGGGATACATTGGGTTCCCTTGGGTTACCGGATAAAAGGTTATCCCTTATAGTGGTGGGGATGGATGAGAATGAAGTACGATTCATTTGGAATGGTGAACCCCTAGCTCTATTTGTGGCTTACAAAGGCATACGTCAAGGGGATCCTCTATCGCCTTACATCTTTGCTTTGTGTATGGAGTATGGAGAGGTTCTCGTTACTTATTCACCTAGTGGAGAGTGGATCATGGTGATCATTGTGGTTGTGTTCAGGGGGACTCTTATCTCTCATATTTTCTTTGTAGATGATTTTATACTTTCTCCCGAATGCTCTACCGATCAAATTTCTTTAATGCAAGGTACGATCTATCAGTTCTATATGGATGCAGGACAGTCAGTAAGCATGGATAAATCACTGATATATTATTCAAAAAACAAAATGGAACAATTGGCGACAGAGGTCGTCGCAAGAAGTGGATTAACTCACAAATCAAAACTAAGAAGGTACCGGAGGGTTCTATGATGATTTGACGAATAGAGTTTGGAAGTGTAAGCGAGATGAAGGGAAGAGATTAATAGATGGCTAGAAGGATAACCCTCATACAATCTAAGCGCTCTACCTATATATGTCATGCAATCAAAAAAACTTCCCTAATATTTTTGCAAGGAGTTAAATAGGATAAAAAAATACTTCATCTGGGGATTTCCTTCGTAACAATAATAAATACACTAGGTCTCTTGGGAACATATATGTATACCAAAGAAACATGGAGGCCTGGGGTTACGCAAGGCAGAGATGATGAACAAGATGCTTCTTGGTAATCTAGGAGTGAAACTAATACACGATGAAAAGTTACTTGGCCAAGGGAACTACGAGAAAAGTATTTTAAGCACATAATACTCCAGTATGTAAATAACACTTCGAAATCTCAAGTATGTAGCGCAATCGTGGAAGGAATTGTCGTTATGGGACGGGGTTCCCATTGATTTGTTAAGAATGGGAAGAGTATTTTGTTCTGGATTGATGTATGGGTAGAATCTGAGCCCCTATAAACTGTGTTATTCCTTTATTAGGTGGGAATGAGTCTAGGTCGGTGGTGGAAGAGTTTCACTTGTTTAAATGGGTCTTGGGCATGGGAATTTTTTTAGTTATATCTCCAAGTATCGAAGCTTCTGGAAATTGCCGAGGTTAAAATAGATCGTACAGGTTGTAAGAGTGATTACCTTTCGTGGCAGTATGAAGCTAGTGGAATTTATTGGGTAAAATCGACAGCCATGAGTTACAGCGAAGATTGCTTAGACAAGGAGATGGAATGGGAACATATGTGTAAAATGAGTTGTCTGCAGAAGGTAAAGGTGATAATATGGAGAGTCATCCAAGAAATGCTCCAAATGAGATACAATTTACAAATTAAAGGAGTTGAGACTCGTATTTATTGCCCTTGGTGAGGGGAAGAGACGGAGACGACCAAACATATGGTTTGGGAATGTGTGATGGCTAAAGGTGTGTGGCCAAGGCTAGAGAGGGAATGAGGGAGTAGAAGGAATATTAACAAGAGAACTGTGTATGAATAGTTCGAGAGGGTGGAGAAGAGAGTGATGCGAGTAGGGCAGTGATCCTAACTAGGCAAAGAGAATATATTGAACGTGGTTTTTAGAAGGTAATATTAGTCACAGAACCAAGTTACCACAAGTAGGCAGCGGATAACATAGAAACTGGAAGAACATGGACTGAAAATGAAAATAGCAGTAGTAATAGATAGTTGGATTCAATAGGTAGGAACATGGGAGAAGCTATTGGAGCCAGAAGTAATTCAGGGTCTCGGTCAGAGTAGCTGAGGTATAATTAGAATAGTGCTGCTCCAACGGAGGGTTTTGAGGGAATTAACAAGGGAGTGGGAGTAGTATAAACGAGAGAGAAGTTGATTTGGAGGAGGGAATGGATCAGACAACTGCTGGAATATTGTGGGACATGATAAATCAAGGGGAAAACATATCAGTGGTGGACTAGTGGGGAGGAATCATAAGGATAAAAGCCTTTTTGTGGGAATGCAGTGGAACAACCTCTTTTCGGCTGTTATCTGGTCTTTATGGCTACATAGAAATGACGTGGTGTTCAATGGGGTGGATAGGTTAAGCCTAGGGATGGCAACAGATCGGATTATTGCAAAAAAATCTAAAACCATGTCCATAACCATTTAATTTATCAAAAACCAAATCCTAACGGATTTAACCATCAGATTTACTTTTAAAAACCAAAACCTAATAAGTCGTATTTGGTTTTTAAGTGGTTTTTTGGATTTTAACCATAACCAAACTGTAACTCTATAAATATATTGAAAATTCATAAAACAAAATCACAAATACAAGAAAAATCTTCAATATATATAAAATATTATGTGATCTTTAATAAAATAAAATATTTGTTACTTATTATGTTAAATTTAATATTTATATTTAGTTTTGAGATATGCGAATACTTTTTATCTATATTATTATAAAATATACAAAGATAGATGATAATAAACAGATTTTTGGTTATTCGGTTTTATTTTCATCTAAAACCATAACCTAACGAATTTAACCATCAGTTACACTTTTCTAAACCATAACTTAACGGTTATATCCATGATTGTATAATCGGTTTGGATTTTTATCAGTTTCCGTTTTAAACCATAACCATTGCCATCCCTAGTTTAGCCAATAGAGTTAATTTCCAAGGCTAAGGGCTTCGCGAGAGTCTATGAGCAAGCTTGGGGGGCGAATGATAGGATGAGGTCCAACAATAAGGTAAAGTAGATAGGGTGAATAACGCCAAAACAATGGTTATATTTTAAATGTGGATGCTATTTTTAACCCGCGAAAAGGCCTGAGTGGTACATGTGTCCTATTGAGAGATGAAAAGGAAAGTAGGTGCGGTGGATTCACGAGAAATTTGGGATGGGATCTCCCAACTATCGTGGAGGTGATCACAATTTTTGATGGGTTAATTTGGATAGATCAATTGGGGTTGGAAAGAATAATTATTGAAAGTGACTCACATGAAGCGTTACAAATGATCAATAAATAAAACATTCCTCGAGAGCCTGGGTCGAGATGAATCATAGAGATAAGGAGCATACTCAAACGAAGACTGTTGTATAAGGTAAGCAACATACTTAGAGAAGTTAACGTATGCTCGAATCGATTAGTTAGGCGGGGTGCGTATAAACCAAATCAGGGTGAGTTTTATCACGGGGAGCCAGGCGGAATGAGGCGTCTTTTGATGCAGGATAAAGGTGGGTGGAAGACACCCTGAGCGGACTATAATAATCCTTAAGGGTAGCTAGTGATCCAATAAATCGGTCTAAGGACCTCCCGTGTATTTAAAAAGAAACTACACTTTTTTCAAAGTAATAATTTGAAAGTTAAACATATTTAAAAATATCATTTCTAAATTATTTACAAATTTGATAAAAAATTGTTTTTTTAAATTTTAAGAACAATTTGACTATGTTAAATAAATTATATCTTTATTTAGTCAAATCACAAACTAGAAACTTTATTTCAAATTTTCAAATTATCCTTAACAATTATAAAATATCTTACAAAATTAATAAAATGTATTAAAAATAACAATTTTAAATTCGTTTGGCCTAAAAATAATATCTGTAAAAGATGTGATTTAAAATTATTTTTAGGCCATAATAACCTAAAAATGGAATTTTTTTTATATTATATATCGAATTCCTTTTCCCAATTCAATACTCCAATCTAGTGGTGCAGGTTCGAACCGAGTCAATGACTCCGAGTCCAAAGTGACTCTCCTATGTAACAAAAAAAAAATTATTTTGATCAACTGAAATATGTAAAATTATTTTAAAAGTTTAAAAATACCTTCTGATAATTATAAAATCTAAAAAAAAAGTATTTAGTTATTACAAAAATTTGAAAATAAACATTATTTCTTGCATGGAAGAACCTTTTCAAATGTTTAAGAACGACATATTTAGTAAAAGAAAATTATTCTTTGTTGTAAAATTATAATATAATGATAGACTATGTCGTTATCCATGCAATATTCATGGGTATTGGTATTGGCTGATTTATCTTTTTCTTTCAAATAACTTATCATATTTTTTTTTTTTTATCTGTCGTTTAAGTTTTATAGGAGACAAAATATTTGCGGACAATTCTTAAAGTGGGATAAGCTTGAAATTTTTTTTTGTTCAAATGCATAATAATATAATATAGATAGTAAAAAAACGGTTACAAGGTTTAGCCGACCCCTGACGGTTCAGCTTCATTACAAATAATATCGGCTAACTGGGGAGGAATACACGTATTCCAGTTTCCAAACAAAATGCTTAAAAGCTCCTGTTTGGCAACCCAGTCAGCTGCCCTGTTTCTACCCCTAACAACAAAATGAAATGTGGAGGAAGATAGTTCAGCAAAATAATAAATATTACAAATAATGTTTCTAATTGAATGACTCAACACGGGAAGCCCTGAAGAGAGAGGCTTCATGATGGTAGCTGAATCATTCTCTATAATAACACTTCCGAAAGGGAATTTTGAAGCCATTTCAGTAGCTTTCAAAATTCCCGTGGCCTCTGCCTCTAACACCGAATCTGCTCCAACCTTCCAACTATTACCTGATACAAATTCACCATTAGAGTTTCTTACTACACAAGCAACTGCAGCTCCTGTATCCGAGAAAGCTACATCACAATTAATTTTAAATTTATTTGGAGGAGGTTTTTTCCATCTATCCTTAAATTTAGGATTTAGTATACTAATTCCATTATTATTGTGATCTAATGGACTATTATGATTATTTCCATTGTTTAAATCTAGAAAATTTATATCATTCGGGTTTGAGATTTTATAATATTCTTTCCAAGTTTGAGTAGCTCTATTGATTGTGTTTAAAGGGTCACACTTTTTACCATTATAGATAAAATTATATCTATCTTTTCAAATATGCCACATTATAATACATGTAAGTTCTAATATCCTATCTGTATTTTTTTTAAAAATTTGCAATGTTTTGAACTTGGTTTAAAATCCAATGATCTAACTTTACAGTTGATTCATTGTCAGTTTTTGAATTAAGCGGACTAATAAACCATACACTTTTAGCCCAGGGACATCTAAATAGCATATGTTCTACTGTTTCAATGTTATTATCACAAATTTTACAAATATTATTTTTACTACATTTTCGATTAAAAAGGTTTTCTTCAGTGGATAAAAGGTTTTTAACTGCTCTCCACATGAAGTTTCTAATTTTTGTTTGGGTTTCCATTTTCCAAATCAATTTCCAAAGATTTTTATCCCTAGTAATAGAGGATGTAGGTTTGTCCTTATCTTTAATGAATTGAATTTTAGTTTCATCTTCTTTCATTTTATGGTAGGCTTCTTTGACTGTATATGTACCTTTTTTGCAATAATCAATACATATTTGATCTTCACACAATATCTTAGGTATTATCATTCTTTCTATTTTTCCACTGATTTCTTTAGGATAGATTTGATTGAGTAAATCAATGTCCCAAGATTTATCATTTTTAATTAATTGGTTAACCCACATAAGATTAGATCTTTTTGGCATAATTGATTGTTTTTCATTACAAATACAATTATGTTCATATATATTGATGTCACATCCATTGCCTAGTTTCCATTTTATATTATTTTTAAAAATATCTCTACCTATGGGGATACTTCTCCATCCCCAAGAAGGTGAGCTTCCAATTTTAGCTTCAAGAAAACTAAAGTTTTTGAAATATTTCCCTTTTAGTAGTCTATAAAGAAGAGATTCTTTTTTATGTATTAAGTTCCAAGCTTGTTTACCCAATAGGGCTTTATTCATTAGGTGTAGGTCCTTAAACCCTAATCCTCCTTCAAATTTAGATATAGTGAGTAGGTCCCATTTGGCCCAATGTATTCTTTTTTTACCTTTATCACCCCACCAAAATTGGGCAATAATAGAATGAATTTTATTATTATGTTCTTTGGAAAAATAAAGTTTGACATTATATAGTTAGGCAAACTTTGGATGACTGCTTTTATTAGAATTTCTTTACCCCCTTCAGAGAGGAAAAGGGTTTTCCAGTTTTCAAACTTTTGTAGGATTCTATCTACTAAAAATTGGAGATCTTTTGATTTATTTCTACTCCATTCAGTTGGAAGTCCTAAGTAGTCACCTAGGTTGTTAGTTCTTCTCATATTAAATCTTTTAGCCATTACATTTTGGATAAAAGTTGGTGTATTAGGGCTAAAAATGACCCCGCACTTATTAAGGTTAAGGCATAATCCAATAGCATTTTTATATTTGTTCATAATATCATTGAAAGATTGTAATTCAATGTTATCAGCATTTAGGAAGAAAAGACTATCATCAGCAAAGAGCAAATGAGTGATAGCTGGACAGTTATTTCCTATTTTGACTCCTTTGAGAAGGTAATTCTCTTTTTTTTCTCTAATTAGATCATTTAGAGTTTGAGATATAAGGCAAAAAATTAGGGGTGAAAGTGGATCCCCTTGTCTTATTCCTCTGGTGGGTTTTTGTACTTGATGAACTTCACCATTAATTAAAATTGAGTAGGTGACAGAGGTGATACATACCATAAGTTTCCTTACCCAATCTTTATTAAATCTAATCTTAATAAGAAGGTCTTGTAGAAAATCCCATTCTATATACTCATAGGCTTTTTTAATATCTGCTTTAACTGCAACCATATATTTTTTGGTTTTTTTCCTTCTTTTAATATAGGTAATTAATTCATGTGCAATCATAGTATTTTCCTGTATCATTCTATTAGGAATGAATGCACTTTGATTCTCTCTAACTAGGGAATTCATAAAAGGTTGTATTCTATTAACCAAAATTCTTGCTATAACCTTATAAATAAAATTAGAGCAACTAATTGGTCTATAGTGTTTAATATTAGTAGGTTTATTAATTTTTGGAATTAGAGTAATAAGTGTTTGATTTAAATCAGATAAATCACCCTTATTGTTCCAAAAATTATTTATTACTCTCATAATATCAAGTTTAATTATATCCCAGTAAGTTCTGAAGAATATTCCATTATATCCATCAGGACCTGGTGCTTTATTAGGTCCTAATTCCCATGTTGCTTTTTTAACTTCTTCTTCACTAATATATTTATTTAAATTATCTGCTGATCTTTTATCAATTTTACTAGAGAGAAGATTAATAGTACTAGTATAATCTCTTTTTCCTACTGTTGTAAAAATATTATTGAAATAACTAGTAATTTCCAAAATTATTTCATTCTTATTATCAAGCCATGCACCATTTTCATTAGTGATATTAGTTATCTTATTTCTACTTCTTCTTTCTTTGGTACAAGCATGATAATATTTTGTATTTTTTTTCACCTTTTTTAAGCCAGATGTTTCTAGATCTTTCTTTCCAGAAACTTTCTTCTCTTTTCCAGGTTTCCTCAAGTTCCTTGGTTATACAATTATATTCATCCCAATTAAAATTGGGGTTATTATTATTAGAAATAATTTCTAATTTTTTTATAAGCTTTTCTATTTGGATTTTGTTGTTACCAAATTTTTTCCTATTCCAATCTATTAGTGCTTGACTACATTTTTTAAGTTTGTGATTGATAACTGCATTAGGGTTTCCCCTAAGAGAGCTATAATCATTCCAAACTTTTTTAATAATGTTTAAGCAATCAGTTTCTGTAGTCCAGAAACTTTCAAAATAAAATCTCCTTTTATTTTTGTTATCAATTTTATCATGATGAAGTACCAAAGGGCAATGATCTGACCCAATAGCTGGTAAGATTGCTATCCAAGCATTAGGAAAGAGCTTATCCCATTCAGAGTTATGTAGAGCTCTGTCTAAGATAGCTTTTATAAGCTTTTTATTAGCTCTTTTGTTTGTCCATGTGAATCTACAACCATAAGAGGCTGTTTCCTCCAAATTATGGAGGTTAACAAACTTATTAAAAATTTTGATGGATTTTTTATGACATACAATACCCCCTAATTTTTCCTTAAGAAATCTAATACAATTGAAGTCAAGAAATCTAATACAATTGGAATAACAAGTGTCACGTAGTCCAACATAAGTTGCATCCTTGGACATTATCCCGGAATGATAATTACAATCTCATAAAACCTACCAAAATGGAAGAAGTCAAGATTACGCCTTGGAGCCTGAGGGTTACTGAACCCCTAGGACAAATGGGTTCTCATGTATCTTCAACCACAAATCTGGGTATATCTACACTTTGTGTCTTAACTTCTTCACATGGACCCTCGGTCTTAAGAAGCTAAATAATATTCAAGTTTGGCTTTTTTTAAAGGTTGAACATCTAATTACCCTAAACGAGTTCTACCAAATTAGTTTGATGAATCGTTCATACAAAATCATCTTGAATATCTTAGTTAACCGATTTAGACCACTAACTGAAAATTGTATCACCTACCCAGATAACATTCACCAAGGTAAAGCAATCTACGATGACGACATCCTACTTTACAAAACACTATACGAGTTTACAAGGACAAAACTCAAAGTGAGAAGGTTTTTCAAGTGTTCGAAATGAATATGTGTATGATAAGTTGGATTGTGATTGTATTGGGGTAGTCCTCTCCTCTCCAACCTTGTCACCCATCCTCAATATGTGAGGTTAATAATGCAATGTATGACCACAGTCGCATACTTTGCAACTATGAACGACACAAATCAATATACATTCACCGTACAAGAAAGGGTCGAAAAGGAGATCCATTGTCCATATATGTATATATTCTCAATTTCCATAAATGACTTAAAATGTCACGTGGATGAGCAAGTGGCTTATGAAGCCTTATTAGGAGTACAGGGTTTAAATTTTTCTATGACCATAGGTAACCTTGTTTGATTTATCTAAAAGTATGCATAGGAAGACGTGCATATTTCTTGTGACATTACTCGTGGTGCGCGCAAGTTAACTCGGGCCACCAACGTACCATAAGAAACTTAAAAATAAGGATTTTACATTCTTTAATAACATACTTTTTCATACAATTTCTAAATAATATTTTCAAGATTTAATTGTTTAAAAAATTCTAAAAATATTTACTTTCATCCTTAATAAGTTTAAATTATTTATATTATTATATTTAGTATTATAGAAAATAAAAACAAAAAAGATTTCTTATTTTTCTATTTTAAAATCAAGTGAAAAAATTCATTTGCTTTTTTTGAAAAGATCTTCCAAAAGATTTACAGCAATTTGTGTGGTATATATCATTACTCTTATAAATATTAAAAAAGTATAAGAACAAAATCTTTCATTTGCATTGACTTAATAAATAGCATTATATCACACATGTAGCAACAGAAAATTTGACTTCATATACGCTTCTATATACATGGCGTGGTTTAGTCTGCCATGGTTAGGTCTATCTTTTTTTTTTTTTTTGTTACATAGGAGAGCCACTTTGAACTTGGAGTCATTGACTCGGTTCAAACCTGCACCACTAGATTGATAGACCAAGACCCTGGCCAGTGAGCTAATCCCATCTGGTTTAGGTCTATCTTGATGATAATTAGTAATTTAGTATTAACATATCAATTAACAATAAGACCATGACGTTAAGAGCCACGCTGTGTAATACAAATACTCAATTATTCAGATGTCATTTTTTTTCTCTTTTTGCCAAACGATTAAATGAAATAAAAAAGATAGATAGATATATGCTATTTTCTTTATCAATATATTTTCATCTTTGTTCTCAACCCTTTTTTCATGTGACTTTTCCTTCTTAATTTTTTTATCATCTCTTCCCTCTAATATATATATACTATATTGGTGGATCCTTAGTAGGACTAGGGGGCTTAAATCTACCTGAACTCGTAAATTTTATGATACGTAAATGTAATTGTTTCGAAAAATAACTAGTTTCTTCTAAATATTTATGTAAATATGCATGTTTTAAAAAACACATAAGTTATTGTGGCTTAATAGTTTAGTATCTATACATATTAGAATATAGTTAAGTGTTTGAATGAAATTTTGAACTTAAATTTAAATATGATTTGATTTGAACATTCAATATAAAAATAAGAATAAGATTTCGACTTTATAATTATATTTAATTTTTAACGGAAAAAATTCTCATTCTCTATTATACTAAATTAAAGTGATAAATTTGTCAATTTTCGAATTTTAGCATATGTTTTATCTTTTTTTTCAAAATACACACATAATAGAAAATCATTTCGAAACTAAATTTAAACATGATTTGATTCGAAAATAAGTTCAATATAAAATAAGAATAAGATTTCAACTTTGTTCTTATATTTTAATTTTTAACGAAAAAAATCTTATTCTTTAATATACTATATTAAAGTTATAAATTTGTCAATTTTCATAAGATCGACTTATTAAATATTGCAAGACGTGTCTCTATTTTGAATTTGAAGGTAATAATACTTAGTAATTTATTATTCACATTACGTCAATGTTTAATTTTTGTAAATGATTTATTCATCATAATTATAATCTAGAATATTAATATTACATATAGTATATTAATATAATTGTAACGATACTATATTAATTAAGTGTAATAGTGTTGATTGGTATATTTTTTGGATATATACTAACAGTTAAGTTCATCAACTAAAGAGAAGAGCAACGTAATGGTGTTAGATTCTCATATTTGTATTTTGACATTGGTAGTTATATATTTATGTATCATATTTTTAGCTTGAAATTTTCAAAAAACATTGACCCCCCAAACTCCTATATATTTCAAGCCCCCTCTCAATTTTGTGTCTGGATCCTTCTCTGTATGTGTATTTAAAGGTCTAATTATTTTACTGTTTACTTTTCTAATGAAGGTTATAAATGAACCAAACTGCTTGCGAGCAAATCGAATCCATCTCGAGAAAAAAATTGTTTGTTTATACCAACGAATCAAAAATATTGTTCTAACTCGTTCGCTAAAAAACACATTAGTTAAGTGTTCGTTTTTATTTCTGATACTTAATATTTTCTTTATCAATAAATATATCATTAAATCTAATATATAAAATTAATTTTTTTTATTTCTTTAATCTTTAATTGTTTCATTAATACCACACGATTATACTTAAATATTTTCTTTCAATTGACTAAAATACTAAAAAGGTCAAAGAATAATTAAATTTAAATATATAAAGATGATAAACTAATAACATGAAAACGAATGATATCTATCCTTACTCGGAAAAACAAATTCTACTATTAAATATATAACTTAATGTCTAAAAATAAAGATATAAAAATAAATCGGAAAAACAAATTATACCACTAACTATATAACATAATGTCTAAAAAAGACTATTAAAAAATAATAATGGCTTCGCCCGGGTTCGAACCGGAGACCTTCAGTGTGTTAGACTGACGTGATAACCAACTACACCACGAAACCATTGTTATTGAATTTATTCATGGTCGCTTACTTTACAAAGTATATTAAATATATATTATTACATCCAATACAATATAAACTATAATACTACTTTTATTTTCTTATATTAATAAACGCAAAAATTTATAGTGGGACTAAACCCTTAGAATACTAAATTGAACAATCGATTAGCCATAATATATTTTAATTTAAAGAATAAAAGTAAGAATGTACATATAGATGAAGATGAACTTTTAAGATATGATACTAAAGGTATATTAAAGGTTATGAATGTGGAAGCTAAGTGTTCGAATGATAAGATTCTAGCTAAAAAATGATCAAGACTAATAAAACAAAATTCTAAGGAAGATAAGGAACTAGCCTAACTAAGGTTAACTTAGTCTAGGTAATTAAAATCCTAAAGTCACAAAATTAAACACCTAAAGAAGAGGGATACTCTAAGGCTATAGTATTATATTAGGGGATTCAAGTAAAATATAGTTAGATAGCATATTGGAATAACAATAAAAGAAATTGATAAGTAAAGAAAAAGGAATGAAGAAACGTAAGTGATTATAGTGGTTCACTTTTCCTCCATCCATTACATATAACATCCCTAAATGATTTTCAAGGTTCTCCATTAAGTTCCTTGAAATCTCATCCCGGTGAGATACAAAACCTTCCAACAAGGTTTTTCCACGATTAACCCCATATGATTTTCAAGGTTCTCCATTAAGCTCCTTGATATCTCATCCCGGTGAGATACAAAACCTTACTTTTAGGGTTTAGCGATGCCTCTTTCACTAAAAAATGGGAACCAGCAGGAATTGTGGCAATTGGAATTGATAGAGAGGGCAGTATCAATCACAGGAAAGGAAGTAGATGTCTGGTGAATAATGTTATCGAGGGAGAGGCTTGGGCCCTCCTTATTGCCTTGAGGACTGCGGGTGCCCTTAAGGCGCGGAATAGTTCTTTCTATTCCGATAACCTTGAATTAGTTCAAGGTATTACGACAAGTAAAAAACTCCACTGGAAGCTTAATTATATGATGTATGAGATAAAAGGGTGGCTTGACCTTTTTCCGACATGGAAAATATCTTATATTAGCAGAAGGAATAATACCATTGCAGATTATTATGCAAAGAGTATCAGACTCAATAGGGACTTGTCAAGATGGAAGGACTACTCAGTGGTGGGGGCGCTTAATTTCTTTAGTAGACTGTATAATTAATCAAGTGTAATCTTATCTTTGACAAAAAAAAAAAGAGATACAAAACCTTACAACGAGGTTTTTCCGGCCTGATCCATAACTTAAAAATTCCCAAGATTTTTACCGGTTAGACAACCTGGTGAGACTTTTAACAATTAAGTCACAACTTATTAGATTTATACAAGGTTCGGTCTTAACTTATGAAACTTCCCCTTCTCGAATGTGAGTACTAAAATTATTTTCTGGGTACTCGTAAATTTTATGAGCAC
Source organism: Nemophila menziesii (assembly GCA_029959085.1). Lineage (NCBI taxonomy): Eukaryota > Viridiplantae > Streptophyta > Magnoliopsida > Boraginales > Hydrophyllaceae > Nemophila > Nemophila menziesii. The sequence continues at coordinate 12,825,884 of JARWIR010000005.1, forward strand.
TCAGTAAAATCTTCGGCTGCACTGGCGGTGGTCAGCGATGGTCGAAGTTGGAAAATATCGATACGCAATGAGTTGATACTCATAACTTACTAATTTAGCGATTTATGCTTAATGCCACTAGTTATTTATTTTTATGTGGTTTTTAATTTATTTAAAAAAACTTTAATATTTTATCATCCATAAAATTAGATAGTGGTCTCTTTAGAAAAATATCTAGTCACATGTTTCATATAAGTAAATAAAATGTTATCCAAAAGCTCATAAATGATTCAACCAAATAAAACAATGGAAAAAATCCACTTGGATATTGCTGAGTTTTTGTTTTATTAACATAAATAAAATAAATAATTTCAAATAAACATTTAATCAAAAACAATTTTAAAAACAACACAAACGCTTTTTATAGAAGCTCCTTTTGCACATTAACGTTGATTTTATAATTATTTTTCTCAAAAAAAAAATTGAATTATTTGTTTTATTTGTATTAATAATTTAATAGTAAAAAAAATCTCGATATCCCTCTCCCAAAATATGAAATTCTCTCCCAAAACCCTCTCTTCCAAAACACCTAAACCCTACTCAATTTCAAGCTAAATTGAGTGCTTTCTACTCAATACTAGTGTCTTCGTCCTTTCGTAAATCTCGTAAGATACTAGTTTCAATCCTTCTCTTCCTTTCTCTTCTTACTCTCCAGCTTGTAGCTCCTTCCTAGTGTGTGAAAACTCCTCCTCCATGGATTTTTATGCACCAAGCCACCCCTTAGCAAAAAACAAGGAGTTAGTTATTTCTCCAGATAACAACTCAATCTACAGAAAATTAAGCGAGTATAAACTCATTGCTAAGCTACTACACATTGAAAAAACCAACCACATCTATATCAAAAACCATATTAATAAGTATTGGGATTTAAAAAATACTGTGGAGGTTGAAAAATATGGTGATAATACTTTCATCATCAAATGCAGTAATGATGAGGATAGGCAAAAAATTTGGGAACTGAGACCATGGACAATACAAGGGAAACACCTAGCTGTTAACAAGTATGAAAATGGAGAAGCAAAAATTGTTACCAATACAACCTTATGGCTTCAACTTTCAGGCATTCCAGCAAATTTACTAACTACAAGCTTCCTCGAGAAGATGTTCAGCTACTTTGGTAAGGTTCATCAAATAGAACTACCAGCTACTATCAATGTCGATGATAACTCAATAACCAGGCTCAGAGTAGATTGGAATATCAAAAATCCACTTATAGCGGGCATAAACTATTGGGAATCTGCAGAAAAAGCATCTTGGATTAAATTCAAATATGAAAACATTGGACAGGTATGCTATGGTTGTGGTATATTCGGTCATGAAGAGCTTCGATGCAAGAACCCTAAAATTACCCCCAAAATTGGGGCTTGGATCAAAGTCTCTACAAGAGGGCCTACACCTAAATTCATCCTACGAGAAGTAAAAGATTCATTAAGAAAGAAGAATACCCATATGATTGAGATGAAGAACAAAAGCAAGCTCATCAACAATGGAGTTTCTGAGCCAACCCAACTCGCTCAATCCCAACTCAGTGAGGCGAACATCAACGAGCCATCAGGTACAAAACCTTTTTTTGAATATGGTACGAAATCTAAGAAAGACGACAAAAAAGGACGAGGCAAGAGCATGGAAGGACAGACGGTGGTGGAGATTGGTAGTGGATCGTGTTTGCCTTCCGAAAAGTTAGAAAATGAGAAAAAACAAAAGGTACGGGCCACTAAGGAGAGAGAAGAGAGACTTGCCACGCTGGCAAGTGAAATGGTTAACAAAATAAATTCCCCTAAGGCCCTAACCACTGAACTTATTTTCGGAACTTATAAAAGCCCATCTAACAAAGTATCCAGCCCAAATGTCATTTTCTCCCACAAACCCATTATCAACAACCCAAACACCTCACCTGACCCAAATAACCCAACTAAAAATACTAACCCACCTTTACATCAGCTATCTTCTAACATAACAACTTCAAACCCGATTAACACTCAACACCAATCCCCAATCTCAGAAAACCCTAAATCACCTTCAACACCGATCACGATCAATCTTAACAACCAATCTACAAACCCTTCAGATCATGAAACCTTTATCACACCAATTAACAAAAACCCTAATACTTATTACTCAAACTTCCAAAACCTATTTAAGAACTGTAGCACTGAGAAGATTTTTAACAAGAAAAAAGAAGCGAGAAGAAATTATGAAGAATCAAGCACAAGAATGTCAGTCAAAGCAAAAAGTGCTAAGTTAGCAAGATTTGTAGACACAGAGGTTAATGAAAAAAGACAAAGATCTAACTGGGCATCGAGGAAGCGTAAACTCACCAATTCAAAAAATGAAGATGACCCGGATAGTAATGGAGATAAGAAAAACATGAAGAAGAATAAGGGTAAAGCTGAGGCGACTCAAATTACTAATGGTTTACAAGAGGATGAAGAGATGGCTTCGGTCCCAAATACTATTAAGTCTGAAGAGGTTTTCGGGGTTGACCCACATCAACCCCAAGTGAATAAATGATACAAGCCTCCTGGAACTGTCAAGGTATTGACAACACCTTGACAGTCCAGACCCTAGCTGGATTTGTAGCTAAATACCAGCCTCAGGTACTATTTCTTTCGAAAACTAAAAATACTTTCCCTACTGTTAAAAAATTAGAGAAGATTATTAATATGTCCCTAATTGATACTGTAGAACCTATAGGAATCAGTGGGGAGCTTGCTATTTTTATAAAAAACAACATTAATTTAGAAATTATAAACAAATCTATTAATCATATGCACTGTAAGATTAAAGAAAATGGTATTGAATTTTTCTCCACCTATGTTTATGGTGCACCAGTTGATAAAAACAAGGAGAACTGCCTTAGAATTTATAGTACCTGTAAACCCACAAATAATGAACCTTGGATGCTTATAGGTGACTTTAACAACATTAGATATAATTTTGATAAAAAAGGAGGAAATAAAGCTAATAACAAAATGATGAATATATTTAATGGCTTTATAAAACACCACAGTCTTGAAGAAATTATTACTAAGGGTTGTAAATACTCTTGGTCTAACAAAAGAGTAAATGATGAGATGGTTAAAACACTGATAGATAGGGCTTTCTGTAATAAAAATTGGGGTGATCTTTTTCCTACAGCCTGGGTAGCTCTTTTACCTGCACTAGGTTCAGACCACTCACCTCAAATATTCTTTATGAATGATGATCACATTAAAAAAGATAGGAGATTTCACTTTGAAAATAGTTGGACTGAGGAGGCTGAATGCCTTGAGATTATTAAAAAAATATGGGCTTTAAAAAAAGGCAAATTAAATCACCATAGAAATGCTTTGACCTTTAAACTTGAGAGATGTAAAGTCCTACTTACCAAATGGAGTAAGATTAAGTTTAATAATAATAAAAAAAAGATAGACAAGCTTATTGGTGAGCTTGAAACTATCTTCAATGACCCTAATACTAAGGATTGGGTTATATATAATGAAATTATTAAAGAAGTGGAATATTTATGGAAAAGGGAAGAGGATTTTTGGGCATCTCGCTCAAGGAATTTGTGGCTCAAGCGAGGAGACAAAAATTCCACCTTTTTTCATGCCTCAACAAAAGAAAGAAGGAAAGTTAATAAGATCACTAGAATTACTAAAGAGGGTGGTGAATGGGTTGAGACCTATACTGAGATTAATTGTGAAATAAAAACCTACTTCGATAACATCTTTAAAACTATTGGACCAAGAAATTATGAACCCATTATATCCCTTATTAAACCCTCGGTTACTAAAACAATGAATGAGAATATGAACAAAAAATTAAATATAAATGAAATTGAGAAAGCTATACATGAATTAGGGGCTAATAATGCCCCTGGTCCTGATGGATATTCAGGCATCTTTTATAAAAAATATTGGAACATTATGAAACTAGATGTGATTAAAATTATTAACAATTTTTGGTATAATGGAGACTCTATAGAGGATATTAATAAAACCTTTATCTCCCTTATTCCAAAAATCCCAAAACCCTCAAATATAAAACACTATCGCCCCATTAGTTGTTCAAACTTCATCTACAAAATTATTGCTAAGATTCTCGTGAATAGGTTGCAACCGGTGATAAATGTGTTGATTGATGAAAGTCAATCCGCATTTATACCAGGAAGGCACATTCAAGAGAATACAATGGTGGCTCATGAAATTATCAACTTTATCAAAAATAGAAAAAGTACTAATAAGTACTTTATGACAATAAAAACCGATATACAAAAGGCATATGAAAATGTTGAGTGGGATTGGCTACAAGATATTATGTTGAAAATGGGTTTTTGTGAAATTTGGGTTAATAAAGTAATGAGATGTGTCACCTCAGTCTCTTATGCAGTGTTATTAAATGGTAACCCTCTAGAGATTGATAAACCCCAGCGTGGCCTACGCCAGGGGGACCCACTATCTCCCTTACTTTTTTGCATCACAACACAATTATTATCTAGTATTATTAAAGAGAAAAAAGATAATAATCTTATGGAAGGCATAAAAATTTCGAAAATGGCCCCTGCAGTTTCGCATTTACTCTTTGCTGACGATAGTATCTTTTTTATGCAAGCTAATAACCAAGAAATTGAAAACTTCAAAGATGCTATTAATAAATATAGTTTTGCCTCGGGTATGAAATTAAATCTGAATAAGTGTAGCATCAAGTTCAGTCCCAATACTCCTCATTATTTACAAAACTTTATGGCTAATAAATTAAATATGCCTATTGCTAATAATTTAGGTAATTACTTGGGACTCCCCACTGAGTGGGGTAGGTCTAAAGTAAAGGACCTAAATAACTTAGTTGATAAAACCCTCCAGAGAATTGAAAACTGGAAGAATCTCTATCTTTCAACAGCTGGTAAGGAGGTGCTTATAAAATCTGTTATACAAAGCTTACCAAATTACTATATGTCCTTATACTTGATACCACAAAAAATTTGCGAGCTTATTAATTCACAAATCTCTAACTTTTGGTGGGGTAGTAATGGCAAGAAAAAAATCCATTGGTGTAAATGGAACTCTTTAACTAATAGTAAACTTTCAGGGGGTCTGGGTTTTAGGGACCTCCACATTATGAACAAGGCCCTATTAGGTAAACAAGCATGGAATATCCTTATAAACAAGAATCATTACTCTTCAAGGTACTAAAAGGAAAATATTTCCCACACTGTACCTTTTTTGAGGCTCGACTTGGACATTCACTCTCTTGGGGTTGGAGAAGTCTAGTTAAAGGTAAAGAAATGATTAAAAAAGAGATAAGTTGGAAAATAGGAAATGGCCAAAACATTGACCTATCTAGTGATGTTTGGATACATAACCAAAATGAGATTATAAAGCCAAAAAATGATATAGTTAAGAAGGTCAGTGATCTATTTATTGTTAATGAAAGAAAATGGAATATTCAATTAGTAAAAGATGAGTTTGAAACACAGGTAGCTAATACTATCCTTAATACCTTCATACCTTACTCGGGAGGTAATGATATACCTATCTGGAATAAGGATCCTAAAGGTATATATACTGTTAAAAAATGTTACCAAATTTTGAAAAATGAGAAAGAGACCTTGGGTAATTTCAATTCCAAACCCTCCTCTTTTCACGAAATTGATACTAAAATATGGAAATTAGTTTGGAATTTAAGAATAGCACCTAAGATTAAAAACTTTATTTGGAGGGCACTTAAAAACCTTCTCCCAACTAATAATAATATATTTACTAAGAAAGTCATCAAATCTCCTATATGTGATATTTGTAACAAGGAAATTGAGACTCCTGAACACTTACTATTAAACTGTGAATGGACAAGGGCTATGTGGTTTGCCTCCCCTTTCAACATTCTTACTTGCAACCATGAATCTACTAGATTAGATACTTGGATGGCAATGATTGTTGATAAAATGAGAGCTAAAAAGCTGGAAAAAATCTTTATATTAGAACAAATATGCACTCTTCTATGGTGTACTTGGAAAGCTAGAAATGATAACAAGTATAAATTCCTTAAACTTGAACCTTTAATGGTTCTAGAAAAGGCAAGAGTAGAGTGGAATGAATACCAAAATGTGAATTATCCTAAGGATGTTAATAATATACTGAAGGATAACATATCCCAGAATTCTACCTCGGTTAATTCATCAAACTTAGCTGATGAATATGCAAGTGAAACAATTAATAACAACACGGTACAAAGTAAGAAAAAATGGATACCTCCACCTATAAATCATACTAAAATCAATTGCGATGCCTCTTTTATTAATAAAAAAGCTGCTATATCATGTGTTAACAGGGACAATAAAGGAAGAGTGCTATATTGCGAAGCTTGGGATGTTAATGCTGATTCTCCACTCGAGACTGAAGCTCTAGGAATCCTCAAAGCTTGTGTGGTAGCGAGAGATATCCAGGATACACAAGTTATTATTGAGAGTGATTGTCAAGAGATTATGCTTCCCTTGGAGAAAAACATTGTTATTAGCATTCCAATTATTTGTAATATTATTAAAAGCATATACTTTATTTCTGAAAATTGTAAACCTATATTTCGATGGGTTAGTCGAGATAGGAATAGCTTAGCCAAACATAAGCTTGTTAGCAATATGAATGGCTCGCAACTAGTTGCGTACTCAAGTAGGTTAGTTAATATTATTCATAATGAATCAATCCCTTCGGGAATTGGTTAACTCCTTGTAATCTTTTCTAATGAAGTAATATTTTGGAAAAAAAAAAAACGTATCTTGTGTTAAATCCAGAACCAATCATCCCAAATATTCAATGCGCCAATATTCAAATAATCTGACCGTTAGCACGAAAAAAATCATCAGAAAAATAGCCGTTAACGTTGTCCCACCACCGAGGCTTAACCCCATTTTCTCTCCATTGATATTAATGCGAACACGAACCCATTTACCATCATCTAATCCCAAATTAATCATACTCCATTTTCAACATTCTTTCATCTGGAAATCAATAAAACCCATTTTTCACATACTTGTAATTGCAAGAATCTGTCAACAATGGCATCAAGAACATCCACCAAAGACATCATCACTCTCCGTGGATCAGCAGCAATAGTTAGTGAATTTTTTGGTATGTACTGTCTTTATTTCCCCTTTTCTGTGCATTGTATTTTGATTTTTTATTGGCTATCCTAAACTCTTGATTGGTTATTTGAATTTTTCAGGCTATGCTGCAAACAGGTAGGGGATGCTTATTTTATCTAAAAATTAATTTAATATGTTATTATAAAGGTCTAATTAATCATTTTGGGTTTTAGTATTTTGTACAATCGAGGAGTTTATCCCGAAGAAAGTTTCGCTAAGGTGAAGAAATATGGACTTCCCATGTTGCTCAGTCAAGACGAGGGTGTCAAAACCTTCATTTCGAACTTAAATGCTCAACTTTCTGGTAATTTTCACTTCTAAAGGATTATATTCACCCAAGATTGTTTTTTTAAAGTGTATAACTTTAATTTCGTAAGTGGGTATAGTATTAATTCCAGTTATTTGGTATTCTTGAACTTAAATCCTTTTAGAATGGCTCGAAGCTGGGAAGTTACAAAGAGTAGTTCTTGTGATCATGAGTAAGGCTACTGGTGAGGTTTTTGAAAGGTGGAATTTCAGTATTGAGACAGATAATGAAGTTGTCGAGAAAGGGTAATTTCATTTGTTTTTTTTTTTTTTTGAGGTTGTGGTATTAATTGGAGTTGAATTTTGATTTCAGTGTTTCGAGGGAGAAGAGTGATAAGGAAATAATGAGGGAAATACAAGCAATTATGAGACAAATTGCATCAAGCATTACATACTTGCCATGTCTTGATGAACCTTGTAAGAATCATTGAAACTTGGGTAGTAGTATGTTTTTGTTAATGTTTTGTTATGTAATGTTTAATGTTGTTTGTTTCAGGTGTGTTTGATGTATTAGCTTACACTGACAAGGATGTTGGAGTACCGTTTACTTGGGTTGAGAGTGATCCTAAATTGATTGAGAATCCACAGATGGTGAAATTGCATGCTTTTGATACCAAGGTAACATATTGGTAAAGCCTTTTTTATCTGGAATGATTGATTGATTGGTTAATAAGAGGGTGTTTGTGTTTATAATTTGCAGATACATAAAGTTGACACTCTTGTGTCATACAAGAATGATGACTGGGATGAGGCATGAAGAATTTAGATAGATAGATAGATATACCTTGTGTGTGTGTGTTGTTTGTTGTTTCTGTATTTTTGTTAGTAGCTGTGAATCATTGATTCACATTGACTCGGTTTTTACTTGTATCAAGTATGTAAACTCCAGTTATCATTTTTTATCGAATTTGGAAACCGTTAAAACGTGACCCATCATCACTTACTTGACAATCAAAATTAAATATATAATCTACATTTGGGAACCCTTTATTTCTGAATATACGAACGTTTCTCTTGAAATATATAATCTTTAGAACACTCTACATATAATTAATTGTTCTTCAGTTCTGAACTTCTGGAATACGCAAACGTTTCTCTGTAGCCAAAAAATATAATATTTCATCGTATCAGCAAAAAGACAACCATTCCACAGTTAAATACGGTTTTATCATGGTTTCTTGGTCGATTTCTGACTCGAGGTTTGTAGTTGTATAATTACTGCAGCAAAAGGGCAACATAATGAACCACTATTTTTGAAAATCTTCAAGGATAGATGAGGTATATGGTATTTAAGTAGCAAATGAAACTCGAGGAATGAAAGAAAGTACTCTGTAGGTATGATAATAAAAAGATGAATCCGTATGGATCGGGGAGTTTGAACCCGACGTGAATCGAACACGCAACCTTCTGATCTGGAGTCAGACGCGCTACCATTGCGCCACGGATCCGACGGTGTTAAGTAACTAACTACAAATGCTTATATTCCAATTACAAAAGAAACCTTTGGAACTCTTTCATCTCCTTAATCATCGACAGACTAAAACAATAGTGATAATTGATCCTATTGCCCTACAGAAAACCAGGTTGATCTCAGTATTAGAGCGCAACAAGGAGGTACTTCTTTGCCATGATCTATTTAAATATCCTCTTGGAGTATGAATCAAGAAAAGGACGAGAAGCAAGAACAATAAAGTCAAAGGACTATTATGCAATCAAAGGAAAATTAGTTCAAAATTCTGTTACAAGTTAGTTAGAATATTTGCAGCTAATTGACAGCTGTATTCTGTTAAGATTAGATTGTGTTGTATATATAATCGTGTAAACACATTTCATTAATTCATCAATAAAAACACTTAAGCTTCTTCATCTTTCTCTCTCTGTGTTCTTCATCCTTTTTCCAGCTTCTTAGAGCTTCTCTCGCCATTAATGGCTTCTACCTTCATCTCTTAACATGGTATCAGAGCAAAACACCTTATTTCCGCACTAATCACACTCTCATACTCTCTATTCTCTGTCCTTACTCACTACATCATAAGCGATGTCTTCAAACACACCAATTTCTGAAGATTTTTCAAGTCCTTACTACTTACATCCTAGCGAAAGTACTGGTATCTCTCTTGTTTCTGAGATACTCACAGGCGATAACTATTTAGCTTGGGCTCGCGCCATTGAAATAGCTCTCTCCGTGAAAAACAAGCTTGGCTTCATCAATGGCGACATACCTCAACCTTCTTTAACTGACCTCACTTTGTTCTCCGCTTGGACTCGTGCCAACAATTTGGTACTCTCTTGGATCCTTAACTCCATCTCTAAAGAAATTAGGAGTAGCTTGTTATATGTTAACTCTGCGCATGAATTATATAATGAAATTAAAACACGCTTTTGTAAGTCTAATGGTACGCGTGTTTATCAACTCGAAAAGTCACTAAGTTCGATTACTCAATCCACTTCTTCTATTTCTGAGTATTTTGCAAAATTCAAATCACTTTGGGATGAATATGTTCATTTTCGCCCAAATCCTATATGCTCTTGTGGTTTCATGAATCAATGCACTTGCAAGCTTCTTGATACAATCGTTGAAAGACAACAAACTGACTTCATCATCAAGTTCTTAATTGGATTGAATGAGTCTTACTCAGCTGTTAAAAGCCAGATTCTCTTAATGGATCCCCTTCCTAAAATCAATTCTGTCTTTGCTATGTTAGTTCAAGAAGAAAGTCAAAGGGAATTAACCACATTTTCTGAGCCTACTCAGGCGTTTTATGTGAGAAATGCGCAAAAATCCACTAGTTATGGAGATAAGAAGAAAGTGCTATGCACTCACTGTGGATACACAGGACATACAATTGACAAATGCTTTCAATTACATGGATATCCAATTGGATGGACTGGACCAAGAGGAAAAAGAACATACTCTAACTTCTCATCCAATTCAAAGGCCAACTGTGCTACAATACCTCAAGATTCAATTCAAGATTCTAACACTATCAGTCCTTATGCTTTTACACATGAGGAGGTCAGTAAACTCCTTGCTTTAGCAAACAACTCAACCTCTACTCCTCCTGCAGTTCATCAAGTTTCAACTCAAGAAGGTACTATTCTACATTCATCTTGGATTTTAGATACTGGTGCAACTGATCATTTAATTTTTTCACCTTCATTTTACACGGGTGCTTATCAATCTACCAACATATCTGTCTCATTACCTAATGGTGAAGTTGTTATAGCTGATTACACAGGACATATATATATCAATAAGTACATTACTTTGAAGAATGTCCTATGTGTGTCTTTATTCAAACAAAATTTGCTCTCTATTTCAAAATTAACTAAAGAATCTCAAGTCTTGGTGTCCTTTTTTCCCACACATTGTTCCCTACAGGATTCAAAGTCAAAGAAGATGATTGGGACTGCATATGAACTAAATGGATTGTACTATCTGCATACACCCTTCCAATCATCTTGTTTTAATTCAGTCACAACTCAGAAGTTAGACATTTGGCATTCAAGACTTGGTCATACATCTAAAGCTAAACTCCAAGCTTTGAAGAACATAGATTCTTCTATTACTTTTCTGCCTTCTAATGTTTGTGATACTTGTTCCTTTGCTAAACAAAGAAAACTTGTATTTCCTGTTTCTAGGTCTAAAACTTCTTCTTGTTTTGATCTTATACATTGTGATATATGGGGTCCTGTTAAACATGTATCCCACACAGGACATAGATATTTTCTTACTATTGTTGATGATTTTTCAAGGTGTACTTGGGTTTATATGATGACTAATAAAACTGAAGTTAGCTCTCATTTGTTATCATTTTATAACCTTATTCATACTCAATTTAATGTCAAAATTAAGATGATCAGAACTGATAATGGTGCTGAATTCAATCTCTACTCATTTTACTCATCAAATGGTATAATTCACCAAACCTCCTGTGTTGAAACCCCTGAGCAAAATGGACTGGTGGAAAGAAAGCACCAACACCTACTTACAACTGCCAGAGCTTTGATGTTTCAATCCAAGCTTCCAATTCAATATTGGAGTGAAGCTATAATCACTTCAACTCACATCATAAACAGGTTACCTACTCCTCTCCTGCAAAATAAATCACCTTATCAAATGCTCTATGATAAACCTCCTTCTCTGAGTCATTTAAAAGTGTTTGGTTGTTTATGTTTTGCTTCTACTTTAAAACAAGGGAGAACTAAGTTTGATTCTCGAGCTATAAAATGTATATTCTTAAGCTACCCTCTATATACAAAGGGATACAAGTTATTAAACCTTGAAACCAACACTCCTTTTATATCAAGAAATGTTATATTTCATGAAACAATATTCCCATTCTCAAATACACCTTCTCCAGAAAACCTTCATACATTTCTTTTTCCACCATCCCAAACACCATACACTGAAATACCTCTAAAAACCTCTCTACTCCCTACTCAGTCAGCTCCTCATGAACCATCACATACTCCTCCCTCAGATAACCCTCAAACATCTTCAACAAACTCTTCTCTTCTTCAAAACAAACCCTCAAGAATTAGAAATGCCCCTGCCTACCTAAAAGATTACATATGTCCTACTAAAGCTCTTCATTCATCTCTTACACACTCCAACTCTCAGAAACAACCCTCTATTCTATATCCTATCCAGAACTTTATTTCTACATCTAGATTATCCCCAACCTACACACATTTCATAGCCTCCATTAGCTCTCAAACTGAACCCACATCATATAAACAAGCCTCAACCTCACCTGACTGGATGAATGCCATTCAAAGTGAACTCTCAGCCCTTGAAGATAATCAAACTTGGACCATTGTTCCTCAAACTGACTCAATGCAACCTATTGGAAGTAAATGGGTTTTTAAGCTCAAATACAAAGCTGATGGTACACTTGAAAGGTACAAGGCAAGACTTGTTGCTAAGGGTTACAATCAACAAGAAGGTTTGGATTTCTTTGATACTTTCTCACCTGTTGCTAAGGTGACTTCTATTCGACTTATGATTGCTTTAGCTTCCTCAAACAACTGGCACTTACATCAACTTGATGTTAACAATGCCTTCTTACATGGAGAATTAAATGAGACTGTATACATGAAGCTACCCCAAGGCCTTAAAGCACCTCCTAATTCTGTTTGCAAACTCAACAAAAGTTTGTATGGTCTAAAACAAGCCTCAAGGCAATGGTTTGCCAAACTCTCTACTGCTCTTCTGGCTCTTGGCTTTGTTCATTCCAATAGTGACTTCAGCTTATTTACTAAAGGAACATCTACAAATTTCATTGCTCTATTGGTTTATGTAGATGACATAATAATCACTAGCAGCTCTATATCTGCAATTCAGGAAGTCAAGCACTTCCTCCACTCTGAGTTCACCATAAAAGACTTGGGAGAATTAAAATATTTTCTTGGTATTGAAGTTGCAAGAAGTTCTAAAGGTATTTCACTTTGCCAGAGGAAATTTGCCCTTGACATACTCACAGAATGTGGAGTTCTTGGTTCTAAACCCATAGCTTTCCCGATGGAATCTACTTCTAAACTCAGACAAGATGACTTGGATCTTTTAGATGATCCATCTTCTTACAGAAGATTGATTGGGAGGTTATTGTATTTAACAATTTCTAGGCCTGACTTAACCTACTCCATTACTTGCCTTAGTCAATTTCTTTCCAAGCCATCTAAAAACCATTGGAATGCTGCGCAGCGTGTTTTAAGATACCTCAAAGCAACTATTGGTCAAGGTATATTCTACCCCTCTACCTCATCTATCAAACTAAAAGCCTATTGCGATAGTGATTGGGCTGGGTGTTTGGATTCAAGAAGGAGTATCACCGGATATTGCATATTTTTGGGAGATTCTTTGATTTCGTGGAAAAGCAAGAAGCAATCTACTATCAGTAGATCTTCAGCTGAAGCTGAATATAGGGCGCTTGCAACTACCACTTGTGAAATACAGTGGTTATTATATGCTTTGGAAGACTATGGTATTTCACATCCCTCTCCTGTCCTTGTTTACTCGGATAGTAAATCCGCCATAGCCATGTCAACCAACCCTATTCAACATGAACGAACTAAACATGTTGACATTGATTGCAAGATCACACGTGAAAAAATTCATGACGGTATAATCAAACTATTTTACATTCCCTCTTCATTACAGTTAGCTGATATATTCACCAAGCCCTTAGGATCTCTTGCTTTTCACAACAATATACGCAAGCTGAATCTTACTAACATCCATCTTCCGCTTGTGGGGGGATCTTGGAGTATGAATCAAGAAAAGGACGAGAAGCAAGAACAATAAAGTCAAAGGACTATTATGCAATCAAAGGAAAATTAGTTCAAAATTCTGTTACAAGTTAGTTAGAATATTTGCAGCTAATTGACAGCTGTATTCTGTTAAGATTAGATTGTGTTGTATATATAATCGTGTAAACACATTTCATTAATTCATCAATAAAAACACTTAAGCTTCTTCATCTTTCTCTCTCTGTGTTCTTCATCCTTTTTCCAGCTTCTTAGAGCTTCTCTCGCCATTAATGGCTTCTACCTTCATCTCTTAACATATCCACATATATATGATATAAATTTCAAAAAATGATGAAAGGGAACTCTCAATAAACATTAAATTCACTTCTAACAAGAAGTACAAGTTGAAATTGTCATCAAATCGTACATATATCTTGTCTTATAAGAAGCATTCAATAGGAGGAATATAGAAAGTGGTTCATTAGCATTTACACATGATTTCATTCAATATGAAGATCGTTTTATAAGTGTGTGTGTGTTTTTTTTTTTGCTCTAATTGTTACAAGTGCTAGTTACATTGGTCTTTTGACTTGCCACAAAAAAAATGTTACATTTTCTGCAAAGTAATATTTTCGAAAGAAAAACTCCACATTCATACACAGATTGTATCAAAATGTACAACCTTGGTATCAAGTAGTACCACGATATATTCCACCATGGCAAAGTTCATCCATGCAATATATATTTCGGAACCCATTGTACTCCCTCAGACAAGTCCATCCACGCCTAGACAAGAAATCTTTAAAATCCTCTTCAGTGTAAAATATTTTATCCTCTGTATGAACTGCTAAGTTATCCGATTCCTCGTACAAACAAACTTTTATCATCAACCCTACAATAATATACACTTTCTTTACTCACCTATGACATCAGCCATTAATGATATACATGTACATATTACATACCTTCATCAATATGAAGGGTATAGTTTCCTAAAGGCATATCTCTATCAAGTGTTCGAATTATATTGTCTTCATCTTCTAACCAAAATACACGCTTTGTCCTTAACCTAAATGCAGCTTTAATAGTTTCTTTAATAGCTTCAGATGTGCCATCTATGCCTATTCGTTTTGTGTAACCTTCCCACTTGATTGTTATAACCCTCCCTTCAAACGAGGTGTTTTGTTCGCCTGTATTAAAGTAAGATATTAGAATTTAGAAAATTAATTTAATAGTAATTCAGATGACTAACCATTTCCTGGAGTTTCTCTCCAATTCCATGGAGAAACTCCACCTGTTGCAACCGCATTGATTGGACAGGTGGAAATAGGGTCCACACGTCTTTCTATTATCAGTGATCAAAACATAAAAGTAATCAATTTGAGAAGTAAACTCCATAAACAAACCAAATATCATAGCAAAATTCGTAGTACTAGCTCGTAAATCCTAAATTTTAACAAGTATATCAAAAATAGCAGAATCATTATATTTTAAAAGAATTAAGCGTACCCTTATTGGAAAACTGCATAAAGGAATCAACTTTAGAAGCAGAAGGACTATCGTTAGTATCTCCACTCTTGCTTCTACCCTTTAAAATCTCGTCTATATCTTTATAGTAAGACATTTTTGGACACCCATTTGGGTCTTGATTTTGCTTAGCTTTCTTAAACTCTTTAAGCAGATTTCTCCACTTATCAGTACACATATTTGGGGATCTATCAAAACCCTTTTCCTTCATCTTTATCGAAATCTCATCCCACAAATGCTTGTTGGATTTCGAGGTACTGAAGAGTGAATCAGTTTCTCTTCTCAGGTTTATTAGGGAGCGTGTTTCTTCAGGTACCCAAGTCTCGGCACGCTTTTTTGGGGCTTTAAGGTTAGAGGAACATGGGTTTATGATGTTTTCTTCGCCGCCGCTGGTGGAGGTGTGACCGCCGAGGTGGAGGTGATGATGATGAAGGTGAGGCGGGAGATGGGTGGTGGAGACTTCAACAATCATGTCACTGTCATGGTGGTTTACTTCGTCTTCATCGTCTTCTTCTTCTTTGGAGTAATAGTTCAAGGGTGGTGCTTCAAGTAGTGGTTGTGGGGGAGGCGGAGGCGGCGGTGTTTGATGAGGTTTCTTAGACATGTACATGGTATTTTTGTGCGTCTTTTTTTTTTTGGTTGAGTAAGCTGATTTTTGTGCGTCTTGGTGTGGCTGACTAAGGGGTTGTCTGCGATTAAAATCTGTTTTGATTGAGGGCTGATGATAGAGAAGCTAAAATATTTTTTGATTTTCTTTCCCGTATCTTATTGCATTCTAAAAACAAAATTAAATAAGAGTCAACGCTTTAAACAAAATTAGTTAGATTTTCAATTTTTTTCTTTAACCTCACCTTAACTTATATTGTCATAAAGAAAAATAATCTTCATCTTTTTTCCTTCAATTAAAATCACAAACAAAATAGCTAACTGGAAAAGGAAGGAAGTGCCCAATTGTCAAACAGTTTATCATTAAGGATCTGTTTTACAACCCATTTAGTAATAACTCAGAAAGAGAGTGGCGCCTAGCTGTTCTTGTCTTTGTAGAGGAACAATACGATCTTGGACTAGCTATTTCACTTGTTATCTGCCTTGAAGTCTTAGCTTGTCGTCGTGTAACATTAGCCCCTCTCAAGATGGAGGAGAAAGTAATATTACACAACTCAGCAAAACGATAAATACACTTAACAGTGTTACAAATATTTGGATCGAAAATAGGTATAGGCGAAATAAGCGGTTTGATGATGGAAGAACATGCATTCTCTACACAAACACTCCCAAAAGGGTAATCTCTAGTTGTTTCACACGCCTTGAGGATTCATAAAGCTTAAGCCTCTTTAGGTGTTTCTGCTGCAATGTGCCAAACTGCACTTTTCAGAACCTTCACATTAGTATTTAACAATAATAGCTACTACAACCTACTTATCTTTGAAGGTTGCATCACAATTTATCTTAAATATATCCTTTAAATGTGGGGTCTAAGTTTTAGAATCATTATCACTTTGATAGTGTGTCTTGACCCCTTGTAACACCTGAAATTTGTTACTCAAAATGATGTTATTCTCATTAGATTCCATGTGTATCTTTAGATTATTTGAATAATCATCATGAGATAGCAATTTCTCTTTGTATTCATTCCAGTTTTTTAAAGCCAAAATATTTGTTATGATAGGGTCTATAGCAATACCAGTTAAAATAAAACTATTTCTACCTTTTCAAATACTCCAAAGGAGTTTTGTATAGTATTTCTCAGTATTTCCCTTATCTTGTAAATTTTAAACCAAACCAAACCAGATAACCAGACATCAAACCGAGATATAGGGTTATCAATATTTGTAATATTAAGAGGAGAAGAAAATAATGCTGCTCTTGCCCAGGGGCATTCAAGAAAAAGATGCTCACATGTTTCAGAGGCATTATTGCAAATTTTACATAAGTTCTCTTTTCTACACTTATGAATATAAAGATTGTTCTCTATAGGTATTAAGTTACGAATTATTTTTCACATAAAATTCTTGATTATCTTAGAATCGTACTGATGTGAAGAGGATGGTTTTAAGTTACACAACTTGTTGGCAACTTCCTCCTTTATTTTTTTAATTTGGTTATAAGCAATTTTTACAATTACGTTTCCCTCTTTAGATTTGTTCCAATAGCTTGTGTCATGACAATCAAAGCTAGGGACTGCATAATAAGGATATAAGAAGCAATAATGGTTTTGAAGTTATTGTTGACAAGATTAATGTTCTAGGATTCACCATCAGTGTTAAAAAGCTCATTAACCCCGATGAGGTTGAAATGTAATTTCAAAGTAGATATGTAATTTCTTCATCCAGTTTTCGCTTACTTCTCTTCATCTTTTTTTAGCTTTTTAAATACCTTTATTCACTCTAGATTACTATGCGAATATAGAAAAAATAGTAACAAAAAAATAAAACCAGAGAAGAAAACTGAAAATTCAAAAGAATATGTTAATACACTCGTTAAAAAACAAGTAAACATACCTTTAGGAATTGTGTACAAACATATGGGTGAGAGGTAAAAATCTACAATACAACCCCGGCATAATTTTTTAATTGTGATGAGAAGAATAAATCTGCAACAATTAGTAAATTTGGAAGCAGATTATCTATTACTATACTGAAAAGTGGATCACAATGTACAAATACTGCTAGATCTTAGCAGAATTAGATGATTTCTAAAAGCCCAAATATAATTGAAACTTTCCTATCACTTGTTACTCAAAATAATACTATAAATAAACTTGATGGAAAAGTTACTATAGATTTTGAACCAAATCCTGCTCAAAATCATTTTAGCTCAGCTAAGATCTTATCGTAACAAATAAGACCTATAATGGGGTGAATATAAATATGAGTATCCATCTAAATTATGGTCAAAACTTTTTGATGAAGGAATTGAGGAAGATCTAAAACTTGAATTTATCCCTCAAACTGTCGTAAATGGGAGAATTACAGTAAATCAGGGTGCAAAGCTTGGCAGAATTGCATCGTAAGATAATTTTTGGAAAACCCTCAACCATTATCTATAGAGCAAATACCACAAATAGGCAAGTACCTATGGGCTATAATTACTTGTAGGCAACATCTTTAAAATTGTCAATTTTTGGTCATACGTTTTCAAAAGTGTAATTTTTAGGCCTGTTCACTAATTTCATTTGATATTTCATATATTTAAAGAGCAACTGAATTTTCTAGTTAATAAAGGTATAGTTTATTTGAAATGTACGGATTTCCCTTACAGTATACGAAATATCTACATAATTAGTGAAATGGCGTAAAAATGGCACTTTTGAAAGCGTATGACCAAAAAAATTCACTTTTTAAAGATGTGGCCTAAAAATGCTTTTATACAATAAGTAATGGCCTATTCTTTGTAGTTATGGTAAAATACACGTAGAATACCTTATGGAATCGCATTAGTAAAGTACAAATTAGCATATCTATCAGTGTCTATATTTATTTAAGATGGAATCTAAGGTTGTTTGTTTAAATGTGTTGGTAAAGTTGTGGCATGTCAACAACAGAAAACTCATGCTTAGAAATTGGAAACCATGGATACATTTTGAACAATTTAAAGTGGACAAAGTACTAGTATGAGTCATATTTAAGAAAGTATTAGGTGAACTTTGGTCTAAATATTGAATGTAGTAGCTAGTGCTTTGGGTAACCAAATCCAAATAAATAAACTCACAACAACCTATACGAGACTCAACTTTGCTAAGGTATGTATTGAAATGGATTTAAACAAAAAAAATATTGATAACTATAATCTAGACTTGAACGATAAGATTAAAATCATCGAGGTAGCGTTAAATTAAAGACTAGGGATGTGAAAATCATGTAACATACTTGGTCATGATACAACTTCATGCAAAAAAAGAATCAAACAAGTTTGGAGAAAGAAACCAAAAATACCAAGTGAACAAGTTATTCAAACAAAAAAATGTCAGTTGGAGAGAAGATTGGGCATGAGGTGTTGGATCAGTTTGACTCTAAAGGCTATAAATGAGTTCAAGTGGTCTCTATGAAGAATAATAGCTATCCAACTCCTATTATAGAAGGAAATGGCATTGCTTGTAACTCATATAGTTTTGAAGCTTTAGATGTGGATCAAAATTCCCTTGAGAAGATGGTTGATGATATATTAGTGGATGATACTAGGGGGTCCAGGAAAAACCTCTTGCCCCTAATATCCAATGAGAGTAACTTGGAATGTTAAAGGTATCAATAAAAGTCTGAAGCAAGTAAATTGCTTAAGACATGTTTTAAATAATGAGGTTTGGCTTTTTAGCCTCCTTGAAACAAAATTTAATTAGAGCTAAAGCTGAAAGTATATGGTTTACTAATTACAATAATTGGCAAGTAGTAAGTAACTATTATCAAGATTGACATGAGAGAACATGAACTTATTGGAACAATAGTGTGGTAAATGATACAGTATTAGACAAGGTTGATCGAGCAATATTATGCAGGGTTATTGATAATCCTACCAATGTTGAGTTATTGTATACCCCAATGTCTGTCTTGAACCACCCTAATCATAGAGTGGAACTTTTGAATACTTAAAAGGATTTCAATAGTGAATAAACAATCGACCATGGGTACCTCAGGGTGATTT
Organism: Nemophila menziesii; assembly: GCA_029959085.1. Taxonomy (NCBI): domain Eukaryota; kingdom Viridiplantae; phylum Streptophyta; class Magnoliopsida; order Boraginales; family Hydrophyllaceae; genus Nemophila; species Nemophila menziesii. The sequence goes on from JARWIR010000005.1 coordinate 12,845,766, forward strand.
TAATAAAGTAAAGGGTATCCATGAGAGGCTCAATCGTACAATCCTTTCTCAAGGTGATCATAATATGGTCAAGTGTGTAGATGATTTGGAACTTACGAATCTTATATATTTGCCTTTATACACTTGGACAAACAAATTTGTAGATTATGATTAAAGTGCTTGTAGGAGTGATAGATACATATTTAATGATGAGTGGCTATTTATATTTAAAGATGCATAATTAACTTTAAGAAATCATGAATTATCATACAACTATAGCCAGCACCTTCAAGTAATGGCTAGCAAAAAGAAAATATGTATTCCTTTCAAGTTCTATAATGCTTGGCTAGAACATAAGAAGGTTATACCTTTGCTTACTAGTAAGATAAGTATGATAATCTTGGCCTTAACATTTCTAGAACAAGTGCAACACAAGTTATTACTTACGCTCACAAGACTCCATATAAATAATAAAATTCAACCTCAACATAAACTCATTTTCCCTCCCATTCATCATTTACATATATCAAAGTATCTTAAAAATCGAGTTATAATGTACACCTACAACAATTTAATTACCATAAATGTAATTAAATAATTTAATTATATCCATGAAACGTAAATCGTTGATTTGGTTTTAATCAAACCGAACACGAGTAACCGAACCAAAAACCAAGTTACTGAACTGATAAGAAACCGCTTAGTTTGGTTTTTACATTCCTAAAAACTGAAGCATTTATTTGGTTCTGGTTTTGGACCAAAACCAAGACAAACCGAACCATTCTCACCTTTATTTGTAATTACGAAAAGAAACTCTCAGAAACACTTTGGTGCTATTAAGCTTGATACGTCAAAAGCTTATAATTGTGTTCAATGAGATTTCTTAGAAGTACCTTTTTAAATTATTGGGATTTACACATGTTTAGATCTCGTGTATTATGAAGTATGTCACCTTTGTGACAAATCAGACCTAAGTGAATATTACACGACTTCCAAAACTCAAACTAAAATGTGGTATGTATTAAGGAGACCCTTTTTCCCCTTTCCTCTCTAGTTTCATCATTGGATGCCTTATTTTCCTGTTTAATTAGTATATTGTAATGTCACAGAGTATGTTATTATGGAATGGGTGGACTTTGTAGAGTCTAGATCTTGAATAAATCTTGTAGTTTGTCGCACGATGTTAACCACACTTGAATGTTCAAAAAACTCCAAGTCAATTCATGCATTAGATAATTAGTCATGTTAACACCCAAGTTAAGTTTTTTGATATATCAGAGAGCCATTTTAAACTGAGAGTCATTTTGATTCGCTTCAAACCTTCTACCTGCTAGAAGAAGAAATAAGACACTATCCAGTTGAATTAACCCAATTGGTTACCCTAAGCTACCTTTAACTCATACATAAACTCAACTTTACTCTTAGTTTTATGTATGAGTAATTAGTTATCTCATTTATTTTAATTAGTAATTAATCAATCACCAATCACCTCTACATTTAATTGATTCTTAATAATTTAAATAACTCGACCAAGATAATCATAATTGTTAGTTTAACCCTTAACACCACAATGCAGTAAAGAAGAATAAAATTTATTATTGAGCGTAATCATTTTATTTATTTCTTTATTTCTTGATAAAAATAATGAGATCAATTTTTAGTGTTATAACCAGAGATTTGGGCTTTGGTAAGACATCTATGGTTAAGATTGATAGAATAATTTATAATAATTAGAATATCTTGAAATCGAATTTATTTGAGTTAACGTTTTTTAATAATAAAAAAGTATTAATCAACTTCTTTCTTCATAAAAATATTTAAAGAAACTAGTCCAAAAAAAATAAAAAATAAAAATATTTGTGTACTCGGACAAACTATAAGTTTATTATAGGAGTTTAAAGTAAATTTGACCCTTTTGCAAAGTTTACATGTGATTTAATTTATGTACTACACTGTTTTTTTTTTTCTTTTTTGTTTGTTTGTTTGAACTAATTATATCCTCACAATATTACAAGACCAAGTCAAAAGCTCATTAGGAAGGTCATAACTTTCTGTTAAGCAAATATACCCGAGTAACCCGTTCAACCTCTATGCTTAGGCAATATTAGAGGATTGATCAAATCTAGTTAAGGCACCATTTTACACAAAATAGTCTTTTTCTTGAGGAAGTCTTTGTTAGTAACCGTAGTCTTAATCGACAACGTTTACCGACGAAGACACTAAAAAACACGCATAATGGACGTATTTAATACCGAGGGAACGGGTTGGGCTGATCAATGGGACCCTAAACCCTTGGATCCACCACTCAAGGATGAAAAGAAGAATGATAAAGAAAGTGTAAAAGGCAAGTTCAAGAAGGTAATAACTCTCAATTGGATAAAAAATCTTGGCAAAAAATCTCAAAAGTAGCGGAACATCCTTGTAAATGATTTGATTACAACAATCCTTACAGTTTGTTTGCAAAATGTATACAGATTTATAGGCGTGCGTTATTTCGATTTCGCAATCTATTGTGTTTGTATGACCAAACATTCTAATGAGAAAGGCATTATGTTAATGCTTTGCAACTGCTTTTTTATTTTTGTTATTTTCCAGAAAAATAGCATGTTACTATTATATAAACTCAAACATTACATCAGGCATTTTTTTGCATACATACATCAGGCATTTAAATCACACAAAAAAAAAAAAAAAACTGATGATTCTCATACACATCAAGTCTTCATCTATTCCAACTTGTTTAATATATACTTATATTTTTTTTCCTCAACTTTTTGCCATTAAGCTATCCTATAATTTATACATGAATTCTAAAGTTTGTTTTCTCACAAAGAAAATTTAATCCAATATGTAATTTATAAATAGCTTGCAAAAAATAAATTTTATGCTTTCTTCTAAGTCGACTACAAATTATTACTCTGTAAAGCTATGTAGAAGACTACAAATTACTCTATAAAGCTATGTAGAAAAATCAGTAAAAGTTATGCCAATTTAATAACATAATTTGAATAAGTTGTATTAAGGTATACATTGATCTTAAAAACGATTAAATATTTATAAATAGTCTTTCAACACGTCATTTATAGTTGATAAATGCCGTCTCCCGAAATATGAATATAATGATAATAAACACACACCTCGAGAGATCGAGTACTTTCTACAAGTGTACGAATCGTTAACAAGTAATAAGATAAGTATAAGAGTTATCGTCTCCATAAAAACTTAGGTCGTTAACTTTGAATTCGTGTTTGTATATAGTGTAGAGGATTTAGATGTTTAAAACTAAAGACAAAATTAAAATAGATATTTATTTGGTTTTTCAATTAAGACTAAGATGCAACTATATAATTAATAATTAAAGAATGCAATAAATAAGATTACGAAGAATAGATGAGAAATTAGCCCGAGTTTACTAGTATGTGCCTATCAAACTGAATCGATTATTCTAAAAGGGCGAATTGAGTCGTTGTAACTAATCGAGATTTTATGATCCTTGTAACTCCCGTCAGGGTAGTTTAGAAAGAAACCTCACAAATACTAGATCTTTGGGTAAGATTATTCTACGCAAAATTTTGGTGATATGAACTAACCCTATGTGATTATTCGGTTAGTCAAGCCTGTTAGGATCACTACTTTACACCGAACGCATACAAACCAGTTCATTTCCTAAACCCACCGTCAAGGTGATAATTTTAGCACTTAAGTCAATATAAAAGTGTAAAAGTTCTAGAAAGCATCAATTAAAATAATACACATTCAGCTATAACATAATACCCAATTCAATTAAATTCAATTCCCAAATAACATAGATATCAAAACACTATTCAAGGTTTATACATTAAGCAAACCAAAGCTAAGGGATTTTAGTGCATGATTAAATAAAGAAATCTAAATAGTAAAAAGTTTAGAAATATGGTTAAGCCAAGAAACTAAAGCTAATTACCTTAATGATAGTGGTAGAATAGTGTAAAAGTGGTGTAGTAGGGCTCCAACTTTTGTTGTCTTCTCCTTTCTTTGGCTTTCTTTTTCTCTAGTCGAAATTCTCAATGAAAACTGATGTAGGGCTAGTAGGGACCCTTCTCTAATGTAATTTTTTTATATTTATAGGTCCAGAAACATTTTATGGGTCATAGGACTCTTTTAAGTGACCTAATCTATTCCAAAAACGTTTTCCTTCAAGAGTGGACTAGTTCGAACACGATATCTGCAACTTTAATAACTTCTTCAATTCAGCTCTCACGAATTGTCAGTTATCACACGTTCCTAAGTTCAAATCCTAACTGGATTTCAAAGGACTCCTCCAAAATAGTTGTCAATCTTGTGTGTCAACACGAATAATTCACTTTCTAAATCTAGTCGACAACTGTTTTCACTTTCCAAAACTGGTTTCTTTGTCCTTTAAATCTTGCCTTCGGGTTTGATCTTCTTTTCTCGACTACTTATCCATGCTTTGGGATATTATATGTGCTTAAGAGTTTCACACTTAACACATAAATTACACACAAATAGCTCTAAAAGTAACAATTCTTTAAAACTAGACAAGAAACAAGAAACTATCAAATAATAGGGGAAATTCCTCCAACTACACACAATATGACCCTATTATAATGTATCATGACTAGATTAATCTATCAAAAATACGAAGACATTAATAAGATAATCAAATCACTTAATCATTTCAAATCAACTAAAAAAACGAATATGTAGTTAAATCTAATTTTGAAACATCTTTTTAGCTATATTGAGTATTACTTCTTAACACAGGTTTCGCTGTGTAATAATAAATGACGTGTTTTTGGAAAATAAATAAATCCCACAAGCTTTATTTTAACCGTGAGTGGTTTGGGCCAATTATACGCACCTCAACTAGTCCTACAGAGAATATACATCCCTCCCCTGCAAACTTTAAAGGTAAACCGTAACTAGGTTACGATGTTTAGGAGGAAATCAAACAATGTAACTCATACCCTCAAAATATAGAAAAATAATCAAAACCTCTAGCCATTTAAAGCAACCCAACAGGCTCCACAAGCTTTATTATTAAGGGAAGAAGAATGATGATACGAAAATAATTTTTTAGAAAGGTGAGCATATATAAGAGTAAAGTCTGACATAGCCTAAGAAAAGAGAGATGCTTTCTTCTCTCTCTTTGTTTCTTAGTCGGTTAGGATAATTTATATGGTTTTCTATCATTTTCAATATCATATCTGATGGTTTTCTTGTCTATTTTTCTTGTTCTTGTTTATTGTGGCTTCTAGTCACACAATTATACACTAGTTGGCCTATTCTTCCCTGTTTTGGTGACAAAGGAGATGTCGAGAGGTCCTTTTGATTTTCTCTTACTAGTGTTAATGGGATGTGGTATGAATTGGTGTCGGAGAATGGAAATGGGGGTCAAGGGTATGATTGGATATGGTGACGGTATGTTATCGTAGTAAGAAAACATAACAGATGTGAGGTCTAGTAGAACCAGCAGGGTGGTGAGAAGGCTTATAGTTTGTTGTGGGTCGGAATTTTGTAGTCATGAAGCTATTGTTGGGTTGTTAAGCTTCTTTTTGTGTTGGGGATGGTTTGGTCATGGCTTGCGATGGGTTCTCCGTTCGTTATGTGGTTTGGATTTGGGACATGATAGACTGAGCATTGCATGCACTACTACAATTTCTATCATTAGGATAGAATTATTTCATTGTTAATGATATTTCATTTCGTTGCTAATGTAAGGTTTTTATCATTGACGATGACATGTCATCGCTAAAGAGTCATTGTTATTGTTTCGTCGCTAAAGATAGTCTTTAGCGATGAAACATGTCATTTCGTCTCTAATAATGAAATTGTTATTAGAGACGACACCGCTTCATCTTTGGCCACAATATAATAGTCTTTAGGGATGCAAATTTTGTTGATATTGTAAAGGTCAATAGAGATGAGTTCATCATTTTATTGGAGACAAAAATATCATCCCTAATTCTATTTCTTTTTTTTTTTTTGAGAAAAAAAACTTTTTTTATTACACAATGGTTTTTATGTTTTTTATATAATAACTACACAAAAAATACATAAATTAAGTTAAAGTCCCTAATTTCTAGAGTTGGGCAAATCTTCCTAATGCAATAATTAAACAAATATTTCAAACTTGTCATAGTATTGCTTTTAGTAATGATTTTCTAGTGTAATAACTAAACAAATCTTCCAAACTTAGCCCGAGAAGGCGAATATCTATGCAATTAAATTCCCTTTCAGCACAAAACCAATACTAATGATGAATTTCAACTACTTATAACAAGACCAAAAGCATGCTTAGTATAGTATTAAAGAAAATGGAATTTAAACAACTTTTTCTTTTGGTTGGATACAAACAAAAACCAAACTATCCTCACTAGAGCAATCCAGGATAATATTCTTATTAGAAAATCTCCTTATTTATGAGCCGGTAGAGGAATAACAAAAAATACATGACGACAATAAAACTTGACATGGCTAAAGCATATGGCTAGGTTAGGTAAAACTTATTTTTTAAAGTTTTAAATAAGTTAGTTTTTTGTGATAAATGGATTTTATGGATCAAAAATTGTATCACAACGATCTCGTTCCAAATCAACTTAAATGGAGAACGAACGGGTAAATTTACCCCAAATAGAGGTATTAGACAAGGCGATCCTCGATTCCCTTTTATTTTTACTCGTATGACAAAATCTCTTTTCAACCTGATTGACTTTTATACACAAAATGAATACATCTAAGGAATACAAATTAACAGAAATTGTCCTAGTATTTCTCACCTTCTATTTGTAGATGACTCAATCTTTTTTCTAGCAATAGACGATACTGACATCCAAGCTTATAAGGAGTGCACTGAAAATTGTTGTAACAGATCGAGACAAAAAATCAACTTTGACAAGCAATCAGTTTTAGCAAAGAAACTCCAGAGGATAAAAAAGAACACATACCTAATGAAATCAATATCAAAGAAACGAATGATTTAGGCAATTACCTGGGGATACCTATTTTCCACAAAAGGTCAAAAGTTGAGTCTTTAGAATGGATAGTGAAAAAACTTTTTAAAAATAAAGATGGATGGAAAGCCAAACTTCTATCAGATAGGGGCAAGGAAGTCTTTATCAAAGACATTCTTCAAATTATACAAATTATTCCATGTCCATCTTTTCTTTCCTCATTTCTTTTTGTAAAAAACTTATTTCTACCATTTCTAATTAAGAGAATGAACACAACACCCCTTGCAACTCAAATTTGAAGAATTATGGCGAATCCCTAACACATTGACAACTAAATTATTAAAGGTATTTTCTATCATAAAAATAATTTTATAGATGTTATATTACAATAAAGCAGGACATACGGCTGGGCTAGTATTTTAGAAGGAAGAGACCTCATAAAAAATATGGGATTATCAAATAGAGTATGGGAAAACATAAATATTTGGGAGAATAAATGTATTAATACGGATTGGAAACTCGAAAATCCCTTAATTTGAATACTACGAAAGTAAATCAATTATGGAAAAATGATACCCCAAGTTAGGATCCAAAAATTCTCGACAATCTTTTCCTAAACCAATTAACATAGTATAACATGAATTCATCTGCGTAATACTGACACTAACGATAGATTTATATGGCCTTTATCTACCAAAGGAAGTTACACAACTAAAACAGGTTATAAAATACTCACTGATGAGCAGGTTATTCAACATCCACAACCTACTAAGGGAGCCAAAAAGATACAACTCCAAAATATGGAAGGAAATTTGGAATTCTAACATTCCGAAAAAAGAGAATAATTATATGGAAAACATATAAAAATGCAATACCTACAAAAAAGAATCTTTTCAGAAAGAAATGTGCAGATACTAGTGATTGTATTAGGTGTTTCGGTAACACAAAAACGGTAGAACATCTGTTAATGATATGTAATGTCAATAAAGCTATATGGGCAGGTTCAACTTTACAACTAAGGACCGAGGATGTTCAAATACAGGATATGGGAAGATGGATGGAAATATAGTTCAGGTATAGGAAAAAGAAGGATGTGATAGAAATAAAGCATTAGATTATATTATGACATGTTTATGCTATATATGATAAACATAAATGAAAGCATTACACAAAAAGCGCAATATAGAAGGAGATAACATAATTTTCTTAACCAATAAACTCATGATGGAATTACACGACACTTATTGGAAGGAGGATAAAGGAGCAAACACTAGTATTCATCGACACATATTAGATTTATAAGAGACATCTTCTAATAATGTAGTAGATATAATTTTTTCTTGTGATAATTATTTCAGTGAAAAATACGAAGAACTGGGATAGGTATATTACAAGTCCATAAAGAGTCAGGAAATAAGGTCTCTCACAAAACTACGGTACTTTGTGACACGATACAAAATAGAGAGGCTTTAGCAATACTAAAATCAATCGAAATATGCAAAGAGTTTCCTTACGAAAGGAAAACTATACTTTCAGACAACCTTGGATTGATCCAAGGTATTAGGCGGGTGTCAGTTGCGAGCTGGAAAATCCATCTGATTATCAGGAAGATCAACTAAATAGCCGTTGAGTGGGGTCCGATCAATTTCAATTATATCAGTAGAAAACTCAATGGACAAGCCGATATGCTCGCAAAAGAGGCTAGACGGAGCGATCGGGAGTAACACGTCCGACATCAATCTCTTTAGCTAATGATTGATTTAAGAACGACAAGTATAGGATAAGCTCTTCGATAAATTTTGTACCTTTCCTTTTGCTTTTCCTTTTGTGCCTCCGGGCACGTTACTAGTAAAAAAAAAGAAATCCGAGGTTGAAATTTTCCACCAGCAATTTTTTGATGTTCCATTCAATTATGAATTTTGTGTTTCCAAATTGTTCGAAACTAGCTATCAACATTGAGATGACTGGACATGATTGGAACACTTATAATAACTTTTTAACCCTACTTACAATTACGTTAAATGATTCTTTTACATAAGAGAAAATTCCATTTTTAGGTCATTGCATATGGCATAAATTTTTTTTTAGGCCAAACGTTTCAAAAGTACTATTTTCATGCTAAACGTATTCAAAACGCCTATTTTTAGGTAATTTTAATAATTTCGTGAGATATTTCATAGATTTTAAAGACAATCTGGGTATTTCAAATAAACTATATCTTTATTTGACCGCATCATAAACTAGGAAATATATTTAAAGTGTCCAAATTATCTAAATTGTCCTTGAAATCTATGAAATATCTCTCGAATTCAGTAAAATGATCTAAAAATATTCGTTTTGAATACGTTTGGTTTAAGAGTGATACTTTTGAAGACTTTTTTTTTTGGACATGGATAAAAATGGGATTTGCTCTTTACAGAATTTGATCTCATTTATATTAAAGAAAAAAACAATTACAATATTATTTATTTATTCTATCGACAACCCATCCTTCATTAATGTAGATTACCCCATTTTTTGAATACTACTCCAACATTTACGTCATCATTAAACATCCTTTAAATATTCAATAAATTAAATTAATTTGTAGAAGTATTAGGTAAGGTAGTGATACCAAAATTCAATGATTTGCATCTTTGAATGAAAGCTATTAGACCAAAAAAAAAAAAAAAATTTGCATCACCATTCTCCGCCTTTTCTTCCCACTTCTCTCGTCAGCTAAAAGTTTCCCTCGCATTTCCCCTATATTACGCTGAACAAAACAAATTACAAAAAAGAAAAAAATCATTGATAATTCTTTCTCCATTTCCCTCTCATTTTCCTCAGCTCAAATTGGAAAAAAAAATAAAAATGGCGAAACAGAAGAAAGAGGAAAGCAGCACCAATAAACACTTGATAGCTCTCACCGGCGCCGCTGCTCTCCTCGCCGTCGCCGTAAACTTCGCCATCTCTACCTTCAATACCTACCAGCAAAATCGCAAGAGAAAAGGTTTAGTATCTAATTTTAGTTAAAAGTTATCATACTAATGGCAATTTATAAATGTATAAAGCTTACATTGCTACATTGTAATGGGTATTAGCTGCATAAACTAATTATTGAATTTTCAGAGGTTAAGGGGTCGAATGTGCGGATAAATTTAACAGCTCCAGAAATACGGAAATTAACAGATCAAATAATTGCAAAATCGAAGCAAGTTTATGATGCAGTAGCTTCAGTTCCTCTGGATAAGGTATTGTATGGGATTAAATTGCACCATTAGTCCATCTCTTACGTGAAATAGACAATCAATTAATTGTTATATCGCTTTGCAGGTCACTTATGGAAATGTGATACTACCACTAGCAGATCTAGAAGCAATGCAATTCCCTCTAAAACAGTCTTGTGTGTTCCCAAAAATGGTATCTAATCATGAAGATGTACGAAAAGCAAGTGCTGAAGCTGAACGAAGAATCGATTCTCATGTTTCAACTTGCAGGTTCTAAAGAATATTTGTCTTTTAACATCTTAACATCAAATTTACCAGATTTTGAATTGTTTTTATATAACAGTAAACGAGAAGATGTGTATCGTGTTATCAAATCATTCTTGGGTAAGGGAGAGAAGATGAACACTGAAGCTACTCGATTTACTCAGTTCCTGGTATGGAAATTAAGAGCCAATTTCCTAATTCTAATCTTGTAAATTCTTACTAATTTTTAAATACTCAGTGACAGATTCGAGACTTTGAGCGTAATGGATTAAATTTAATTTCAATCAAAAGAGATGAATTACAACGCTTGAAGAATCAAATTGATGAATTAAGTTTGAAATATATCAAAAATATGACTCAAGACAACACATTTCTTCTATACAATGAAACAGATCTACTTGGTTTGCCACAAGAGTTTCTTAAGGCAAGTACTTTTCTTTTCCATAATTGCAATTATGTCCCACAATACAATAATTAGTGTTTCTCCTTCTTCTTCCAGACCATTGATAAAGGTGAAAATGGACAATTTAAAATAATGCTGAAAAGCTATCATGTATCAGCTATTCTAGAGCTTTGTAAGGTAAATTTTAGAACATCTTCATTACTCTCTATTTGTGCTTGTTTCTTAAGTTCTTTTGATTGTGAAGGTGGGGTCCACTAGAAGATCCGTAGCCATAGCTTATGGACGGAGATGTGAAGCAAATCTATCTATCTTAGAAAAGCTGGTAAAAAATGATTTTTCCAGATCTCTTATGTGTGTATTACTATTATCTATTTGTTCATAATTTTGTTTAATCGAGGAAATTTCAGATTCAATCAAGGCATAAACTTGCTAGATTACTTGGCTATGCATCTTTTGCTGACTATACAATCGATCTTAGAATGGCAAAATCATCTTCTAAGGCAAGTGTTTTTTTTTTCTTTTAAAAGTAAAAAAGATTATTAATAATTTATTTTGCAACACTAGGTGTTTAAGTTTTTGGAGGAACTCTCTGAAAGCGTAACTGATTTAGCAACAAAAGAACTAAATAAATTAAAAGAATTAAAGGTTAGTTTCATTCTTTATATGTTAAAATTCACTATGAAATATTACTGATAATTTTTACTATCTCATGATTTAGGAGAAAGAAGAAGGAGAATCATCTTTCGGAACTGAGGATCTACAGTATTATATGAAAAAAGTTCGAGATCAAGAGTTTAATCTTGATTTCGGACTTGTAAAAGAGTATTTTCCGGTAAATTTAGTTCTTCCAGGGATTTTAAAGATATTCCAAGACCTATTTGGTAATTATCATTACTTCATTTCCGAAACATGATTCTTTAAGAGATTTATCTCATATGAATACAAATACTAATACAGGCCTAAGATTTGAAGAAGTTACAGAAGCTGAGATTTGGCACAGTGATGTACAGCTTTTTACTGTATATGATTCAAGTTCTAATGAACTTTACGGTCATTTCTACTTAGATTTATACTCCAGGTTTGATTTTTTCTCATTAATTTAATCTCATTTGGGTTTTATATAAAAAAGTTCAACTTTAAACAGGGAAGGAAAATATGCTCATACATGTGTTGTAGCTCTTCAAAACAATTCTTCAACTAATAATTCAAGACACGTGAGTTTTTTTTTTGTACATGATTAATTTCATTTATTCAAAGATTAGATTATGATATATTTCATATCAGGTCCCTGTGGCATTACTCATTTCACAAATTGTAAAAGAACTAAATGATCGTCCTGGTTTATTAAGATTTTCAGAAGTGGTCAGTCTTTTCCATGAATTTGGACATGTGGTATGTAATTAATTACAATCTTCTCCTTTATTTGAGCATACTTTAATAAAATTCATACTTTTTAATTATTTTTGGTGAGTAGATTCATCATATTTGCAATCGAGCATCCTTTACTAGATTTTCCGGGCTTCGATTAGACCCAGATTTTTTGGAAATTCCAGCTCATCTATTTGAGAATTGGTACAGTAAATAATTTTGTTACGTTTATCTTTTTTTTAACTAATGTTTACTTACTTTTGAAATACCTTTTTACCTAGGTGTTACGAGAACCTATCTCTAAAATTGATATCTGGTTTTCATCAGGTAATAAAATAAATTTTAATTAAGTATCATTATTCATTACCCTAACCTTTAATGATTTATTTTTTGAATCTTTTGATTATAGGATATTACAAAGCCTATAAGTGATGATATGTTTCGTGCTATTAAAAAATGGCGATCTTCAAGCTGGGCATTAAAATTAAAACAAGAGATTCTTTATTGTAAGTCTTAACTATTATATTCTGTTACAGATTAATTTCCTTTTTCCTTGATAGTACTATTTTTTTTTGTGTTTTAGGCCTTTTTGATCAGATAATACATTCCACAGAAAATGTTGACATTATAGGATTATTTAAGCATCTTCATCCAAAGGTAAAATTGTCTATTAATAGTAAAAAGAAAAAAAAAAAAAACTTACCATGTGTTTTCTCCACAGATCATGTTGGGTTTACCTATGTTAGATGGGTCAAATCCAGCTTCATGTTTTCCTAAAACAGCTATAGGTTATGAAGCTACTTGTTATAGCCGTATCTGGAGTGAGGTAAACCATGGTTTATGCTATTTAACCATGGTTAGTGTTATGACATTTATGAGTTTATTTATGTTATAATAGGTTTTTGCTGCGGATATATTTTCCTCCAAGTTTCGTGGTGATTTGTTTAACCATTTTACAGGATTGCAATTTCGGGATAAGGTAAAATATTAAAATAAATATTTTACGTAAAATAAATTGTTACCTTTTTTAATTTTTCTCGGGATGATTTTACAGGTATTGGGTCCTGGAGGAGCAAAAGAACCATTGGAAATACTTAAAGATTTTCTGGGAAGAGAACCATCTGTGCAAGCTTTTCTCATGAGCAAAACATTATGAACAAAAAATCATTTTAATAAATATACATTTATATTAGAAATGATTTGTTATGTTTATGATGTCAATATAATTGAAATTAAATATTAGATGGAGTGGTTAAAGTTGAGTAATCAGAGATGTCTATTTTATTCATTATTAAGTTATGTCTTGATTTCATACAGAGTTTTTGTGGTCCTTGCAAGTAGTAATGAATATGTGAAAACTTCTTATCAATTGAAAAGGATAATAAAGTTGAAAATCATTTACATAAAAAAGCTGCATCTTTTGTATTTTCCAATAAATTATATGGCTCCACTTGTACACTTTTTACGTACCCAAACGTGCACCTAAAGAATACTGCTTTTTATAACTCAATCAAGGCTTCTTGGATCATCCATATATCTGGGATTTAAAATTAAGTTTTGGGTTTTATATTTCAATATTAACTTTTTATTGGTAATTTATCTTTACTAATTGATTATTTCAAAAAACGCGTTTAGGTTACTTGTATTTTTTGTTTGTGCACAAAAACAGAATATATTAATCTTTACCAAGTGTGGATTGAAGAGAGACTGGTTAAAAGAATTTTGTTGACTTTTAACCTTATATGGATGAAAGAGAATACACATGAAATAAATTATGGTAAATGAAGAAACATGTAGTCTTTAGGATTAGAACAAAAAATACTTAAGTTGACTATGGGATCGGAACAAAATAGTGCACGAGAAATATTACTATAAATGCTTTTACCTGTCAATATGATTTACTATATTCGATTGTTAAATTCCATCTTTTAAATAAATGGTACGTGATATTATACTTTAATGGCTCATGAATTTATTTATTCTCACATGCCAAGTTATTATTAGAATACGAAATCTCTATCCAATTTTAAAATAAAATAAAATCTCTATCCAATTATTACAATTTATTGATATTAAGATTTTAATATTTAGAACAAACAATATACTAATAATCCTTATTTTTTAAGAAGTACAACATTTTAGAACATAATATATTTAACAATAATCATAATTCTTTTTAATTAATAATTTTTTTTTACTAATAGATATTGAAAAAATTAGTGTAATGTAATTACTACCATTTGATAAACCATCTCTATGAACACATACACTACACTGACCTCTCTATATCTATTTCGTGCTTAGTCATTTATTTTATATAAATGTTAACTTTTTGATAAACATCTCTTCATATAAAACTAATTATGCCTCAAATTTTTCCAACAGTCCCGAATTAGTTCGCAGACATTTTTTCTTAGTCTCGGAATAGCTCACGCACATTTTTTCTTAACTATCAAACACTGTATAAACAAAACATGTCAGTTAACTTCAAGAAGTCCATCTCGAACATCAACAAATTGACTCAATCATAGCGTTTTTAGTTTTGCCATAAAATGAAACTCATGTTCCCCCACAAAACTAAACATGATTAAATTAAGATTTTAAAATTTAGTAAATAATTTTTGTATTAACCAAAATAAAGATTCAATTACACAATAAAAAAAAGTAGAAAAAGAAAGTGGTAAGAATTTATTTCTTCGGTCAAACAAATAGTAAGAATTTTTTTCTTCGGTCAAATAAATAGTAAGAGTTGACAAAATATTATCCAATTAATTTTTCCATATTTAAGATCTCATTTATCACTGAAAACACCTAAAGAAGAAAGAGAAAACATCGAAGGCAGAGGAAATACGATGTCGTTTAGGACCCTTTTGGACCTCTACTAAAAGATTCTGCATTGTCAATTATGGCCGAATAAGAAATTACTAATCAGAAATACAGGAGCACAAAATTATCCCCAGTCAACAAAAACCAACTACAAATCAACTCGTCAAAACAATTTCTTTTCTCCGTATTCAAACCTCTGTAAGCAAATCTTCTTATATATAGCTTCGCTTTTTATTTATATTTTGATTTAATTGTATAATTATAAACTTTGTTCGGGTCAAATTCCCATGTGGGTTGTTTATTTTTGTGAATAATCAAAAGGGTACGGCGTATATATTACGATTATTTAGTAGTTTGTTTTCAATTCATTTTATTATACTTTTTGCCGATTATATTGAGATTTTTTTGGGTTGTAAGTTAAGAAGATTCAGTTTTTATGCTTAGATTTTGGTGAATAAGGCGAAGAATCTGGAGAAGAAGAGGGTCAATTAGGGTTTTTCTCTTTCGCGTTGATTGGGGCTCTAGTTTCTTATTTGATCTGCTTTAAAGTGTGTTTCTTTCTTTGAAAAATCAGGTAAGAATAAAAATGTTATATTCTTTTTAGCAATCCTAAGTGTTTTGATCAATTTATTATCTGTTTCAGATTTCTAAAGGGTTGAATTTGACTGAACAGTGAACAAGGTGAAATATGATCAAACAGATATTTGGTAAGAGTAAAAAACAGTCAAAATCTGGTGGAACTTCAAACACCACTTCAAGCTCTTCCTCTAATTCAAAGAAAAATGAAGGAGGAAATAAAAAAACCAGTAGTTCAAGTTCATCTAATACAATCATATCAGCCCCTCATGGTATATCAAATCCCGGAGATAAATTTCTCCGTGACAACACTTTAAAAGTAAATGGTAATTTCATATCAGCTTCATACGAACCATTACCAAGTTTTCGAGATGTTTCAAGTTCAGAAAAGCAAAATTTATTCATCCGAAAGTTAAACATGTGTTGTGTAGCTTTTGATTTCACTGACCCCACAAAGAATCTCAAAGAAAAAGAAACAAAAAGACAAACTTTACTTGAACTAGTTGAATATGTAACTACTGCAAATATGAAATTCACTGAAAATATGATGCAAGAAGTTATAAAAATGGTGTCTTTAAATCTGTTTCGTACACTTACACCTCAACCACGTGAAAACAAAGTTTTAGCAGCTTTTGATTTAGAAGATGAAGAACCAGCTATGGATCCAGCTTGGCCACATTTACAAATTGTGTATGAACTTTTATTAAGATTCATAGCTTCACCTGAAACTGATGCTAAATTAGCTAAAAGATATATCGATCATTCGTTTGTTCTTAAACTTCTTGATCTTTTCGATTCTGAAGATCCTCGAGAAAGAGAATATTTGAAAACAATTCTTCATCGTGTGTATGGTAAATTCATGGTGCATCGTCCGTATATTCGTAAAGCGATTAATAATATATTTTATCGATTTATATTCGAAACGGAAAAACATAACGGAATAGCTGAGCTTTTAGAGATTCTCGGGAGTATAATTAATGGTTTTGCTTTACCATTAAAGGAAGAACATAAGCTATTTCTTGTTAGGACATTGATTCCTTTACATAAACCGAAATGTTTAGCTATGTATCATCAACAATTATCGTATTGTATTACACAATTTGTTGAAAAAGATTGTAAATTAGCTGATACTGTGATTCGAGGTTTGGTTAAGTATTGGCCTGTTACTAATAGCTCTAAAGAAGTTATGTTTATTGGTGAACTTGAAGAAGTTCTAGAAGCTACTCAAACACCTGAGTTTCAAAGATGTATGGTTATTTTATTTCGACAAATTGCTCGTTGTTTGAATAGTTTGCATTTTCAGGTATAAGAATTCTTTTAATGATTTGTGTTTTTGGATTTTGTTAATAAGTTGTATTGTTTTATGACAGGTGGCAGAACGAGCTTTATTCTTGTGGAATAATGATCATATTGAAAACTTGATTAAACATCATCGAAAAGTTATCTTACCTATAATATTTCCGGCTTTGGAAAGAAATGCGAGACATCATTGGAATCAAGCAGTTCATAGTTTAAGTTTAAATGTTCGTAAGATATTTTATGATCTTGATACTGAGTTATATAAAGAGTGTTTGATTAAGTTTCAAGAAGATGAAGCGAAAGAAGAAGAGGTTAAAGCTAGAAGAAAAGCTATATGGGAACGATTAGAAGAAGTTGCTGCGAAAAAAGCTACGAGTCATGAAGCTGTGATTGTTAATCGTGTGGGACCTACTACTCGTATGACTTCAGGATGATAGGTGAAGAAGGGGTATTAATGTCATTTTATGTTTTGAATTTGGTTCCCCCTTTTTGAGGGAGAGTTGAAATGTGTCGTTATTTATTTAATTTGGAAGATGGTGATATGTTGAATAGAATAGAAGGGTAGTTTTTGTATGGATCTTAATTGATTCATTTGTTGTAACTGGAAAAATGGAATGGTATGGTATGCCTCTAAAAAGTGACTTATCTTGCATACCTGTAAAGTCTTATATTTTTACTTTTAACCCTTATTGGATTATAGCCCCCTTTATTTACCGTGATATAATCTTCTAGCTTAACTTTATTTTTATCGTGAGGGTGTTAGTGTTGCTATCTTGATTTTGGAATGCTTTATTTTAGTACGGTTTGCTTTTTTATTTCTTTCTTGTGTAATCTGGAAATTTTTTAATATATGTATTCTATGACAAAAGAAATAACATAGACACAAATTTGTTCCAAATTAAGTACTTTTATGACAAAAGTAAAGTAATTCTTAAGAATTGTAATTGATTTTTATAATACATTTTTATAATCAAAGATATGTTAGACTATTTAATTTTTCTAAAAAATGTATCTGGGTTATGATAATATCTAAAATTTGAAAATTGTGAATAAAATTTAAATCACTTTTCTTATATATGAGGAAACCATTTATAATAAAAAAATATAAGGACAGAAAAAAAAATTCTAGATCTAAAGAATTTGAATTAAGGAGACTTGATGTTCATGCCAACAATGGATTATCTTATTATAAGGTAAATAATTTTTTACTAAGTTAATCCGTAAGTTTACATTTTATTTTTATTTAAAATAAGAGTTAGATTTGTTTTAAATACACCATTCAAAACAATCATGAATACAAATAACATAAAGTTATAACAATTTATAATATCTTATAACTATATATCATTTGCTAAAATATTGTACCAATAAATTAATTATAATACAAATATTTTAAAATGTGTGTTGTATCGATATTAATTATAATTTATATCAAAAAATAATTTTTTAACACTATTCATAATGGAAAAATAATATTAGAATTTGTTATTTTATATTTAAAAATTTGTACTTTTAGATATTGATATTTTTTAATTATTTTTTTGAAATTAAATATAAAATTTAATATTCTAAAAAACATATTTGTTGTAAAATGATGCATATAAACTGAAAAAGTTTCAAAGAATAACAATGGTAGAAAATATAAAACAAGAAAAATAAAATATTATTTGTCAACAATCAAATTTGATATGATGTTTTTTAGCTATGTAGGTAAAATATCGGTGTCTGACGTATGTTTTGTTTCAATATTCAGGATACAATAACAATGTATTTAAACAAACAGACACTCAAAGTCTTCAGAATACTTTGACCTTAAAATGATGCAAATTTCTTTCTTTCTTGTTTTTATTGCTAATAATTTTTAAATTTGATGCTCGAAAAACGATCTAAGGACCATGTATTTATAGGTGCAAGGCACATGTTAAAAGTAGGTAAATAAAATAACCATGTAGTAATAATATACCGTTCCATAAAGGTATCGATAAAAAAATGGATCTTGCTAATATTTCTAGAGGAAGATGACTGTTCAGAAAAATAGTAGCGAAAATTCAAATAATCAATTTCAGAAAATTGGTCACCTTGCAAGCTCAATATTTCATTAAATACTAAAAATGATATCAACCATATTATAGCATTTTCTTAATCTCCAATATAACGACTACTACTTTGGTTTGTATCTCGAGTCATTCCAAAATACGAATGGACAAGTAATTTTGAATTTAAGTGAACCATTTACCAATTTTAAAACCCAATTTCCAATAATTCTCACATGAATGAAATTGCCAAGTCTCAATGCATATGTAAAGCAGTTTGAGAGCGAGAGAGAAGAACATAAGAATATTGTGTCGAGAAAAGTATCTTTTGACCTTGAACGCTCTATAGTAAGGGTAATCAGATTTACTTGCTAACTAGTGAACATGATGCCTTGAACTATCCAACATTTGTATAAACCAATTCAACAGACTTTACATAGTATTCTTCCAAACATTGTTTGGTTCTCACAGTTGTGTCCATTGACAGTCCTAGACAATTCCTAGTATATCATGACTTATTATCGGAGAATGCAACCTTATAAGATCCTCTTAGGGCGACCTAACTCTTGTTATTCATATGAGCGATCTCTTCTCGAGCAGTCTCTGCAGTACTCTATCTTATATTATAAAAGATAAAATAACCATTAAAATCTTATTTATCTTTCACTTCTGCAGGTAGCACTCTCTACTTAGTCGTATGAATGGTTTAGGGAGGTCTCCCAACGACTCGTCCACAAAACTGCAGTTTCATGATTCAGTTTCTCGTTGAACCCATATTGTGGGATTTTCACTCTTTTAGGTAGGGTTTTTATTATACCAACTCAATTTTCATAGTCTTAAAACTCATCCCCCATTTGACAACGCCATTACTTTCTCTCTTTATAGATACTTCGTTAGTGGATCCGCTATATTATCCTTTGACCAAACATATAACTTCATTTGAGAGTAGTTATTTGACAGTATTGATACTTTATCTAAAGCTATAAAATTAGATCCATGGTGGATCAGACTACACTGTTTTCTTAGTCGATTTCTAAGAAAAAGATGCTTCTTCTAACATATAGACAAATTCAGTACTACAAATATGAAATTCACTGAAAATATGATGCAAGAAGTTATAAAGATGGTGTCTTTAAATCTGTTTCGTACACTTACACCTCAACCACGTGAAAACAAAGTTTTAGCAGCTTTTGATTTAGAAGATGAAGAACCTGCTATGGATCCAGCTTGGCTTTACAAATTGTGTATGAACTTTTATTAAGATTCATAGCTTCACCTGAAACTGATGCTAAATTAGCTAAAAGATATATTGATCATTCGTTTGTTCTTAAACTTCTTGATCTTTTCGATTCTGAAGATCCTCGAGAAAGAGAATATTTAAAAACGATTCTTCATCGTGTGTATGGTAAATTCATGGTGCATCGTCCGTATATTCGTAAAGCGATTAATAATATATTTTATCGATTTATATTCGAAACGGAAAAACACAATGGAATACCTGAGTTGTTAGAGATTCTCGGGAGTATAATTAATGGTTTTGCTTTACCATTAAAGGAAGTACATAAGCTATTTCTTGTTAGGACATTGATTCCTTTACATAAACCAAAATGTTTAGCTATGTATCATCAACAATTATCGTATTGTATTACACAATTTGTTGAAAAAGATTGTAAATTAGCTGATACCGTGATTCGAGGTTTGGTTAAGTATTGGCCTGTTACTAATAGCTCTAAAGAAGTTATGTTTATTGGTGAACTTGAAGAAGTTCTAGAAGCTACTCAAACACCTGAGGTTCAGAGATGTATGGTTATTTTATTTCGACAAATTGCTCGTTGTTTGAATAGTTTGCATTTTCAGGTATAAGAATTCTTTTAACGATTCGTGTTTTCAGACTTTTTAAATAGATGTATTTTGTTTATGACAGGTGGCAAAACGAGCTTTATTCTTATGGAATAATGATCATATCGAGAGTTTGATTAAACATCATCGAAAAGTTTTACTACCTATAATATTTCCGGCTTTGGAAAGAAATGCGAGACATCATTGGAATCAAGCTGTTCATAGTTTAAGTTTAAATGTTCGTAAGATATTTTATGATCTTGATAGTGAGTTATATAAAGAGTGTTTGATTAAGTTTCAAGAAGATGAAGCAAAAGAAGAAGAGGTTAAAGCTAGAAAAAAAGCTATATGGGAACGATTAGAAGAAGTTGCTGCGAAAAAAGCTACGAGTCATGAAGCTGTGATTGTTCATCGTGTGGGACCTACTACTCGTATGACTTCAGGATGATAGATGAAGGGGTATTAATGTCATTTTATGTTTTGAATTTGGTTCCCCCTTTTTGAGGAGAGTTGAAATGTGTCGTTATTTATTTAATTTGGAAGATGGTGATATGTTGAATAGAATAGAAGGGTAGTTTTTTATGGATCTTAATTGATTCATTTGTTGTAACTGAAAAAATGGAATGGTATGGTATGCCTCTAAAAAGTGTCTTATCTTGCATACCTGTAAAGTCTTATATTTTTACTTTAACCCTTATTGGATTATAGCCCCCTTTATTTACCGTGATATTCTTCTAGCTTAAATTTTTCTTATCTTTTTTGATTTTGGAATGCTTTACTTTAATATGGTTTGCTTTTTTATTTCTTTCTTCTTTGTATTTTCCACAGGATTGGTTGGTATATGTGACGTGTAATCTGTAATTTCTTTAATATATGTATTCTATGATAAATGAAACATCTGTGTAGACACAAATTTGTCCCAAACAAAGTAGAAGACAAGAATTATCACAAAACTAAAGTAAAGTTATCAAGTCAGCGAATTTTTATCAACTGTTCCACATAGAATTATACCCAACTATTACAGAGGATAAATTATCATTTTTACAAAAATTAAATATTTTATTATCAACTATCATAATAATACAAAAGGGGTGTTTAAACTGTTCAAGCGAATTGCCATGAAGAACATGAGTCAGATATATACCGTCATAATGCTACTTTGTAAAATTTGAAAATTATGATTAAAACTCTAAATTAACTCTTTATATATATATATATACAGAAACCATTTGTTAAAAAAACAAAGAAAGCGAAAAAATTCTAAACCTAATGATTTTGAATCAAGGAGACTTGATGTTTATACCAATAATATATGGATTATACTTATTATTCTTATTAAATTAATCCGTAAACACACACTTCATTTTTATTTAAAATAAAATTAGATTTGTTTCAAACATACAATTTAAAACAATTATAATACACTTCATTTTTATTTAAAATAAAAGTTAGATTTGTTTCAAACATACAATTTAAAACAATTATAAATAAAAACGATATAATGTTATAACATTTTATAATATCTTATACATTCATATCTTTTTCTTTTTGGACTAGTAAAAACATGAAAAAAAACATTCACCGAAGAAAAGAAAACTAAACAATATCAACCAATTTCAATCCTATTGAAAGACGTGAGAATTTTCTGAAAATCTAGGAGAAAAAATGAAACACTGGCTCCATCTCTAGCTGATTTGCCAAGAAGATTTGCTTTTCCGTTGAACCTTTGTGAAATAAAGACGAAGGAGATCGGACCCGCTTCTGTGCTAACCTAGATGATCTTTCGGATGATTGGATGAATTCTCCAGTTTGCCGCTGACATCTACCTAATACCTTGAATAAGTTCAAATTTATCTGAGAAGATAGTTTACCTAAAGCTCAAAAAATCCTTGCATTTATATGTGGCCTTAAAAACTGCCATAACTTCTTCTTCAATACTTGTGTTGCAATTGATAGTATCCTTGAGCTTTTCTTCATTTCCATTGTCCATTTTATTGATAAAAATTCCAATACCTGCATGTTTAAAAGGAACCCCAAAAGAAGCATCATAATATTAGGAATTAAACTATCCAAATTATCATTATTTCCAACATTATGAACATATTCAGTGTTTTGGTGACGGTTAACCGTAATATCTCTTCTCCATTCAATGCTATGTAATTCATGCATTTTGTTAGTAGCGTAAATATTTTTGTCACAATGAATGTCCTTGTCTTCATGAACCGGTTTCATTTTAGCTTTCCAAATGTTCCACATTGATATTATTTATGAGTCACCAATAACTCTTTGTTCCCATCCTGCTTCAACATAGACCTTTATGATATTTATAAACCAATCCCCTATTTCATCTTTTGAGCCTGAATGGGTTTTAATTTGAAGAGACGAACCTGCCCAAATGTATTGGCAAATCTTACAATTATTGAGAAGATGTTCAGTGGAGTCGACGCCATATGCACTCAAATATTTATGCACACTGTCTTTTAAAAAGATTTTTTCGTAGGTATACCGTTATTAAAAGCTTTCCAAATAAAGACATGATTTTTTTAGGTACATCAGATCCCCAAACCGTTTTCCACAGCTCTGTTTGGCACCTGTTAAATAAATTAGCATTTTGGGGTGAATAAACTATTACTTCGCTGGTTAAAACATTATATCCTGACTTAGTAGTATATGTGTCATCCTTAGAATGTGGCCAAATCATTTTATCGTTTGTACCTATATCTGTCAGAAATAATTTCTTATTTCAGGGATAATAGGATTAGGGAATAAATCGTCTAAAATTTCGTTATCCCATTCCAATGAGCTATGTTTCCAAAGCTTGCACACTTTGTCCAAACCGTTATACCTATATAATTCTTTAAAATAGTGGACACGTTAATTAATTATATATAAATTATTATACAAATATCTAAAAATGTGTGTTGAATCGATATTAATGATAATTTATATCAAAAATAAAAATTATAGCACTATTCATCATAGAAAAATAATATTAGAATTTGTTAATTCAATTTTTAAAATTTATACTTTTAGATATTGATATCTTAAAATTATTTTTCAGAATTAAATATACAATTTAATGACAACCTCATATATTCTGAAAGACATATTTGTTGTAAAATGATTCATATAAATTAGAAAAAGTTTTAAAGAATAACAATGGTAGAAAACATAAAACATGAAAAATAACATGTTATTTGTCAACACTCAAATTTGATCGGATTTTTTTTTTTTTAGGTATTTCAATCACATATCAGTGTCTAACATAAGTTTTACCTATAATCTTCAGGATTCAACAATTTAATCTATTTAAACAAATGGACACTCAAAGTCTTCGTAATACTTTGAGCTCAAAACAGATGCAAAATTATTTCTTTCTTGTTTATATTGCTAATAATTTTAAATTTGATGATTGAAAAACAATTTAATGACCATGTATTTATAGGTGCAAGACACATGTTAAAAGTAGGTCAAAAGATAACCATATAGAGAGATATACCGTTCCATAAAGGTATCGAGTAAAAAATGCTTCTTGCTAATTTTTCCAGAGGAAGATGAGCATTCAGAAAAATAGCCGCAGGATTCCAAAAAATTAATTTCAGAATAATTAGTCACTTTCCAAGTTCAACATTTCATTCAATATTAAATGATATTGACTATATTATAGCATTTTCTTAATCTCTAATATAACTACTACTACTTTGGTTTGTATTCCGAGTCATTCCAAACTACGCAAATTAAAGTAATTTTGAACTAAAGTGAACCATTTACCAATGTCAAAACCCATTTTCAACAATCCTCACATGAATTACCAGGTCTGAATGCATATGTAAAGCAGTTTGGGAGTGAGAGAAAAGCACATAAGAATATTGTGTCGAGAAAAGTAGCTTTTGACCTTGAACCCTTTTATAGTAAGGGAAATCAGATTTACTTGCTAACTAGTGAACATGATGTCTTGAACTATTCAACATTTGTGTAAACAAATTAAACAGAACTTACATAGTATTCTCCCAAACATAGTTTGGTTCTCACGGTTGTGTCCATTGACAGTCCCAGACAACTCTTGGTATTTAATATATAATTATCGTAGAATGCAGACTTATTAAATCCTCTTAGGATGGCCTAAGCCTTGTTATTCATATGAGCGGTCTCTACTCGAGTGGTCTTTGCAGTACTCTATCTTATATTATCAAAAATAAAATAACCATTAAAACCTTAGATTATCTGTCACTGTTGAAGGTAGAACTGTCTACTTAGTCATATGAATGGTTTAGGGAGGTCTTCCAATGACGCGTCGCACCAAGGTGTAGTTTTATGATTTAGTTTTCTCTTTGAACCTAGATTGTGGGATTTTCACTCTTTTTTGCAGGGTTTCTATTAGGTCAACTCAGATTTCATAGTCTTAAAACTGATACCCCTTGACAACGCCCTTACTTTCTCTCTTTGTAGATATTTGGTCAGCAAATCCGCTATGTTATCTTTTTACCAAACATAATAAATTGTGATAATTCCATATGACAGCAGTTGTTTGACAGTATTGTATCTATGACATATGTGTCTAGACTTACCATTATATATATCATTAGCGCCCTATCAATGAACTTCTAACTATCATAGTGTATGCAAATAACAAACACAAATTTAGGCCAATTAGGAATATTCTTTAAGAAGTTCTGAAGTTATTCAGTTTCTTCAAAAACTTTATCTGAAGGTATGAAATCAGATTCCATGGTGGATCAGTCTATCCTCGTTTTCTTGGTGGATTCCCAAGAACCATATGCTTCTTCTAACATGTACACAATTTCACTACTACAAATATGAAATTCACTAAAAATGTGATGCAAAAAGTTACAAAAATATGATGAGATTTTGACAAATTGCTCGTTGTTTGAATAGTTTGCATTTTCAGGTATGAGAATTCTTTTAAAGATTTGTGTTTTTGGACTTTGTTAATAGATGTATTTTGTTTATGAAAGGTGGCAGAAAGAGCTTTATTCTTATGGAACGATCATATCGAGAGTTTGATCAAACATCATCGAAAAGTGTTACTACCTATAATTGACAACACCCTTACTTTATCTCTTTGTAGATATTTGGATAGTGGACCCACTATGTTATCCTTTAACCAAACATAATCAATTGTGATAACTCCACTTGAGAATAGTTGTTTGACAGTATCGTGCCTACGAAATATATGTCCGACTTACCATTATACATATCCTTTACCCCACCAATGACCTTCTGACTATCACATTGTATGCAAAGAGCGGACACAAATTTAGGCCAATTAGGAATGTACTCTAAGAAGTTTTGAAGTCATTTGACTTCCTTAAAAACTTTATCTAAAGATATAAAATCAGATTTCATGGTGGAACAGATTACAGTCATTTTCTTAGTGGATTTTCAAGAAACAAATGCTTTTTCTAACATGTACACAAACTCATTGCTGCAAATATGAAATTAATATAAAATATGATGCAAGACGTTATAAAAATGGTGTCTTTAAATCTGTTTTGAACACTCACTCCTCAACCACGTGAAAACAAGGTTTTAGCAAATTTTGATTTAGAAGATGAAGAACATGCTATGGATCCAGCTTGGCCATTTACATATTATGTATGAACTTTTATTATGAATCACCGCTTCACCTGAAATTGATGCAAAACTCACGAAAAGATATATCGATTATTCATTTGTTCTTAAACTTCTTGATCTTTTCGACTCCAAAGATCCTCGAGAAAAGAAAATGTGAAAACAATTCTACATCGCGTGTACAAGAAATTCATGGTGCATCGTCTGTATATTTGTAAAGCTATTAATAATATATTTTACCGATTTATATTCAAAACTGAAAAGCATAATGGAACAACCGAGCTTTTAAGGTTCTCGGGAGTATAGTTAATGGATTTGCTATAACATTAAAGGAAGAAAATAAGCTATTTCTTGTAAGTACATTGATTCCTTTGCATAAACCAAAATATTTAGCTATGTATCATCAACAATTATCGTATTGTATTACACAATTTGTTTAAAAAGATTATAAATTAGCTTATACTGTGATTCGAGGTTTGGTTAAGTATTGGCCAGTTACTAATAGCTCTAAAGAAGTTATGTTTATTGGCGAACTTGAAGAAGTTTTAGAAGCTACTCAAACACCCGAGTTTCAGAGATGTATGGTTATTTTATATCGACAAATTTCTCGTTGTTTGAATAGTTTGCATTTTCAGGTACAAGAATTATTTTAATGATTTGTGTTTTTGGACTTTGTTAATAGATGTATTTTGTTTATGATAGGTGGTAGAAAGAACTTCATTCTTATGGAATAAGGATCATATCGAGAGCTTCGTTAAACATCATCGAAAAGTTATCTTGCCTATAATTTTTCTAGCTTTGGAAAGAAATGTGAGACATCATTGGAATCAAGCTATTCATATTTTAAGTCTAAATGTTCGTAAGATATTCTATGATCTTGATACTGATCATATAAAGAGTATTTGATTAAGTTTCAAGAAGATGAAGCAAAAGAAGATGGGGTTAAAGGTAGAAGAAAAGCTATATGGGAACGTCTAGAAGAAGTTGCTGCGAAAAAAGTTACGAGTCATGAAGCTGTGATTGTTCATCGTGTGGGGCCTACTACTCGTATGACTTCAGGATAAAAGGCGAAGGATTATTAATGTCACTTCACTACAAGAAAATGATCATTTAGCGACGGTTTTTTAGGGACGCGTCGCGTTAGCGTCCCTAAAAAAATTATAAATAACGATGCAAAAGTAAACGCGTCCTTAATTGTTGTATATGGCGACACTGTGTTTGAAGCGTCCCTATATGCTATTAATAGGGGACGCGTCTTATATATCGTCGGCATTTATTTTGCTATAGGGACGCTGTTGATTCACGCGTCCTTGTTTTACTTTTTCAAGACGCTATATATATAAGCGACGGTATTGATACACTAATTAAAGACGCAGTTACGTGAGCGTCGGTATTGACACACTAATTAGGGACGCGTCTGCATGAGAGTCGATATTAACACAATAATTAGGGACACAACTACATGAGCGTCGTCATTGACGCACTAATTAGGGACGCAGTTACACAAGCGTCAATGTTGACACGCTAATTAGGGACGCCGTTACATGAGCGTCGGTTATACTGGTAGCTCATATGGGACGCTTTTCGTTTTGCGTCTTTATTTTCACACTAATTAGGGACGCGACTATATGAGCGTCATGTATACTTAGCACATAAGGACACTTATAGATTTGCGTTGGGAATGTTGATAAACAAAAAAGTACAATTTTCAAAAAATTATCCTTAGATTAGTACAATTAACCACAAATATTAGTATCCAAGGGTAACGTAATTAAAAGTTACAACAATATCAATAAATTTGAGAATAAACTTGACAATGTGATGTACTTAAGACTTTAATCACAATTTAAATTTATAATTTTGAATATAACTTAAAATATTGTTTGTTAAAAACGAACTTGGAAAAAAAAACTATACTAGTGATTTTTCTATAAAAATGGACATCACAAATTCTTACGAGAAACAATAACCACGTATTAAATTATTTGTAAAATTTATTTTTAGACTATATTTAAAAAGTCTGGTGCACAAAATCATTAAACAAATCGTCATTCACATCGTGCCGCAACCAATCACCCTCTTCTAGATCTTGACGGACATAAGGCTCGCTTCTTGCGGACACATAGTCATCATCTTCTTCTTCGTCATCATTGTCTTCAAGATCTAATCCAATGTCCTCACCAATATCAAACAAGTCTCTAGGAACAGTTTTTATCACAACTTGCCATTCCGTGTTCAAAGGATCTTGCACATAAAAAACTTGTTGCACTTGAGATGATATAACAAATGGCTCACCGGTCATGCGCTAACCTGTATGTGACAGCCGTGAAAAATTAACCAATGTAAAACCGAATTCATATTTCTTCACTCCACGACCATGTGTCACGTCCGCCCAATTACATCGAAAAAGCACAACCTTTAATTGTCCAGTGTATTCTATTTCAATTATATCAGTCAGTTCCCCAAAATATTCCACTTCTCCTTCAATAAGATTTGGATCTCGAACTGAAGCAACACTTGGTGTTGTCGAAGTCAAGGCAACCCAAAAGTTTTGTGTTCGTTTCCCATGATTTGCTTCTTTTGTATGAAACCTATATCCGTTGCAAACATAACCTTTATAACTTGTTACAGCAGCAAATGGTCCTATAGAAAGCCATCTTATTTTATCGGAGACGTTCCCGTAGCCTATTTCCTTTACCTGTTTTGTGAAAAAAAATCTTTTATCCTATAAAAATAATACATATTCATGTGAATATATACTTAACAGATAATAGTTACATGTGTTTTGAACCACGAATGAAATTCCTCTGCAACCAGCCTTTGCAATGTACTTGAATTGTATCTTCTAGGCCGATACTTTTCAATCTTGTAACTTTTAAACAACCTACAGAAGAATGTACAATATTAATATGTTAATATATCACAATAGTCTTACAGTGTATAATTAAATAAGTTTCAACGAAAGACTCACTCAACAAACGGTTGTACTTCTTCAACATGCGACAAGACATATCGATGTCCTTGACCCAACGAAATCCTGTCCAGTATTTTATAAATAGGCGCTCCCATGCCTCTGCCACCACTAGGAAACAAATATATATCTCCTTCTTTTGGATTAACATCGTAATTACGACGTGGTCGATTAAAAACGGTTTCTATTCCATCCAAATATCTAGAACAAAAGGTGAGGGCCTCTTGTGTAATATAGGTCTCAGCGATTGACCCTTCAGGATGAGCTTTATTTCCCACATATTTTTTGAACACTCTCCAACTCCTTGAAGTTTTTAAAATTCAGTATATATTTTTATGTGATTAAATTATAAATATTTAGTAAAATACAATATACCTTTCAATTGGGTACATCCACCTAAATTGAA
The DNA here is from genome assembly GCA_029959085.1 of Nemophila menziesii. Classification (NCBI taxonomy): domain Eukaryota; kingdom Viridiplantae; phylum Streptophyta; class Magnoliopsida; order Boraginales; family Hydrophyllaceae; genus Nemophila; species Nemophila menziesii. The sequence goes on from JARWIR010000005.1 coordinate 12,875,481, forward strand.
CAGGGCCTCCAAGTTTTACCTCGTCCGCAAGATGGATGATCAAATGAACCATAATTGTAAAAAATGAAGGAGGAAAACATCTTTCCATGTGACATAATAATAATATAGATCGAGACTTCACCGTATCCATGTCTTCAACGTTGATTGTTTTTGAGCATATCGCCTTGAAAATGCTACTTAATTCGATTATGAGTTTTGTTACTTGTTTGGTCATAGACGTCCGCAACGCAACCGGAAGCAAATCTTGCATCAAAATGTGATAATCATGAGTCTTAAGGGACTGTAACTTCCTCTCCTTAACATTAATACCCCTTGATATATTTGATGCATAACTATCAGGCATTCGTACATGGTGTAACACCTTGAAAAACATATCTTTCTCTGTTCTAGTCATTGAGTAACATGCCGGAGGATTTTTTTTTACCATTAGGTTGCTCCACTGGGTGAAGTTGTCGTCTTATACCCATTTCCACCAAGTCTTGGCGAGATTTTGAATTATCTTTACTTTTTCCCTTGATATTCAAAAATGTTGCAATTACATTATCACAAACATTTTTCTCAATATGCATGACATCTAGATTATGACGCAATGTATTGAACTCCCAATAAGGCATAAGGCAACTTAAAGAAAACACTTTTTTTCTTCCATAAGATAGAATCACTGGAACCCACATCATCCTCATATTCCTCGTCCAAATCATATGAGTCAGTCCTTGTAATTCTAGGTCTTTTTCTCCTAGAGGTGGTCGCCTCATTACTTGTACTACTTGTGTGCTCATCCATGAAATTAACTCTTTCTAATTGCCTAAGCGCATCTGACCCAGATAGTGTAGTTGGTGCATTTCTCCATTCTTCTGTGCCATAAAAAAATTGTGGTTGTGTCCGAAACTTATGCGAGTCACCTAACCAACGACGGTGCCCTAGATAACAAAATTTCCCTCCATGCTTTAACCACTTTGATTCCGTCTGGTCAGCGCAACATGGACATGCATATGTACCTTTAGTACTCCATCCTGATAGATAGGTATATGCTGGAAAATCATTTAAAGTCCATATCAATGCAACTCGCATAAAAAACATTTCATTACTAGTCGCATCGTATGTTTCCACCCTATCCCACAACTGTAACAATTCATCGATGAGTGGCTGAAGAAAAATATCAATTTTATCACCTGGTGAGTCTTTTCCTGGGATGAGCATTGACAAAATAAATGACGTCTGCTTCATGCACAACCATGGCGGTAAATTGTACGGAATCAAAATGACAGGCCATATACTATATGGATTATTGGAGTCCGCAAAGGGATTAAAACCATCACTCGCTAATCCAAGTCGAATATTTCGAGAATCCGAAGCAAAATCAGGATATTTATTATCAAAATCCTTCCACGATTGTGAATCTGCCGGATGCCTTAAAGGAAAAGAAATTCAAGGTTCTCCAAGGATAATTGCTGGAGATGATGATGATGATTTGACTGTCGAGATTTAATGATCATTGCAAAGGAGGTACCTCGATCTTTTTATTACTGAGTTCAATTGTTCGTAAAAAATCATGTTTTGTTATATATATGCAGTATGTCAAAGCAGAAGAAATGTTAGTTAAGCCTAAACAATTATCAGATGATTTGACTGAGGAAGAATATAACGAGGTAATTCACTGATTTAGATTTTGCACATGAAAAATAATAAAAGATAATCTATTTCCTGGATGTTTCTTTGAAGTGTGTTAAAGAAGATATTTTAAGGATGAACACAAACCAATACAGAAGAGGATGTTTCCTTTATCAAGTCGAGATAGAAAAACAAAGTGTTGTTTCTAAGGAAAAAGAAGCTCCTCATCATTGTCCAAGGAAGCCAATGATGAAAAACGAACGAATATATATATTTCTGGTGGAGAGGGGAGTAAATATATATATATATTCACGGACGAATATATATGAACAAAATAAATAATTGGTTTAGTGGATAAAAACAATGCCTAATATGCTATACATTCTAGGTTCGACTCTTACCCAATTATTTTTTATTTAGCATCTAAATATATACTAATATATAAGCTAACTTTGATTTAGTTTTACTTAAAATTTAAATTTTTCATAATTAGTTATAATTTTTCTTACATATACTTATGAATATTTCACGTACATATTAAAGTAAATTAAAAAATAGAGACACTTACAAGAACAAGAACTGGAGTGGTTAATTTGTTAATTTCTGTAATACTTCCTGTTGAATCTCCTATCCAATCATTGCTTGGATTGATTAACTGACAAAGATCATTATAAAAAGTTAAATAAACAAAGCTTTAAAAAAATAAGCTAAGAAATTATGTATAAAATAAAAAAGAAACTCACACATAATTATAAGTTTCAACCCTTGTAATTTGTTTTGGAATAGAAGAAAAAATTTAGTATCACTCGTTACTTAAATAAACAAAGAGAAGGAAAGGTGGAAGGTTTTCTTTTAATTAAGATATTAATATATTAAAATTAATAGTGAAGTTATTTTTGACAAAAAAAACATTAAAATGGAAAACGGCTGATCTAATGGAATATTAGGACTTAAGTTTGGATATAATTAAGTAAAAAAGGAAAATAATTCATAACAAATAAAAATTAATCGTCAAACATAAATTAATCTTTATATTTAAGTTACATATCATATAATAAAAAATAAAAAAAATAAAAAAATTGGTGTTCCCGCTCTTAGTTTCATCTATTTTTTTTAATAGTTAAAATATAACACTTATTTCAAACAGACTCTTTGCATTCTCATTTTCATTCACGCTTCATTCTTCATTCTCATTCTCATTTTCATTCACGCTTCATTCTTCATTCTCATTCACTCTTCTTTCTTCACCCAGGTAAAATCTATTTCTATTTCATTCTTATTCAAGTTTCACTCTTCGTCAAGGTAAAACCCATTTCTATTTCATTTTCATTAACGTTTCACTACCCAGGTAAAAACCCATTTCTATTTCATTCTCATTTTCATTTACGTTGCACTCTTTACCCCCTCTTTATCCAGGTAAAACCCATTTCTATTTCAATATCATTCACGTTTCACTCTAGGTAAAACTCATGTCTGTTAACCCTAGCAAATAAAACTCCTATTCAATCTCAATCATATGTATATTTTTATATTTTTAGTTTATCGTTGGTATTCTAAACATATACTGCAATTTTCTAAAAGAGACTAATTATTATGGGTTAATACTTATATTTAATTTGTGTTTTACTTTTCATAGGATGGCAAGATTATCTCGTAGGCTTAGAACGGCAAATACAAGTACACCAACCACGCCTTTGGATGATACTACCATTGAAACTGAAATTCCAGATCAAGTTGTGAATCCATCTTCTAATGGTAATGTCATTTTCTAATTATTTGATTTAAACCTATATAAATATTAAATTAAACATGGGTTCTGTTGAATGTTTTACTCTGAGAAAGCTTTAGTAAACATTTGATAGCTTACTGTATTGTTTTTTCATTTTGCAGACAACCATGGACGTGTCCCAAGAGGGCCAACACTATTAAGGAGAGTTCAGAACAAGGCTAACACAAAAAAAGTAGAAGTTTCTTGTAACCAATTTGGCCAAGCTATTGGTAAAAATGCGGTCCAATTCGAAACCATGTGTGGAATCGTAGCTAGAAACTCGGCCTTAGCCCCTCTAACTTTTGAAAGGTGGGATAAGATGCCCACTTCTTTCAAAGATGATCAACTGAATTACTTAAAAGTAAGTTTTACTCTAAAAGATTCATTTTTTATATATTTTTTCAAAATATATCTCTTATTTCGGTTGGTTTCTTGTACATATAGCAATATTATACCTTTGACGAAGAGACTATGAAGAATTATATCTTCAAAGACATCGGAAAAAAATGGAAATCGTGGAAGCACGAATTACGAAGAAAGCATTATGAGCCTAAACAATCAAAAGAATATAACATGAACAAAACTGTAGCTGGAAAAGATGGAAGAGTCGACCCGGTTCAGTGGAAATTCTTGGTCAATCTTTGGACTACTAAAGAATTTGAGGTAATGATATCTTATTTTGTTAAAGAGATTTTTTAAAATATATTTCCGTGTATGAGGACAGTGGACTTTAAAAACGAAAGAAGAATAAAAATCTTTGAAAAACAAAAATAAACTAACCAAAAAATTTGGATCAGTCAAGTAGCGAACTATTTATGTTAGCTAAATTTATGTAATAACATCTTATATATAGGATTCCATGTAATTAAACTTTATACAATTAGACTTTAGAGTTCTTTTTTTTGAGAAACTTTAAACCACTGTTCCGTATCCTTTTCCAATTAGTTTATCATCTTGTATGTATATAATTACACTAATTAGTTTTCCAGGAGAATAACAAAGATTATAATTTTCATCTTTATTTATAAATGTTGAAATGAAGGAAATATCTGCAAATGCAAAAGCTAGCCGAATGGCACTTCAAGTACCTCATAATTGTGGAAGACAGGGGTATGCTTCATGACGTCATGAGATGGTATATAATTTTTTTATGCTAATAGAAACTATTTAAAAAGATCAGAAATAGTTTTAAAAATTGATTTTTGTAGGCTCAAGAGAATAATGGTGTTCCAGTCAGCGAAATTGAATTTTTTAGGAAAACACACACGAGCAAAAATGGTAAAATGCATGATGAAGCTGAAAAAATTTATGTAAGTATTTAAGATTAAAATCTAAGTGAAACTATTACTACTTTGAGTTTTGCAAAATAAGAAAGAGTTTTTTTCTTTTATAATATGACAAAATTCTTATCTTTCTTTATATATTTATTTATTTATGCAGTATGATGCCCAATCCTTATTTGATCAAAGGAAAGAAGCCTGCGAAGAGGGAGAAGATCTATATGAATTGGAGTTTCAAGCTATGAGAGAAACTAGAGGTGAAGATCGCTATGGACGAATGAGAGGTTATGGATTAGGACCTACACCAACAATGGTATATGGTCCGAAGAGTATTTCGACAAATTCACAACAGAAAATGGAAAAACAGATTAATCAGATGCAAGCACAACTGATTGAAGCACGGCTGCAAGTTCAAGACGCTCATTCGCAAACTCAAGAAGTTCGGGAAGAAGCACGGTCACAGGCTGAGATATATGCTCAAGGTCAAGTTCAACTACAAACTCAACTGCAGGAATCGTTAAAACAGCAAGCTCAGTTGCAAGCTTAAATGAATTTAATGTTCGAACAGATACGTGCTTTCCAAGCTGAAAAAAAAATAAACAGTTATTGTGTTTTTGGACAAAGTATGTGTTTTGAAATCATGTTTGATACTTATTTGACTTAATTTGTTTTTGATGGAGTTGATAAGAATATTTTGAATGTAATATTTTTAAACTACCTTTTTCGTGTTTTAATTATGAAATTGAAGTTGAATTTGAATTTAATTAGTCTAAAAAACTAATATAAATGATTATTTATGATATTTAAATTTTAAGAGCGTGGGCATTTTAATTGAATATTATCGACGCAAGCTTAAGTGTTGGCATTTTGTTTGAAAAATTACCAACGCGTAGCTAGAAAGCGTCTTCATATACTTTAAGACATTAAGGACGCAATGCTGATATGCGTCGATATATATCACATTAAATAGCCGACGCGTAGCTAGGTATCGTCGTCATTTACATTAAGACATTAGGGACGCAATCAGACTTGCGTCGACATATAACACACAAAATAGTCGACGCGTGGAGCAATAGCGTCTGTAATGTGTATAACCCATTTAGTGACGCTATACTAATTAAGGACGCTATACTAATTAAGGACGCTTGGCAACACGCGTCCCTAATAGCACACCTTAATAGAGACGCTTCGCTAACAACGTCGTTAATAAAAAACGACGGTCGCATAGCCGACGCAGCGTAGCGCGTTGGCAAAATTTTTGGAGACGTGCCGTTTGCGTCCCCGAAAGTAAAAAATAGCGTTGTTTTTCTCTGTTTTCTTGTAGTTATGTTTTAAATTTGCTTCCCCCTTTGAGGGAGAGTTGAAATATCGTTATTTTTTTATATTGGAATATGGTGATGTTGAATAGATTAGAGGTAGTTTTTGTATGGATCTTAATTGTTTCGTTTGTTGTAAGTGAAAAAATGGTATGGTATAGTATGCCTCTAAAGTGTCTTATCTTGCGTTCCTGTAAAGTCTTATATTTTTACTTTAACCTTTATTGGATTATAGCCGTTTATTTACAATGATATTCTTCTAACTTTAACTTTTTCTCATGAGGGTGTTAGTGTTGCTGTGTTGATTTTGGAATGCTTTATTTTAGTATGGTTTTCTTTTTTATTTCTTTCTTATTTGTATTTTTTTTCTAAGATTGGTTGGTATATGTGCAATCTGTAAATTATTTAATACATGTATTCTATGATAAATGAAATAACATAGACACAAATTTGTTCTAGACCAAGTATCAGACAAGCAGTATGACAAAAATAAAGTAATTCTTAAGAAATATGATGATTTTTAAATAAAAAGATTGCAATACTTTTTTATAATTAAGACATGTTATAGTAAAAAATATACAAGTCACAGAATTACAGAGTTACAGAATTTTTTATTTTTCTAAAAAAAACGTATCGAGTCATGATAATTTCTAAAATTTGAAAATTGTGAATAAAACTTTAAATTACTCTCCTTATATGTGGAAACCATTTATAATAAAATAATTTATACAAGGAAAGGAAAGAGAAAAAATTGTAGACCTAAAAAATTTGTATTAAGGAGACTTGATGTTCATGTTAATAATATTTGGATTACTCTTATTATAAGGTAATTAAAATCTTGTTAAATTAATCCGTAAGTTTACATTTCATTTTTATTTGAAATAAGAGTTAGATTTGTTTTAAATACACAATTCAAAACAACCATGAATAAAAATAATATCAAGTTATAACAATTTATAATATCTTATAACTATATATCATTCTCTATAATATTGTACCAATTAATTAATTATATATAAATTATTATACAAATATCTTAAAATGTGTGTTGAATCGATATTAATTATAATTTATATCAAAAAATAAAAATTATAACACTATTAATAATGGAAAAATAACATTAGAATTTGTTAATTCATTTTAAAAATTTTGTACATTTAGATATTGATATTTTTTAAATATTTTTCAAAATTGAACATTAAATTTGATATTCTAAAATACATATTTGTTGTAAGTTTCAAAGAATAACAATGGTAGAAAATATAAAACAAGAAAAATAAAGTATAATTTGTCAACACTAAAATTTGATCTGATGTTTTTTAAGTTATCTAGGTCAAATATCGGTGTCTAACATATGTTTTTCTTCAATATGCAGGATACAATAACATATCTATGTAAACAAATGGACACTCAAAGTCTTTCGAATACTTTGAACTCAAAATTATGCAAAATTCTTTCTTTCTTATTTTTAATGCTTATAATTTTAAATTTGATAATCGAAAACGATTTAGTGACCATGTATTTACATGTGCAAGGCACATGTTAAAAGTAGGTAATAAAATAAAATATCCATGTAGTAAAAATATATCGTTCCATAAATGTATCAATTAAAAAATGGTTCTTGCTAATTTTTCCAGATGAAGATGACTGTTCAGAAAAATTGCCGCGGGAATTTATATAATTAACTTCAAAAAATTAGTCACTTTTCAAGATCAATATTTCATTCAATACTAAAAATGATATTTACAATATTATAGTATTTTCTTCTCCAATATAACGACTATTACTTTGGTTTGTATCCCGAGTCATTCCAAACTACGAATGTAAAAGTAATTTTGAACTAAAGTGAACCTTTACCAATTTTAAAATCCAATTTTCAATAATTCTCACATGAATGAAATTGTCAGGTCTCAATGCATATGTAAAGCAGTTTGAGAGCAAGAGAGAAGCACATAAGAATATTGTGTCGAGAAAGTAGCTTTTGACCTTGAACCCTCTAAGGGTAATTAAATTTACTTGCTAAATAGTGAACGTGATGCCTTGAACTATTAACATTTGTGTAAACCAATTCAGCATATTTTACATAGAATTCATCCAGACATTGTTTGGTTCTCACAGTTGTGTCCATTGATAGTCCTAGACAAATTTTGGTATTTTATGTCTTATTATCGAGGAATGCACCCTTATAATATCCTCTTAGGGTGACCAAACTCTTGTTATTCATATGAGCAATCTCTTCGTGAGCGGTATCTGCAATACTCTATCTTATATTATCAAAGATAAAATAACCATTAAAATCTTAGATTATCCTTCACTTCTGCAGGTAGCACTATCTACTTTGTCGTATGAATGGTTTAGGGAGGTCTCCCGACGACTCACCGCACCAACTTGCAATTTCATGATTCAGTTTCTCTTTAAACCTAGATTGTGGGATTTTCACTCTTTTAGGTAGGGTTTTCATTATGTCAACTCAATTTTCATAGTCGTAAAACTCGCCCCCCTTTGACAACGCCCTTACTTTCTCTCTTTGTGGATACTTGGTTTGTGGATCCGCTATATTATCCTTTTACCAAACATAATCAATTGTTATAACTCCATTTGAGAGTAGTTGTTTGACAGTATTATGCCTACGACACATGTGTCTAGACTTACCATTACACATATTATTTAGCGCCCTACCAATGACCTTCCGACTATCACAGTGTATGCAAAGAGCATACACAAATTTAGACCAATTATGATTATCCTCTAAGAATTTTTGAAGTCATTCGACTTCCTCAAAGACTTTATCTAAAGCTATAAAATTAGATCCATGGTGGATCAGACTACACTTGTTTTCTTAGTGGATTTCTAAGAAAAAGATGCTTCTTCTAACATATACACAAATTCACTACCGTAAATAGAAAATTCACGGAAAATATGATGTAAGAAGTTATAAAAATGGTGTCTTTGAATCTGTTTCAAACACTCACTCCTCAACCACGTGAAAATACGGCTTTAACAACTTTTGATTTAGAAGATGAAGAACCTTCTATGGTTCCAGACTGGCCTCAATTACAAATTGTGTATGAATATTTGTTACAATTCACCGTTTCACCTGAAACTGATGCAAAACTGGCGAAAGATATATCGATCATTTGTTTGTTCTTAAACTTCTTGATTTTTTTGACTCTGAAGATCCTCGAGAAAGAGAATATTTGAAAACAATTTTACATCATGTGTAAGGGAAATTCATGGTGCATCGTCCGTATATTTGTAAAACTAGTAATAATATATTTCATTGATTTATTTTCGAGATGAAAAAGCATAATGGAATAGCTAAGATTTTAGAGATTCTAGGGAGTATAATTAATGGATTTGCTTTACCACTGAAGGAAGGAGACAAGCTATTTCTTGTTAGGACATTGATTCCTTTGCATAAACCAATTTTTAGCTATGTATCATCAACAATTATCGCATTGTATTACACAAATTCTTGAGAAACATTGTAAATTAGCTGATATTGTGATTTGAGGATTGGTTAGGTATTGGTTTGTTATAATAGCTCTAAAGAAGTTATGTTTCTTGGTGGACTTGAAGAAGTTTTAGAAGGAACTCAAACACCTGAGTTTCAGAGATGTATAGTTACTTTGTTTCGACAAATTGCTCGTTGTTTTAATAGTTTGCATTTTCAGGTATGAGAATTCTTTCAATGATTTATGTTTTTGTGACTTTGTTAATAGATGTATTTTGTTTATGACATGTGGAAAAAAGAGATTTATTATTATGGAATAATGATCATATCGAGAGCTTGATTAAACATCATCGAAAAGTTATCTTGCCTATAATTTTTCCAGCTTTGGAAAGAAATGCGAGACATCATCGGAATCAAGCTGTTCATAGTTTAAGTCTAAACGTTCGTAAGATAATTTACGATCTTGATACTGAGTTATATAAAGAGTATTTAATTAAGTTTCAAGAAGATGAAGCGAAAGAAGAAGAGGTTAAAGTTAGAAGAAAAGATATATGGGAACGTTGAGAAGAAGTTGCTGCAAAAAAAGCTACGAGTCATGAAACTGTGATTGTTCATCGTGTGGGGCCTACTACTCGTATGACTTCAGGATGATAGGTGAAGGGGTATTAATGTCATTTTATGTTTTAAATTTGCTTCCCCCTTTTGAGGGAGAGTTGAAATGTCGTTATTTATTTATTTTGGAAGATGGTAATGTTGAATGAATTAAAAGGTAGTTTTTGTATGGATCTTAATTGATTCATTTGTTGTAGCTGAAAAATGGAATGGTATGGTATACATTGGCGAATGTAGAAATAAAAACGAAGGTGGGCTTGAATAATAAAGGGGTTTTGGGCAAAGCCCCTTAACCTTTTTTTTTTGTATTTAATAAAATCACATGATTGATAAAAGGTTTCAAAATCAACCTACACAATACTATGTAATCATACTAAAATAAGAGAATCTTAATAATATAATTAAAAAAATTTACAAAAATTTAAAGAATAGCTGATATTTGATGATAAAATTAGTAGTATAGGTTACAATTTGAATTGTGTAAAAAATTTAATATGAGTAAAATATAATTTTAAGGTTAATATTTTTAAATAAAGTTAAATAGGATAAATATTTAATGATATATTAGATTTTAAAAACAATTAGATAAATCAAACTATTTTTTTTATAATTTGAGGGTAGGGTTAATCCCACCATTTGTATTAGTAGATCCGCCTTTGCTTGCCAACGGGTTGTAATGTTTCATTTGGAGACATATTCACCTTCTAGGTTCGAACCCCATCAGCTCCCCCCCCCCCCCCCCCCCCCCTTCCCTCCCTTTTTTTTGCTCTATAACAATAAAAAATAAAAAATAAAATAACATATATTTCGTTTAATTTCTTCAAATTACATGACTCAGTTTTTCATTTAATTTCAAATAATTTTAACCAAGTGAATAAATTAGGTTAATCTTTACAACTTGAATAAACATATCAATATCCGAATTATTGCTTTAAATTAAACCACCGACTATCATTGCAAACATAATCGATACTTGGATAAAATCCCATTTGACCAACCTATCTATAAAATATCCTATAGTATTAGAATATCACATATGTCATTTACCTTTAATAATTAGTAAAAAACATACAAAAGCATTTAATTATATTTAAGTTCCTCAATTTTTTTTCTTTCCTAAAAATCCTAAATATTATTTCAATTGACATGTGCTTCCTTTTCTACCATCACTGATTTTTTTTTTGACGGGTAAGAAAATTCAAAATCGAATACAGACAAACCAACTACCATCACTAATTAATTTGCTTGTTTTTTTGTTCTAAAAGCTTCCATTTAATGTGCTAGTTTATATAAAAGAAACGACCATAAATAATGGTAGAGAATTCCAACAAGTTTTGCTCTGTTTTTTTTTTTTTTTGGACGAAGTTTTGCTCTGTTCATGGGGATGAAATTCACAAACAAGGTGGTGGTTTATCAGTACTCTTTTCGTCCATTTTTATTTGTCCCTCTTTTTAAAAGGAGGTGTCCAACCATATTTGTCCAATTTATATTATTAAAAATAATTTCTCCCATTATTCCAATATCACCCCTACTTAATTAGTTAGAAACAATGGTGAATTAAATGATAATCTACTTAATAAATAAGGACAATATAGTAAAGTAGGAGTGTATTTAATGTCTTTTTATACCACAAAAAATAAGACAAATATAAATGGACGGAAGAAAAGAAGTATAAATTACTCACTGAATTCTACGTTTACACGTACACACTACTTTTTCTGTTAAGACATCTCTAAAGATATTCACGTATTACCATCTTTAATTTGAGATCAAATTTTTATTGGGAGATCGATTTTTGATGTTCAAACTTTCGTATTCATGTTGTAGAAATTTAAACCAAGAATTGTTGCACCTTAATAAAATTATAGGATAATTTCGTTTTTAAATCTAAATACACATATTTTTTTATAAGATTAGGCTATGTAATATTTTAGTTTTTATTATAAGCTTCATTTATCATATTTCTTCTAAATTTAGACTACTATTATTTTTTCTCTAAATTACCCTTTTTTTATTTAAATTTATTATAATTAATAAATAAATTATTTATTTTATCATCACCATAATTGCTGGACAGTCAACAACGGTCAACTTCGGTGGTCAATGGTCAATTTTGACGAGTTTTTTTTCTGGGCGGCCACCGGTCAACTCCGGTGAGGATTTTTTTTAACTTTTTTACAATTATCGGATAAAAATATATCATTGTGATTTTTTTTGAATTTTTCTGATTTTTAATTTTTCCAGCTCCGACGGATTTTGTCGAATAACTGTACCGGAACTGCAACTACAATTTGTAGTTGCGCACCTACAGAAGTGTAATTGGCAACTACAGAAGTGTAGTTGTGCAACTACAAAATTGTAGTTGTGCATCTACAGAAGTGTAGTTGTGCAATTACAAAAGTGTAGTTGTGCAACGACAAAAGTGTACAACTACAAAATTGTAGTTACGCAACTACAAATGTGTAGTTGTGCACTACAACGTTGACTGCCTGTCAAAGCCGAAGTTGACCGGTGCCCGCACAGAATTAAAAAAAAAAAAAAACTCGTTGGAGTTGACCGATGGCTGCCCAGAAATTAAAAAAAAAAACCTCGTCGGAATTGACTGGTAACTGCCCAGATTCGGGACGGCTACCAGTCACTCCGGCGAGATTTTTTTTCTTTTTAAAATTCGGAATGGCCATCAGTCAACTCCGGCGTTGACCGGTGGTCAACGTCGGTCAACTTCGGAGAGCATTGCAAAAAAATCATCTTGTGCGGAGTCATTAAACAAAAAGTGTGCGATAGTTGATGAAAAGACAATCTTTTTTCATAATCTAAAATTGTCTTCAATTGAGATCGATAGTTGGCCTAGTGGTTAGGTTACTCCGCAGAGATCAAGAGGTCCTGGGATCGAATCTTATTGGAGTCAATTACTCCGAGTCCAAAGTGGCTCTCTCATGTATTAAAAAAAAATTGTCTTCAATTTGACAACTAAGCCAAGTGATGAGTTAATATTATCTTTCACAATTTCCACCAACTAAGCACAGTGTCTTAGGTGGCACACACGTCAGCATCAACATCACGCACGTTTACCGTTGAATTCAAACCTCAAAGGAGAAACTTCTAAGGAGAAGCTTCTCTTTACCTTTGAATTGAACCATTCCTCTAAATTTCTCAAAACCCCAAATAGCCATACACATAAATTACCCACATTAAACTTTATATGTATGTATATGTCTATAAGTTGGTGCTTATTTTTTGAAAATGCCTAGTGTAACTGTGAAATTATACAGCATACTCTTCAAATTTTACCTCAAACGTCGATTGCAAACCCTAGCTGAAACCCTCATTTCAAATCCCAAATTTATTAATTCTTCATATGGCGTTTCTTCCCGCCCTGATGAAACTATTGCCTCCGCTAATCCCAGTTTTTTCAACGACGGAGTTGCCACCAAAGACCTCCATATTGATCCTTTGACTTCTCTCTCAATACGAATTTTCTTACCGGAATCCGCCGTGATTTCCCCCAGTTCGGTTAAGATTAAGCTTTCCGGTGACAAACTGAAGATAAAAAACGGGATTTACGGAGGTTACTCACCTGAGAAAAACTGGAGAAATTGTAGAAAATTGCCAGTGATTTTACAGTTTCACGGTGGTGGCTGGGTAGGTGGTGGACATGACACCGTGGCAAATGATCTGTTTTGTAAGAGAATGGCGAAGCTGTGCGACGCAGTGGTGGTAGCTGTCGGGTATAGATTAGCACCAGAGAGTAAATATCCAGCTGCTTTTGAAGATGGAGTTAAGGTATTAAATTGGTTAGGTAAACAAGCTAATTTAGCTGAGTTTAGTAAGTCTAATCGGAATAGATGGCTTGGTGATGGAGAGGGAAAACGGAGACAAATAGTCGATGGATTTGGTGCTTCCATGGCTGAACCATGGTTAGCTGCTCATGCTGACCTTTCTAGGTATAATTGATTAATTTCTAACTCTTTTAAGCTTTCGAATCTAATTTTATTATCATATATTATGGATTAAAGGTGTGTTCTCCTTGGAGTAAGCTGTGGGGCCAATATAACAAATCACGTTGCACAAATAGCTGTTTCAGCCGGAAAACTTCTAGATCCGGTAAAAGTGGTGGCACAAATATTAATGTACCCATTCTTCATCGGAACTACACCTACACGTTCAGAGATTAAGTTAGCAAATTCTTACCTTTACGATAAAGCAATGTCTATTCAAGCATGGAAGCTTTTCTTTACAGAAGATGAATATAATCTTGACCATCCAGCTGCTAATCCATTATCATTTGAAACAAACATGCCTTTGAAAAAGATGCCTCCAACACTTACAGTTGTGGCGGAACATGATTGGATGCGTGATAGAGCAATTGCTTACTCAGAGGAACTTAGAAAAGTCAACGTGGATGCACCGCTTCTTGATTATAAAGATGCTGTACATGAATTTGCTTCTCTTGATGTTCTTCTTAAGACACCACAAGCTCAAGCTTGCTCTGAGGATATTGCTATTTGGGTTAAGAAATATATTTCACTTCGAGGACATGAGTTTTCTTACTAGGTAATTAAAGCTTTGAGTGTTGAGGGAGCAATATTCAGATTCTCCTGAAGTGGAATATGAAGGAATATAGGTTCTTTTCCATAATTCTTTTGTAAAAAAATTTGTTCATTTTTTTGTAAAATATTTAGCATTTTTGTTAGATATGAATATAGGAGAATTATAACACTATTTTTTTTTATTTTTTTAAGGGATATTGAGGTCTCTTAATTTATATGCGATAAACATTTTGGCATTACAGAGAGCCAGTTGGGATTTCAACAAATCTGTAAAGATCCTAATGGGACTATCACTGTGCAAAAGACCCATTTGGTGTCGATTGAGATTAGAGGAGATACTTGCGATCCAAATTTTCCATATCAAAGATGCCTCTTTAACAATTTTCCTTTTCACATCAGTTTGTCATTTATCATTTCAGGTGATAGTACTTCAATTTCAAATCCTCTTTTATATTCTTGTCAAATAACTTAGCCCACACTCCTACACTCTTTTCATTATCCAACTAATCATTATTCAAAAACTCAAAATGTTCCACAAAGGTATTTGTACTTGGTAGAGCGAAATTCTCCTTACCTATCCTATCTATCCTATCTCTGCAGTTACACTTCTGAAAATCCACATTATTTTTCGAGACAGCCGCACTGTGCTCTAAACCGTTCAAACTCGAGTTTTTTGTAAATCTATACCAATTTAAAAAAGTATTTACAATTTTATACTATATCAAACAATATTTGCAAAATTATATCATTTCTGAACTTGAAGTTCCGAAATGTGTGATACGCTACCACTCACCTCACTCCAAATAAACAAAGCAATGTGCGTTATTTTTTTTTAAAATAATTTATAGAGTAATGCTGGAAATCATTTCAAATCATATCACACTTTAATCACTTCTTAGGTGGATTTTAAGTGGACCAATCATGTGATTTATTTTTACTGATTGTTTTTTCCTTTCTTTTATGATTAGTCCACATAAAGAGCGATAAAAAGATAATGTGATTTGAGGTGATATCCAGCATTACTCAAATAATTTTTTTTTAAATTAAAGTTTATTCTACACTAATTTAATTTTAATATACTTAATTCTATTTTTTTTAATTTTAATATACTTAATTTCTGAAGGTTACCATAGCCGAGAAACTTTCAGAAATTAACCGATCCCGAGTCTCGAGAACTGGGGTATCAAAGAATGATACCCTCTTCCAAACCGGTTATTTGCCTATCTTTACGCACGGTAAGGTCCGTCATCCCGTTCAATGACGCGACAGATGTATGAAAAGCATGTTTCCATGTTCTTCCGCTATCGGGATGATCCGCTTGACGAACGGCTTGACTTTCCACCATGCAGTTGGCAGCAACCTGAACCTTGAATAATTTTAATTCATATATAATATGATTTCTATTTATGTACCGCCAACTTACTTGAAAAAATTATACCCAAGGCCTCTATTTACACCAGGAATCGCTCGTTATACCTCCAAGGTTTGCCAAAGATCATAAGTACATGTACATTCCTAACAACAAAACTAATATACCATTAGTAATATTCAACGCTGCATCATAATTAATTTTAAAGTAATTAATAAGAGGGGGTCCATTCATTCATTCTCTAAATATGTGAATACACTAAACTAAAAACATTCTTCTTTGGTCGAAAAACATAAGAAAACATTCACTATGATTAAAAGAGAGGTCGACCCTCCGACCCTGTGGTTAACAACCACACGCTTCTAACCAACTGAGCTATTCCATCTATAGCGTTGTATAATTTTTTTCTTTACCTCTCAATCAGTTACGTGGCTGTTCTTTCTAATTACAAATGAGAAAGACATAGTACACAAATCTTTATAGTATTTTATTTCTAATAAAATATTATATAATCATCTATCAATTTTAAAATTCGGGTTGATAATGGCTTGTATAAAGTTTTTGCAATCGTTTTCCACGGTGATGGAATCCTCAGATAATGTGCCACCAACTTACTTGCAAAAATTATACCTAAGGCCTCTGCTTTCACTGGGAATCGCACGTTATACCTCCAAGGTTTACCAAAGATCATAAGTACATGTACATTCCTAAATACAAAACTAATATAACATTAGTAATATTCCACGCTGTATCATAAACAATTTCAAATTAATTAATAAGAGGGGGTCCATTCATTCTCTAAATCCGTTAAACGCTAAAAGGAGGGATTGAACCTCCGACCTTATTGTTAACAACCACACGCTCTAACCAACTGAGCTATTCCAGTTAAATCATTGTATAATTTTTTCTTTACATTTCAGTCAGTTACGTGGTTGTTCTTTCTGATTACAAAAAAGAAAAACATATTACACAAATCTTTATAGTATTTTATTTCTAAAAAACTACTATATAATCATCTAGCAACTTTAAATTTCGGATTGATAATGGCTTGTATAAAGCTTTTACAATCATTTTCCACGGTGATGGAATCTATTAGATAATGTGCCACCAACTTACTTGAAAAAATTATACCTAAGGCCTCTGCTTCCACCGGGAATCGCACGTTATACACCTCCAAGGTTTACCAAAGATCATAAGTACATCTACATCCCTAACAACAAAACTAATATACCATTAGTAATATTCCACGCTTCATCACAATTAATTTTAAATTAATTAATAAGAGGGGATCCATTTTATTCATTCTCTAAATGCGTGAATACACTAAATTAGGAACATTCTTTTTTGGTCGGAAAACATAAAAAATCATTAAACGCTAGAAGGAGGGGTCGAACCTCCGACCTTGTGGTTAACAGCCACACGCTCTAACCAACTGAGCTATTCCAGCATGACTTAATATTTTATGTCCCCTTCAAAACACTACCAATAATTTCACCATTAACACCAAACTTATTAAGGAATAGTAATATTCTTACTTATGCGCATTTAAATATATCCAGTCTTGTACTTGGGGGACCCACTTCCCCAAAATATATTCAGTATTGTTCAATATATCATTGTTCTGATTATTGCGTATTTGGTGTTCGATAAATTATCTCAACCATTTTTCAAACTGCTATTATCTTGCAAACATTTTTAATTCGTAGTACTTTAGTGTTTTAACCTATTCACCCCCTTTAGGTATATCCGATAGAGTTATGAGAAGAGAAATCTACAAAAAAAAACAGCCCCAATTAAGACTTCTTAAGGTTATAAGGCCTAGTTACAAAATACTACTTTTTAAGGCCTAACTCAAAATTCTGGTTAGGTCTTTTACTTTCCTACCTTTTTAAATTTTTTTTATTCCTTTTTCGTTTTTTTATTAATTTTTTCTCAACTTTTACTACTTGATATATTTTTTCGGTACGTTCAAGGAGGTACGTACCTATTCGTACAAACCTATATGTTTTTTAACGTTTTAAAGTGTGTTTGTTCCAATTCCGTTTTTTCAGGTTTGTCCGCATACTTTTCAGGGTTTGTCCATGTCAAGGTATAGGGAATACGTTTTTTGTCCGTTTTTATCCGTGTCAAACTTCCGAGAATACAATAAAAGTTCTAGCCATAATGCCTAGCCCATAATGTCTAGCCCCTAACGTCTAGCCCTAATGTGATGGACACAATAAAATGACAGTATAAAAAAAGTATAAAATGGCCCTAATGTGCTGAATTACTTCAAAATGGCTAGACCAAGGTGGCTGGACTAGACACGTAAAAAAAAGGGTTGTATTTACACAAGGGGTTGTATTCAAAAAAAGAAAACCAAATGGGCTGGACATGTTGGAATACAGCCACCTTTGCAAAAAAAATTGCACAAGTTTAAAAAAAAAAAAAATACGCTACATCCCATAATGTGCTGGACACAAGACGTAGACACAGACACAGCTTGTGAAAAAGGTTATAGCCCAAACTAGCTTTGCAAAATTGGTGGGCTGGGCTATTGACAAATTGGGCCTTGGATTTGGTCTATGGTTTACAATTTGGGCTCTCGACGAATTGGTGAACTCTGGCGTTTTGAGATGAGGGGGCGGCGAGACATGGTGGAGATGAAGCGCTGAAGAGAAGCGCTGCAGAAATGGAGAGTTGAAGTCCGGCGACGAGAGAGGTGAAGTCAGACTCGAGTAGGTCTGGTGCAGCTTCCTGGATCTGGTGCTGGTGGTGCGAACAAAGTGGCTCGGTGGCTCAAATTCACGGCGAACAAAGTGGCAAAGTGGCTCGGTGGCTCAGATTCTGCAGCATTGTGGTCTTCAGCGGCGTCGTGGTCTTCTGGTGGTGGTGTTACAGCGGCAGTTGGTGGCGGCTTTCTTGGAGTTATGGAGATGGAGAGCAGGGTCTTGTGCAGATCTGCAGAATAGTCACGATGGAACTTTGCTACAGCGGCAGTGGTGTGGATCTACTCCGCCGAGGTGGTTCAGCGGCGTGGTGTCTTCGCAGTCACAGCGGCGGGGTTCTTGTGGTTAACAGCAGTGGGGTACTGGTGGTTCACGGTGGAGCGGTGGATGTCCAGATGGGTTGGTGAAGAAGGAAGGGGAAGGAGGCCGGGGAAGGGAGGGTTCGTGCTGAGCATCGTGGAAGGAGGGCATAGGGCGGCGTGGGAGAGGTGAGAGACACAGAGAGAGAGGGTAGAGAGAGAGAGAGAGAGAGAGAGAGAGAGAGAGAGAGAGAGAGAGAGAGAGAGAGAGAGAGAGAGAGAGAGAGAGAGGTTCTGAAACAAAAACCTAATATGGTGTTTATGTTTTGCTTTTTTTGTTTCATAGGGTGTATAAGAGGGATTGAGGGGTTTTTGGGTATTTTATTGGGTTTAGTTGGTATTGGACTACTAGTTACTAGCTGGGCTTTTGTTTGTTAAAAACTAAGTCGTGGGGCTCTAAATCATAATTCCCCCATAAGAAAAACTTGTAAATTGCAGTGTGAGAGGTAAATAAAATGGTTGACCAAAGGAAATAAGTGGTGAAAACTGAAACGGACTCACTTACTAAGTTGAATATTGATTAATTTATTAAATAATTTTAGAATTTAATAAATATAATTAAAGATGAATTACCAAAACCAACTTCACGCATACAATATTAACAATAAAAGTCACGTATTATTTGAGAGTTGCAAAAAGATCACAAGACCCTTATTATATAATTTTGGAACTGAATAAAGAAGTGGATAAACATCATATACATTATAACTTTTGGAAGACACCAAAAAATTTAGTATGATAAGATATCCAGTTACCTGGATAAGATTTTATGATAGTTTAATTCGTATCTCGATTGTCAAGAAATTTATGTGTGCACGAAACATGGTAGGTGCTCAAAGCACAGTAATTACCTTGTTTGGACATTCAATAATTTTTTTAATAATTATTGAAACTATAGTAAGTGCATGAAGTAGTATGATCAAAATAAGTTCCGGAAACTTGAAAAATGTTTGAAAGTGAAAATTACATGAGACAGAGATAGATAGTTCGCCTAGTGGTTAGGCTACTCCGCAAAGACCAAAAGGTCCTGGGATCGAATCCCATTGGAGTTGAAATGACTCCGAGCCCAAAGTGGCTCTCTCATGTACTAAAAAAAAAAAAAATTACATGAGACATATAATTAGAAGTATCATGTGTTATGATCAATTATATTGCAAATTTTTTAACAAATTAACTTTTTCAAAGAATATAGTGTTACCGTCTTAGTAAATTCATTATTATATAAGGGGTACATTGTAAATCTTGTTTGTCCATGTATTTTGATCAAGATATAAAAAAATTTATTTGAATTGTATGTATGAATGACTTAAACCTCGTAAGAGTCTATGAAAGAGTTCACAATAACAACTAACTCTATAGTGAAAGAATTTAAAATGAAATTTTTTGAAAAGACAAAAATTTTAGTTGATGTGCAGACCAAACATTTGTCAAATAATTTTTTTTTCTACCAATCCACATATATGAAAAGATTTTAAAACAGTTTATATCGGCATGTCTTTTTCATTGAGTAGCTTTATAATCGTTCGATCACTAAATATGAATATATTATTTTGTCCTTAAAAAATAATGAAAATTTATCATGTATTGAAGTAACTTATTTTCAATATTCGAACATTAATGTACCTTCTCGTCCAAAAAAAAAAAAAAAAACATTAATGTACCTTAAAATTACACATGCAAGACATATTTCATAATTAACAAAAAGAAAAAGATTGAATTGGTATTAAATATATCATGTGATCGATATGACATTGATTACTCAAAAGAATCAAAACGATAAATAATAAGATACGTTAACTATTTTATTACCCACATAAATATAAATTTCAAATGAGAGAAAATTTTATTTAGGTGATTTGTTTTTTCAAAATTAATATGTAAATATTTCAAATGAGGAAAAAATTTATTTCGGTGATTTGTTTAAAGAAGAAAAATAATATGTTGTATTTTAAATGAAAAATAGAATTATGGGTATGATTAGTTCAACTAGCCAGAACCTTGTTATATCTTACCTTGTTGACGGATTAGTCGTGGTGTACGTAACCGTAAGCCGGCATAGACCTTTCACTAAAAAAAGAAAAATAAAAGTACGACATCTTTTTTTTTTTTTGGACGCGTAAATACGACATCTTTTTAAAAACAAAAAATTTGTTGCTTAGTATTACTAGTTCCTTGTAGGAATCAAAGACTTTATTCTATTAAAAGGATTATTCTTTTGGACAAATTTTAAAGGAATCAACACACTTATACTTTAGCTTTTGCCCTAATTAATTTTACTTTGGGTTGAGAATTTTTTTAACTCGAGGATAACTATTTTGAGTTGTAAATTGAAAGAGTAATGTTGGATATCATCCCAAATCACATCACCCTTTTATCGCCTCTTACGTGGATTTCAAATGGACCAATCAT
The DNA here is from genome assembly GCA_029959085.1 of Nemophila menziesii. Taxonomy (NCBI): domain Eukaryota; kingdom Viridiplantae; phylum Streptophyta; class Magnoliopsida; order Boraginales; family Hydrophyllaceae; genus Nemophila; species Nemophila menziesii. The sequence goes on from JARWIR010000005.1 coordinate 12,896,917, forward strand.
ATAATTTCTCTTTACTGATTTATCATTTTCTCTCTCTATTATGATTGGTCCACATAGGAAGCGATGAAAATGTGATGTAATTTGAGGTGATATCCAGCATTACTCTTGATTTTTTTAAATTTAAAATAAAACTTAAACTCTCCAAAAATTTCTAAAATTGCAAGAAATGACCTTAAATACTATAAAGATAGTAAAAAATTACTTTAAATATTTAAGTTACAAGAAATAATTTCAAAGATCTTCTGAAGAAAGATTTTATACATAAAAGAAATCGAAAAATGCTACAATGTTCGGGTTGGTCGGATTAAGGGATGTTAATGGGGAGGTTTTGGGGCAGATTTACCTATCCCCACACCCCGCCCCGTAAAAGAAAACTAAGCCTCACAACACACCCCGCCCCTCATTGTTCTTCCTCATGACTCACCCCGCCCTGTCTTTTGAATCCTCGTAGGGATTCGGTTCGACCCTCGAGTTAAGAGATAAACCAAAAAAAGAATGTAATAGAAAAAAGTTATGATCCAAACATAATATGACTATCAAGGAACACACGAGTACTAAAATTAGGTTGTCAATGGTCTTAGATTATCTAGCATGGAAGGTTAAGAAAAAATATGGGGAAGGATAATCTCAATATCTCAATTATAAAAATGATCCATTGGTGTATTACCGCTTAAATTTTTTATTTATGTAGGAGTAATCGTCAATAAAGATAATAAATTCATGATCTTAATATAATACTAAAACACTTTATTTTTCTTGAATATCATGTCAAGGTTTGGATATGAAGTGTTAAACAATTTGATGAAGAAATAATAAAAATCAGAAAAAAGAGTGATACATATTATTTGATTTCCAACCATAAAAATTACTATTTATTTTGAGCAATCTCATATTTATACTATTTTTTAAAATTTTAAATTTTAAATTTTAGTTAGATTTTATACTTACTTATAATTATAGATTATATATATGTATTATTTTAAAATATAATATTAATTTTATATTATAGACACGCGGAAGGGTTTGCAAGGTGGAGAATACTTAACCCCACATCTAACCTTGTTCCGTGCATGTTTTGAAAATTAATCTCCACAACCCGTCCCAAGGGCTATTTAACTACGTATTGAGAAAGCCTAGAGTACCTCCTTATTTTTCAATCCTTAGCTGCGCTTGTAGAGCGGAGTCTTAACACCACTAATGCCACTACAGATCTTACTATTAGAAAGGCGTAAAAGCGAACATATAGGCCTCTTTAGCACGTTTCAAAAGGTAAGCGGTTAGGTTGACAAATTAGACCGTCTCTTGAAGCACCTGTTTATCCTGCATGTGCTTTCTGGCCCCCCACTCATTCAATCACTTGCTTAAGATTGCAGCCATTCCCCGAAAAGGGAGACGCGAGGAATCGTCCGCTCCCGTCCAGTTCATGTGACGAATCGACCATTTAGTTATCCAAAACTATCTTCGTTTATAATGAGGTGAGGCATATTCTAGTAAACCGGCGCCCTATTAACAATTCTAGTTCAATCCAATTTGAACATTCTTTTAATTTTTAGAATCCGAAAATAACTTGTTCGGATCTATTTTTCTTTTTTCTTTAACCTCGTAGTATTAAAAAATGTCAGGATTGACGTTCTTTTACCTTTAAATTAAGCACAAGTTGGACCTCAATTTTTTTTTTTTCCTCAAGTTGTATACTACAATCTTGGATTAGGCTCACTTTTGGTAAGCCTTTTTTTTTTCCAAAACTTTTGGTAAGCCCTACTTATCCTACTTCCTTTTAAAATTTAATAGTACTCCTTCGTCCAACACAAAATACACACACTTCCGATTGGTTTGATGACGTAACTATTATTAAAAATTCTTTAATATGTGGCAAAAATTGATTGGCCAGGAGACGTCAATGAGTAGTTTGTCACACGATCAATTTAAAACTATAAATACACCATACATCCTCTATTCTCATCATCAACTAACGTTCTACTCATTCTTTCTATAGAATCAACGATGTACTTCAACCACCAAACTTTAATGTGGATGCTTCTTCTCCTTTTCTCAGGTAATAATTCTGTTTAGTCTTTGTGCCTTTCTGTCATCTCTATTAACTCATAAAGTTGGATTTTTATTTTTAATATATTAGCTATTTTATTATACAAAAAAAAAATTAATGTTAATATTATACTTGTATGAGGCTCATAAAATCCACTTGAAGAAACATAAATATATATTTTCTGCATGAATACATACTTTAAATCTATCATAGGCGCACAGAAAAACTTTATTTTATGCATAATATTTGGAAGAGAAAAGAACTTTTAACTGATGTTTATTTTAGTTTCAAAAAAAATTAATCTTTGGGGAGATATTAGTTAGATTGAACTTATTATAGTAAAGCTTAGCAGAAAAATTCCCTAAATAGTCTAAAGATTTAATACACACTTCAATTCTACCTAGATTTTTTTGATACTAAAATTTATATTGAGTAATTGCATCTTTTAACCAAACTTTCTTGTTTCATAGAAATCCTCTGACTTTGAATATTTTCATAATTTTAAGGATGTTTGTTAGCTACAACATTAGCTTCAACAGAGTCTAAGAAGGTCGGGACAGTGATTGGAATCGATCTGGGCACAACATATTCATGTGTGGGTGTATACAGAAACGGCCATGTCGAGATCATAGCTAACGACCAAGGTAACAGAATCACCCCTTCATGGGTTAGCTTCACTGATTCCGAGAGACTAATAGGAGAAGCCGCCAAAAACCAAGCCCCTCTCAACCCAGAAAGAACTATTTTTGACGTTAAAAGACTAATTGGAAGAAAGTAAGTAAATTTAAGAATTTCCACCAAAGTATTTATTTAATTAATTAATTAATTATGATTTATATTATAGCTTTGATGATCCTGAGGTTCAACGAGATATGAAGATGTTACCTTATCAAATCGTGAAGAAAGATTTGAAACCCTACATCCAAGTTAAGATTAAAGACGGAGAAAATAAGGTTTTCAGTCCTGAAGAAATATCTTCAATGATATTACAGAAGATGAAAGACACCGCCGAATCATATTTGGGAGTTTCGGTTAAAGACGCAGTTATAACTGTTCCGGCTTACTTTAACGACGCACAAAGACAAGCAACAAAAGATGCCGGAGCTATCGCTGGTCTGAACGTGGTTCGTATAATCAACGAGCCAACTGCCGCTGCGATTTCCTACGGACTAGATAAAAAAACCGGTGAGATGAATATTCTAGTGTTCGATCTCGGAGGTGGGACCTTTGACGTGAGCGTTTTAACTATTGATAACGGTGTTTTTGAGGTTCTCGCTACAAATGGCGATACACATTTAGGAGGAGAAGATTTTGATCATAAAATAATGGATTACTTCATTAAACTTATCAAGAAGAAGTATAATAAAGATATTGGAAGAGATAATAAAGCCCTTGGAAAGCTACGAAAGGAGTGTGAGCGAGCGAAACGTGCGTTGAGTAGCCAACACCAAGTGCGCGTCGAGATTGAGTCGCTTTTTGATGGGATTGACTTCTCGGAAGCACTAACACGCGCGAGATTCGAAGAATTAAACATTGACTTGTTCAAGAAAACACTCGCACCGGTGAGGCAAGCGTTGAAGGATGCAAAGTTAAAAACGAGCGATATTCAAGAAATTGTACTAGTGGGAGGAAGTACAAGAATTCCTAAGGTTCAACAGTTATTGAAAGATCTTTTTAACGGAAAAGAACCAAGCAAGGGAATTAATCCTGATGAAGCTGTTGCCTCGGGAGCTGCGATTCAAGGAGCGATTCTCAGTGGTGAAGCAACTGAAGAGTTGCTTGTGATAGACATTGTTCCGTTAAGTCTAGGTATCGAAACTGTAGGAGGGGTAATGACTAAATTACTCCCGAGAGGTACCCCTATCCCGGCTAAGAAATCACAAACTTTCACGACTTATCAAGATCAACAAACTAAAGTTGAGATCAGAGTTTACGAAGGTGAAAGGAGCTTGACAAAAGATTGTCATGAGCTCGGAAAATTCGAGTTATCTGGAATTCCTTCAGCTCCAAGGTACGTACTTAAACATGTTATAAGTTGTGGCCTTATCTTGCAATTATTAAAACTATTGTGATTCTTGCAGGGGAGTTCCGCAAATTGAGGTTACATACGAGGTTGATGTGAACGGTATCTTACACGTGACAGCTGAAGATAAGGCAGCGAATAAAAGACAATCTTTAACCATTAAGAATGAGAAAGGGAGATTGAGCGAGGAGGAGATTGATCGGATGGTGAAGGAAGCTGAGGAATTCGCAGAGGAGGACAGGAATGTGAAGGAAAAAATTGATGCGAGGAACAAGCTTGAAACGTATGTTTATAACATGAGGAATACGATTAATGAGAAGCTTGTAGATAAGATTGATTCGGATGATAAGGAAACGATGGAGAGCGCGTTGAAAGATGCCCTAGAATGGTTAGATGAGAATCAAAACGCGGAGAAGATCGATTATGATGAAAAGATAAAAGAATTGGAAGCGGTTTGTAATCCTTTCTTGAACAAGGCATATGAGAATGGTGGTGAAAGCTTTTCTGATGATTCTGGAGATGATCATGAAGACTTGTAAAATATAGGCATGCTTTCAAAATATTTCCACTTCTCTTTGAAGTTTTTATATTTGGTTTTAAGGGGTTATAGGTAGATAGTTTGATTTCTAAACATTTTGGTGACAGAAAAATTACAATATAGATTCTACAGTTGAAAACCTTTAATCTTTCAATTGAACATCAACAATAGTTAAATTTGGACGTATTTACTATGCAGGGCATGAGGATGTATTAAGAATTGACATGTTTTATGCCTATTTGAATTTTATTTTTTTCATACAAGAGAGGCTTTAGAAAGCCGTTAAGAAATAAGGATTACAAAAGAAACAAACGTTCCTATTGAGCTTCTAGCACGATTCTAGCAATCGCGCGTTCGCTTCTATCTCTAGTTATTAATTTCCAAATAAAATCAGGAGGATCTTTAAAATCCAATGGTTGGTTATGTAACTTCGCTCCCTCCTTTGCCAATTTATCCGCGCAAAGGTTTGCTTCTCTATATATGTGATTAAGCTCAATCCTTGGATTACCTGTTAGCAACGAGCAACATTCGCTTACCATTGAAACATAGCGACTACCTAAACTCCCACAACCCTTCACTGGCGCGTGGAGCTTCCCCGAGTCCCCCTCAACGTGAGTCCTTGAACTCCCACCGCCCTTCACTAGCGCGTGGAGCTCCTTTGAATCTGTTTCAATGCATAAGTCCTTATAACCTATATTAATCACCCATCTAAGCCCATAATGTAAAGCAAGAATCTCGGATACTAGAGGAGAATCAACCAAACACGGGCCAAAAAAGCCCGCAAGACATGTTCCATTCTTGTCCCTCACTATACCACCAATTCCCGCCAACTTTTTATCCGAAAAGAAGCTACCATCAATATTCATTTTAAGACCCACGGTAGGTTTAACCCATCTAACCATTATATTCTTAGCTAGTTTCGTTAAGCCCCCGTCTAAACTTTTTCCCCATGCTAGGATAAAATTGCTAGCTAGGGAGATTATTTCTCTCTTTAATTCCAACTTGTGCGGTAGACTTGATCCATCATTAAAAAGGAAATGATTGCGTTTACTCCATATTACCCAAATAATAGCCGCAAAAATATATGGCCATTCTATTCCGGCAAATCGAGCCTTTGCCCGGAGGTGTGCCTCAATCCAATCTTTAATATCGGTATTCAAGCTGTGTGTCTCATGGTAAAATGAAGGTTGGTTACGAGCTCTTGTAGCTGCATTAATTTTCTGTTAACATCCAGTACGTTGCAGCGGTCTTTCATGGTCAGTCCCTGCATTTCCCACAGCTCCAGGTCCCTGCCTCCATGCCTCGGTTCCAGCAAAACAGCTCCAGCAGTTCTCGGTTCAGCAGCACCTCCATCCACTCGGAAGACAGCTGCATTTCCAGCAGCTCGGAAACCTGCACTAGCATCAGCAGCTCGGTAATCTGCAGCATCATCCTCTCCGCGTGAAGCAGCAGCTGCATCAACGGCTCGGAATTGTGCAGCTTCTCTATCACTTCGTGAACCAGTAGCTGCATCAGCTCTTACTCCAGCAATTCCACCTCCACGTTCACCTGCATTTAGATCAAATAAGTCCCACACTAATAAGGAAATTCTGCAATTTAATAAAAGATGATAAATGTCCTCCCTTTCGGCTCCGCACACTCCACAAGCCCTCGATTCGACCACGTTTCTTTTGAACAAATTGTCCATCGTTGCAAGCCGATTTAGAGCTACCCGCCACAACAGAACACGAATCTTTTGGGAGCACTTAAGTTTCCAGATCAAATCCCAATTGAATGTCTCTTCTAATTCTTCGACTTCCATGTTCAGAAAAGCCGATTTAACCGTAAAAACACCTGAATTCTCAAGTTTCCATACTGCTCTTACACCCATTCCATCATTCACCTCACCTATCCCATCCCGGAGAGCCTTTACCCCAGCTAGAATAGCCTTACAAGCACTCGACTCACTCCCTTTTTGGATACGATTCAATAAGCCACCTCGAAAGTATTTGTTTTTCAATATTTCTACCCACGCTACAGCTTCATCTTGTTGTAAAACCTTCCATCCAAGCTTTGCTAGTAACGCTAGGTTATATTTCTCCGCGCACCTTATTCCAAGACTGCCTAGTTTCTTCGATTTACATATCTGATTCCAACTAACCCAATGAATTTTCCTCTCAGAATCATTTGAGCCCCATATGAAATCTCTTACAACCTTATCTATACCCATACAAACGTATTTTGGAAGCTTCATAACTTGCATCTGATAGACCGGCATAGCATTAAGGACTGATTGTGCAAGCGTAATACGTCCGGCTAAAGTTAGTGTTTTTGTTTTCCACGTAGCTAACTTTTCCCTCATTTTTTCCACTATTCCTTTGTAAAAACCTTTTGGTACTCTACCGGAAAGAATCGGAACTCCTAAGTATTTACCAAAAGACTCACTATGACAGAAACCACTTCGCAACGCTAGTTCTCTTTGTAGTGGCATAGGAACATTCCTAGAGAAATAAACTAATGATTTTTCCGCACTAATCGTTTGTCCAGCTTTTTTACAGAAGATATCCATTGTCTCGTGTATCAATTGCACCTGCATTAACGAGGCTTCCCCAAAAAGAATTAGATCATCGGCGAAGAACAGGTGCGATAGCTTAGGTCCCTGGCGACCTACTCGAATTTCTTGCCACCTCCCAGTTGTACATAGACCTTGAATAAGTAGTGAAAGTCTTTCCATACACATAACGAAGATATACGGTGAAAGGGGGTCCCCTTGACAAATTCCACGGTAGGGCACAAATGAAGGTAAAGGCTCTCCGTTCCACAATACCCTCATCTCATTCTCTCTCATACTGGACATAATTAACGAAACCCAACTATCAGGTAAACCAAAAAATCTGATAGTTTCCTCAATGAACTCCCAACTAATCTTATCATAAGCTTTCGCAAGATCGATTTTGACCGCCATGATTCCTTTTCTCCCTTGTTGATGGCGCATCTTGTGATCAATCTCACGAACTAGTACAATATTATCCACCGTTGAGCGACTGGGTAAAAAGTTACTTTGACAAGGACCAATGATATTAGCAAGTATCGGCCTTAGTCGATTGACCATGGCCTATTTGAATTTTGAGTAATGATATAACCAACGAAAATAATAACAACCAACTTTTATGAGATAAATTATTTGATTGAAAATGAATTATTATTTTTAATTTTTTAATAGGTTAAATAGTATAATTTTGATAGAAATCGATAGTTGGTCAAGTTTTTTTTAAAGTATAAATAGACTTATATTAAATAAAACTGGTTGGGCTAGTTCATACCAGACGGACCAAAAGCATTCAAATCATTACAAGATAACCCTATTACGCATAATCCATATAAACCAAAAGTAAATAGTAATTTGTGGCAAACATTTCGTTTTTTCTCTTTTAGAGGAGAATCTTTCCAACAAAGCAAGCACTCAATATGGTCTCTTCCTCTTTGAGACATAAGTTACAAAGGTCAATACTCGAACTTTCTGATAAATCTGTTCCGTTCAGTGAACAGAGCATTCGAAAGTACACGTCAAAGGAAAAACTTATATTTTGGAGAGAATAGTATAATTTTGGAGGTTATATATATGTTCTGTTGGTCTAGTAATTAGACTACTCCGTAGAGAATAGTATAATTTTGGAGGATAGATATCTATTTTTTTAAAATCTTTTGATCGAAATCCAAATGACCCGATTTACGAGCTGGGTTGGACCCAAGGGTCAGTGTAGGGGATATAATCCCAAATTCCCAATTGATGTTGTCAGATAAATATTGGGCGGTAAACGAAACAAACTGCTCGCGAGCAACTCGAGCTCGGCTCGCAAAAAAAAGTTTGTTCGAATTCGTTCGTTTATACAAAAGAACAAAAAAGTTTGTTCGAACCCGTTTGTTAAAAAAACGAGTTTGTTCGAGCTCGTTCTTTAACCAGTTAATATTTATGATATGTAAATTAATGCTTTAATTACCAATAAATATATTATTAAACCTATAATAAAATAAATTATTCGTTAATAACTCGAGTTCGACTCAAAACACCTCGTTCGATATGTTCACAAACAAAATTTAAAAAACTCGACCCGACTAGTTAAACTTGGAGCTCGGCTCGATTCACCTCGTAAATCTTATCAAACAAGCTTGTATATCTAGTATTCGACCCGTCTCGGTTCGTTTACAACACTAAGTAAATCCTTTTAATTTTTTATTTATTTATTTTGAAACCTGGGTTCAATGGTTTATAGTTTTATTTATGTATTTTAGCTTTTATTATTTTTATATATATATTTTTTCTCAGTTTTCTAATTTTCAATTCATAATATATATAACATAGATTCATGCTTACGAGTTTGGTTTCACATTATCACAAATTTTATGTATAGAGATTTGATTGGTGTGTAGGGATGGCAATGGTTACGGTTAAAACCAAATCCGATGATAACTGAACCGATTAAAAATTGAATTATGTCATCGTGGTTAGAAATGGAAATGGTTACGGTTAAAAACCGAAACCGGTGATAACCGAACCGATAAAAAACCGAATTATATAACCGTGGTTTGAACCATTAGGTTATGGTTTTGAAAAGTGTAACTGATGGTTAAAACCGTTAGGTTATGGTTTTAGATAAAAATAAAACCGAATAACCGAAAACCGATTATTATCATATATATTCATATTTTATAATAATCTAGTTATTAGATATATTAAAATTCTAAAATCTAAACCCAAATACTAGATTTAACCAACTAAATAATAGATATGTAATTTAATAATAAACCAACAAATATTTTATATATCTCGGAAAAATATATTTATTAAATTATCATTTGATTATGGTTAAAAACCGCAAGACCATTTAAAAAAACCAAAACCGAATAATGCGGTTATGGTTTTAAAATGTGTAACTGATGGTTAAAACCGTTAAGATATGGTTTTTAATAAAATAAACGATTATGGTTATAGTTTTTGATATTTTTGCAAAAAACCGATCCGTTGCCATCCCTTATCGTGGTTAAAGCCATTAGATTATGGTTTTGAAAAGTGTAACTGATAATTAAAACCGTTAGGTTATGATTTTAAATAAAACCGAACAACCGAAAACCTTTTATTATCATCTATATTTTCATATTCTATAATAATGTAGGTTAAATTAAATATATTAAAATTCTAAAACCAAATTTTAAATACTAGATTCAGCCAATTAAATAATAAATATGCAATTTAATGAAAAACCAACACAGTATTTTTTATACCTCGGAGATTTTTCTTATATGTGTGGTTTGATTTTATGAAAATCAATATATATTTTTTAAATTATCATTTGTTTATGGTTAAAAACCGCAAGCCCGTTTAAAAAACCGAAACCGAATGATGCGATTATGGTTAAAAACATTAGGATATGGTTTTTAATGAAATAAAAAGTTATGGTTATGGTTTTTGATTTTTTTTACAAAAAAAATCCCGAACCATTTCGATCCTTATTGGTGTGATTTCTATCATTTATTTTCTTATCAAATGAGATCCAAAATGCTTAGTTTTATAATTAAATTTCATTTAATTATAAAGATATATCAAGAGAGGTCATGAACCCCTGTTAACTAAATAACAAGTTAAACTTCTCAATGTTATAAATTATTCTTGGTATCGTGCCTCTACATTGATCTTTTGTTAGGAGTTGCCATATACGTTCAGGTGCTTCTGGGTATACCACATTCACATCCGATCGTGAATTCCCGAACAAGGTAGTTAACATGTACACAAATTTGTCTTTATGTAGATATTTATCTCAAAAGATGGTCTCATAACAAAAATGCTTTAGATTGTATCAAGCCATTTCACCCTCGGTTCTCGAGCTCTAATCGGTTGTCTCAACATTTTTTAGTTTGAAAACACACACACACACACTAACACACACATGCACATGCACACGCACGTACATACACATACGCACTCACACGCGCACACACACACAAACCCCCACACCCCCTCCCCCACAAGAACCTACCCATATACACACCCCCACACACCCCCACCCCTCCCCCCCCAAACATACCCATACACACACACCCCCACCCCCCCCCCCCACACCCCACCCCCACACACCCACACCCACACTGCCTCCCCCACACACATAGACCCACACACCCATACCCCCTCCTCCCCCACACACCCAAATACACACACATAACACACACACAAAAGAAAACACACACACACACACATACATAGACACACCCCCCACCCCACACACACTCTTTTACACACACACATATACACCCCCTCCCTCCATCCACCCCACATGAACCCTCACCCATAACGCACACACACGCACATGTACACACACACACATGCACACGCACACGCGCATACACACACACACATAAACACCCGTATATATATATATATATATATATATATATATATATATATATATGTGTGATAATGAGATTTCTACGTATACATTGAACAATGTATGTCTAAAATAAATCTGTTATCTCATATGGAGGAAAGATGAAGGTAGAAGATAAATAAAGAGCGATATTTAAAAGTTTGAATTTTCTTGAGAATAATATATGAAATGGTTTTTGGATATTCAATAAAATAAAATGTGTTTTTTTGGAAAAAATATTATTATTGTAAAATTGATAGTTAGATAGGGATAGTTATAAGATCACATTTTTTTTGTTTGAAACTTATTTGGTCGTCAAGATTGTTTAGCCCCTGTGTAAGGTTGCACAAGAGGTGGACCTTTTGTGTTTTTTGTGTTCGTGTAGTTTTTTCATTGCTTGCAGGTTCCCTATATTCCCGGGTGGTGATCATGTGGCCATGTTTAGACATTCAATTGAATCCGACAGTAGAAATTTTGGGTGTTTGTCGTTCAGTCGGGGTTTCTTGTGCTCGTGTCATTCTTGTTTGTTTACTATGGCTGGAGAAGTGTTGTGTGTGCTTTTTCATTTGGTGTTTGCTTTCTCGTTCAGCCCTTTCTCTCTCGGTTTGCGTTATTATTAGTTGGGCTAGTGATACTTCTTTTGTTGAGAGGGCTACCAGGATATTCATTAATGCTACGACCGCCTTGGCTTTTACTAAGGTTAGTGGAGTTTGCATCGAATTGATTACTATGTCGGTCAATAAAATGGTAGTCGATTTTCTTCCCCTTTTTCCAAGATTTTAGTTTATCCTTCTTGATGATCATTCTTTGATCCTTAGCAGTATCTACTTGTTACTTCGGTGATATCTACATAATTGGTTCACTTTAGGAAAATGTTGTTGTTTGAGTTTGTCTCTTTTCTATTTTTCTTTAATTGTTTTTCCTTTATATTTGTTGTTCTTTGTTTTTCTTTTTTTTTGTTTGGTTAAACCTTGGTACTTTGTAACCTCTTATTTTAATCCTCTTATTTTAATGTAAGTTTTTAGAAAAAAACAAACAAATTTTACAGAAATGAAAATGATTTGAGTTGTATTAGGGGAAAAAAAACATCACTGAGGTCCAAACCCATAATTTAACCATTATGACACTTGTTTAAGATTCGAAAAATATGATATATCAATGACGTTTGTGAAGCGGAATTGTTTTAAGACATGTTGAAACAGAGAGTTGCCTTCCACAATCCAAACGAGTCTGTTGAAAGGGGACACAATACTCATTCTAGAAGTGAAGATGATTGGACTGGTTTAAAAAAAATTCAAGTGACACGGATTCACGTCTGTTTCTAATTTTTTATCATCCAACACGAGGAGCTTCATATCAATTTAGAAAACTTACTTGAGGGAGGTGCTTAAGCAATTAATTAATGTTCAAACTTTTAAAATTTTTGACGAAGCAAACTCATAAACAAGTCAAGCTTTGATTATTAGGGAGATCTAAAGTGCCCCAGGATATAGTTCAATTGAAAAAAAAAATTAAGTTTCTCGTAGGATAAATGTTCTAATCTTACCGAAAACCAATACCTTATGTAATGAGATTATTGACAACTTTAAATCCTACCTGATTGAGACACCTTCGATAATTTAGGTCACATTAATTCTTAAAACAATGAGGTAGGACTTAGGACTTAGGAGACACTATGGTAGGTGTTATCTCCACCCCAATTGTTCAATTTTTTAAAATTATTTTCTCTCTTTTCAACAAAACCCAACCCCTTCCGTTTATAAAAAGCTTTTGGGACTATGTCCATGTCCTACTACTGAGAACTCAATTACAATGGGAAGACGACCTTGTTGTGACAAAGTAGGACTGAAAACAGGTCCATGGACAACTGATGAAGATCGTAAGCTGCTTGACTTCATTCTTGTTAATGGAATAAAATGTTGGAGGCTCATTCCAAACCTGGCAGGTATATATTTACTCTTCTTTCTTTTCTGTCACTTAAAGTGATCAAAACTTTTTCTCACATGGATTTATTAACTCAACATTGCCAAGGTTTGTTGAGATGTGGAAAGAGTTGCAGACTAAGGTGGCTTAACTACTTAAGACCAGACCTCAAAAGAGGACCATTTACTAACCAAGAAGAAGATATGATCATCCAACTTCATTCTACTTTAGGCAACAGGTTTGATCATTCACTTGTCTTTTCGCTAGACCATGGGAATTTGATTCTTGTATTCATTTGATTAACTTAACTCGTGTAATGTTACTATCAGGTGGTCCAAGATAGCTGCACAATTTCCCGGTCGTACTGATAATGAAATCAAGAATCACTGGAATACCAGGATCAAGAAGAAACTAAAACTTCAAGGGTTAGATCCTGCTACACACAAGACTACTGATCAGCAAAAAGAAGAAAATGAAATAATTCAAGATAATAGTTCTACGGCAATACCAGAGGTCACATCGATGATATCAGACTCGCAGGGAGATTCTGGGGTGCGTCTTATTGAAGAACAAACAGCAAATTCTCAACTAAATGAGGAAATTAACCTCGAGAATATTATGCAGATGATAGAAAGTTTCGAAATGTCTGTTTCAGATTTGAACGAAAATGATGAAGTGCCTGGTATTATTACAAGTCAAACAGATGATAATCCAAAACCAGAAGATAATTCACAGTATTGGAATGTGTTCAGTAATTTAAATATAGATTATTTTTGAAGGATGATTAATCTAGCTATAGTGGCTGGCTGAAGCTTAAACCTTAGTTTAATAATGACGTTAAACAGGGTTATATAAATATCGGTTTGTGTTTTCCCTTTCGAATTACTTACAGTTTCACAAGTGGATTCATAGACTTTCATAACAAATAATTTGATTAATTAGTACTTGTCATGATAAGAAGAGTAAATAACACTTTTGCCCCCTACGTTTGTACCCGATTGACAGGTTGCCCCCTAACCTTTAAAACAGGACTCTTTGCCCCCTACATTTTAATTTTTTGACCCGTTACCCCCTGACTGTGTGTTCCGTCCATTTTCGCCGTTAAAAGTGACGTGGCATTTCCATGTCACATTTTTTTTTTAATCCAGGTGTTAATTATTTATTTAATTAAGATTAAAGTAGGGGTAAAATAGAAATTTGATAATGTTTTTTAGTATTATTAATAAAAATAATAAAATAACACCCCCCACCCCCACCCCACCGCACCCCCTACCCCCCCCCGCCCCCCCCTCCCCTTCTTCTTCTTCCCCTTATTCTTCCCCGATGACCTGCAACTCCTCTTCTTAAAAAAAAAAAAATCAATTAGCTGATATTACCTGAACGCCTTCAGGGGCAGTAGAGACAGAGGAGTGGATGCTGTAATCGGAATCAAGTGTGAGGAAGAGAAACATTGCGAGAGCGAAAAAAGATAGCGCCATTGTTAACAGTAACACTATGAACCAAGTCCTTTGCCAAAATGGAAAAATCAGATCCGATTCACTATTTGGTCTGAATGATTCTCTATACACTATTCGGGTCGGACCTACTTGTGTCGTTTGATTGTTGTTATTATTTGACGACGAGGATGATGTTGATGTTCTTCTACGAGAAAGGCTTTGCTGAGCTGAGGGAGCCACGGTTGAAGTGGATCCGGCTTGCCGTGGGTCCGGTTTGGTGAATTCGGGTCTTGGTGGTGTGGGAGAATAGAGTTGAGTATTGTGAATGAAGTAGTACGCTATTGTTCAACGTGGATTTGTGTTGAATTTAGTCTTAACATCTCGATGAACCACAATTTGTTCATACCCTTCATGTAAATACAATAAACCCGAAGCAACACCTTTAATGATCTTAAACCTTTGTTCCCAATCTTTAATGATCTTAAATTGTATTTGATACGGTTCTTGCATTTAATATAGTTGTTTTTGTAAGTGTTGAATGTTGATTGAACCAATCTTCCCCAAAATTAGTTGAATCTGCAACATATTGTTTTTTTTTTTTAAATATAGGAGTTGCAGGTCATCGGGGAAGAAGAAGGGGAAGAAGAAGAAGAAGGGGAGAGGGGGGGGGGGGGGGGGGGGGGGGGGGGTAGGGGGTGCGGTGGGGGGTGGGGGGTGGGGGGTTTTATTTTATAATTTATATTTTATATAAAACCTATTTATAAAAAACCTTTTTTACCCCTACTTTAATCTTAATTAAATAAATAATTAACACCTGGATTAAAAAAATAAAAAAATGTGACATGGAAATGCCACGTCACTTTTAACGGCGAAAATGGACGGAACACACAGTCAGGGGGTAACGGGTCAAAAAAATAAAATGTAGGGGGCAAAGAGTCCTGTTTTAAAGGTTAGGGGGCAACCTGTCAAACGGGTACAAACGCAGGGGGCAAAAGTGTTATTTACTCTGATAAAAATATTCTACATGTTTATTTGTGTTCTTTGCGCATATATTTGTAGCACTTTGTCTAGCAATAGTTTCAATGATCTTTTCTTTATCAATAATTGTTTCTGAACATGAATAACCATTCCAATGATGTCTAAATTCCTAATTTTTAAGTTGAGATCATCTCTTTTCAAGATCAGTAACTTCGAAAGCTTTAACTTGCCACTTCCATGGCAACATTGGTATTTTCTTTTTTTGGTGGGTGTCTTAATGCGGTGGTGTTTGTTTAAGGTGTGTTTTATGTCCATAATATCTCCAATTAATGCTTACAAATACTAGTAACTGTAATTGGTTCATCCAATAAGACTAGTGTACTCTCTATTTCAATTAAAAAAAAACCCTCATTCTAAGTTTTTTATACAATATTCTTCCTTGCTAAGTGGTTCCCTTCTTCTGCTTTTGACTTACGCAGTTAAGGTACATTTTACTACTCACATTTATGAACCAGGTTGGATGGTTTTCTCAAGTGTTGTTTGATCGACAAAGGCTTCTATGGTAGATAAATTTCGGTGTTGCTTTGTTGAGAAAAACAATTTTGTCTGTGGTTTCAGGTTTTAAAAATTTGTACTTAATTATTCTTATGTTTTGCTTTCAAACTTAAATTTAGCTGTGATTTTTGTTTCTTTCGTTGTTTTGGTTGTTATCTTAGCAAGAGTTTTTGTTGTTTAAACCGTTATTCACTAATCATTTTTCTTTGGGCCAAAACCCACTTTACAAAAAGTATGTTAGAAAGATTGTGATTTTAATATGAGGTATTTAGTCTTAAAGGCCTAACGAATATAGTTTTCATAGATTTCCTTGTCTAGGCGCGCTTAGATGCCGCCTAGACGTCAACACTCTCCTCAATCTCTTACACCTAATAAAATTCTAGGCATTTTTGTCTAGTGTCTTAGTTGTCGTGGAATAGGCATCTTGCCCGTTTAGACGCCGATTAATGGTAAAAAATGACCGCCTAGGCACTAATTTATTGCAAAACATGTCCGCATAGGACTTCTCATTATTTTTCTTATTCTTGAGAATTCTTTAATTTATACTATAACTCAATTTTTAGTATTTTTATATTTACAATAGTGTTGTTAGATGAATTTTATGACTTAAATAGTTAAAGTTGCTATAATTACTACATATATTACTAAATATACAAAATTACACAGCGGGATTCAATACCGTATAGTTCCGCCTAGACCCCGTGTAATCCCGCCTAGGCGCTAGGCCCCGATCGACCGCCTAAACCGCAAAACCGAGATCTACAGCATAGATCTTCATAATAAAAGTTTCCTCCCATAAATAGTAATTGCAATTCAATTAAAAGGGGTAAAAAACCAAAAAAACCCATCTCCCTTTATTAACCATAAAGAAAACCCAAAAAAACAAAATCAAATTCCTAATAAGCTTCGAAAACACACTCCACCCCTATCCACTCTCTTCCATGTCTACTCTTCTCCTTCCTCTCCCCCACTCTTTCTTTTCTCTGAACCACAGAACCGCTGCCGCCTTGGAAAGCTATTCTCCACCATCATCACCATCACCAGAAAAACCCCATCGTGCCGCCGCTTCTTTGGAGCACGAGAAGACCGTCGTTGTTCATTATCTCCATCACCATCAGCACTATCTACATCACCACCATCTTCATCACCATCAACAGAAAAACCCTATCGCGTCGCCGCCTCTAGAGCACGAGAAGACCATCGCCGTTCATGACCATTCTCCACCATCTGAAGCTGCTACCAAGTGTGGCCATTCTCCTTATCTGAAACCGCCATCTTTATCACCTTAGCCACGATCACCATCGCCATTCTCATCCAGATCTATTAACCTTTGAACCAAGCCCCTCTCCTCCACCTTCGAACCAAACCCCAAGCCGTTTAGATCTACTGACCCAAGAACCAAAGTCTGTACCCCCTGGTCCACTGCCAAGAACACCGCCGCCAGCGTTGCTATTCTCCCTCATCTGAAACTGCCGCCAAGCGTGGCCATTCTTCCCCTTCTCTACCACCAACAGCCTCGAAATGAGGCCAACATAGATTCCGTTTTGTTTTTTGTTCTGCGTTCGAATATGAGTGTGCAGAGATTCATTTTTGTTTTTTGTTCCTAGGTCACGAGTGTGAATGGATTTTGTTTTGTATTTTGTTCCTAGGTTGAGAGCACTATGGGTACAACCCAAGAACATGTATTTTGATCAGATATTTCATTTTGTTTTGTCTTTTTGTTCCTGGTGGGTACAACCCAAATTTGTGTGGATAGATTTTCTTAGGTCCATGGGTAATGCTGGAGATGGTCTAATTAGGTCCGTACCCATATAGACATTGTTCGAGATAGGTTTGTACCCATCTAGCTATTGTTCGAGATGGGTCCTTACCCACATGGAATTTTACATGGACAAACAATCAAATGACTTAATGAAAGTTAATAAACGAATTAATAAAAAATGTAAAAAATGACATGGATCCGTACCCATCAAGGTTATATTTCTGAACATGATTACGAGCGTTCGTGGGTCCGTACCCACCAAAAAAAGTAAAAGATTATTTTGTTCAGACCAAGCAAGGGTATAAACGTCAACAACCAACCAAATGATTAGAAATAGGACTTTAATAGAACAATTTTTTAGTTGAAATTAAAAATGTAAAAATAGGGAATTTGGGGCCTCATTTAGTATTTTTCCTCTTTTAATATGGCACCGCCACTTCAAACGACTTTTGTTTGTGATTGGTGTTTAATTTTTGTCGCTGTTGTTGGTACCATATTAGATAACCATAAATTTTTGAAAACTGGAAAAATGATTTACGAGTAAAAAACAACTAAAAACAAAAACATAAACACTTATAAAATCTAGTAACAAATTGTAATGGCATGGAGAGTTGCACTGTCTTAAGAACAAATTTTATGCTATAACGTTTTATTGTCGGATGTTCCTCAAGGTATAACCACTATATCTTTCAACTGTGTGCACTCAATTGAAGGACTAGGGTTACTCAAAAACTATTTCATGGATACCAGAAATAGTGTGTAGAAAGTTGTGTGGTCTAAAAAATGATTAGTTGAGAACTTCTTTATATAGCAGATAATGGAGACAAAGGCATAAGTGCCTTTGAGACCAAGAGGTCCTGGGATCGAATCTCATTGGAGACAAATGACTCCGAGTCCAAAGTGGCTCTCTCATGTAATAAAAAAAGGCATAAGTGCCATCAATACAAAAACATTTTCAGAATCAGTAGGATAGGTAATTGAAACGTTTGAGGAGTAATAATGAATTTAATCATTGGACAATTGTTGAATCAAAAGGTTTAAAAAACGTAGAAATAATTACAGTGTCAATCAGACTGTTTGAGAGTGGAATCGGTAGTAGTTAAATAACACATTTATTATGCAGTTGTAAGAGCTTCCTGATCATTCACAAATCAACTCATATAAGTATCGATAGGCAAAACTTGTTTTTTTAATTCACTAAACTCCCCACTACCACGACCATGCCCTCGCCTTCAGTGAAATCGGACTTGGGAAGGGATGGTAGTGATGTCATCTATGTGCCACACTTACATGGGTTTAACCTTTTGATAAGCTAACAGATTGGGAAATAATAAAGCTAAATAACCTTACACCTTCACACCAATGTGGGAAAGTGCATTAGCCCAAATGTCAGGAAGTTGAATATGTCAAATAAGGTGGCTCAAAATGCCATTCCAAATCAACCATCCCCATAAATGCCTAATAAAGACTTCTAAGCAAGGGATGGGTCAGTTGTGCTTAAGTGCCAGAATCTTTCAATTTAAGTTGGCATATAGTGAAGTAAGGGAACAACCAAGCTAAGAACCCCATAAAAAATACCTAACCTATTGTTCTAAGCAACTTTGTGTTACTATTACAATGCCTTTAGGGTCATGCACATACCTTAGTTCTCATGAGTGATCTAATAAGACAATCTACTGAAAAACGTAATTATCAAAAACAACTTTAATATAAATTACTATTAAAAATTATTTAATTATTCATTCATCTATATAAAACAGTTATTTAAATTTAACCATTCTTACTACAACCTCCAATCATCGCCACAACTTTCAGTTACCACTACCACCGGCCACCATCACCTTCAGGCTAAAAAAAGATTCTAAATTTTTTTAAGAAAAAAACTCGGCTACCATCATCGTCTACCGCTGCAGCCACCACCATCACCTTCAAACAATTTTTTTTCTAAAAACTTCGCCCACTACTGATATTGCTGCAACTATAACCACCTTCGACCAATTTTTTTTAAAATTAAATCGGCCACAACCACTAACCACTAGTGCAGCGACCACCACCACCTCAGGTCAATTTTTTATTTCAACCGGCATCATCTCTGGCGATCCCCGCCGTCGACAACAATCTGTCCAGTTTTTTTCCAATCAAATATTTGGCTAACCGCTCGCATAACATGAAATTCACTATTCGAAACATGAAATCGACTATTCGAAACGAAAAATTCACTATTCGAAACAAGAAATTCTTTGTTTGAAATAGTAAATTTTATATTTGAAACATGAAAAAATTAGACATGAAATTCACTATTTCGAACAATAAATTTCATGTTGGAACTATAGCTTGTTGGAAAAAAATCTTAGAGTTGGTGGTAGCAGCAGCAATTGCCGGATGTGGTGGTGGTCAAATTTTTTAAACTGGTGGTGGCGGTGACGGTGGCGGTGGCAGCGATGATCAAAATTTAGGAAGAAAATGACCGGTAATAGTGGCAGAGGTGGTTAGTGGTGGTGGTTGAAATTTTAAAAAAATATAAATTAAAATTTGGTCAGAGTTTGTGGTGGTAATAGTTGTTTAATATTTATACAAAATACTATATTAAAAAAATGAATAATTTAGAGGTAAAAATAGATTATTTTGTATAAATATTTAGTTAGTGTGTAAATTTTTAATAAAATAAATTATTAAAGGTTATTATAATAATTTGATGTTTTATTAATATATTTTGGAAAAAAATCCTTTCTTTCTTTTTGTCAAAAGGAAAAGAAATCCTTTCAAAATAAGTACTTATACGTGATTATTGGTAATTGGAGCTAGAAATAATATTCTTTCTCTTTTCTCTTATGAATGTGAAACTCTAACTAATCATCTTTCTCTTTCAAGGAAATTTAGTTTTCTTAGGCGCATGACGATTTCTGAAGTTGTCGATAATTCATTAATTTGGATCTGAATATGGACAAAACGTAGCTCACATTAGGACAACAAACTGCTTAGTTAGTCAATTAATCAAAGTGGTGGTATTAATATACAAAAGTTGCCTTCAAGTTATATAATATTAATAATGGCCTGCCTTTCACATCTTCTTGGTTAATCTACTCACTATATATAACCCTACTATATTATTAATTTAACTTAAAACACCTAGCAAAAAAGCTCTCTAATGGCTACTTCTATTCATTCACCAACTCTGTTGCAATTGTCATGGAATCATTTAATCAAAATCTGTGTTCTTCTATTATTATTTATCGGTTCTGGCATTGCGACTAGACCGGGTAGAATGACGATTATGGAAAAGCAAGTTAAGTACACTTCAACTCAGGGTTTATTCTATCATATGTTACCAAAAGGAGATCTTATTCCTCCCTCTAATCCATCTCCGGGTACAAATGGAGGATATAATAAAGATATAAAGAATTGATGCACTATATATGTGATATATATGGAATCTGTGATGAAGCCTAATACATACAATCAAGTTGAAGACTGGTATTTTAGTGTTTTTAATAAATAATAATATCAATATATCAAATATAACTTATTGTTACGGCTTTTTGTATAAGAAGCCTCCTATGTATGAAAAAAAAAAATGACTTAGTATACTTATGAAGCCAATAATACCGTCGCCTAATTTAAGATTTGAAGCATCTGTTTCTGCAAATTATTTAACAAGTCTTAGAAAATTATACTGTTGAGCTGAACATGTGTACCATAAACAATCCCAACCAGATACTTAATATGATGGCTCAAATGAAAATCACTTAAAAATCTTTTATTTGTTAATTTTTACATAAACCACTTATTCGAATCAAAAACTATCAAAATGTATGTTTAAAATAAAATCAAATACCGACAACACAGTTAAGTGAAAAAGTGAAGAAAAGAAGTGTCACTAAAATGACATTTTTTTTTCATACAAGAGAGGCATAAAAGCCGTTAAGGAAATAAAATTACATCAAAACTTGTTTGTTATTGGGATACAAGTACAACTCTAGGAGTTGCATGTTCGCATTTATCACTCGTAATAAAACTCCACATATAATCTGGAGGGTCATCAAACTCTTGAGGTTGTGCTCTCGTATTTGCGCCTACTTTTGCTAACTTATCTGCGCAAAGATTTGCTTCACGATAGACATGTGATACACTAAAGCCCGGATTATTGCGCAAAAGTGTCTCACAATCTCTTGCAATTGAAACGTACGGACTACTTGAGTTCCCATCGCCCTTCACTAGCGCATGGAACTCCCTCGAGTCCAAAGAACTTAATAATGAACTCCCACCGCCCTTCACTAGCGCATGGAGTTCCTCCGAATCCGTTTCAATGCTTAACTCATTATAGCCATTTCTAACGGCCCATCTCAAGCCATAGTGTAGCGCTAGCATCTCAGATACAAACGGAGATTTGTACAAACATGAACCTGTGAACCCTGCAATACATGAACCATTGGAATCCCGAAGAATTCTTCCTATACCAGCTATTCCTTTTGCTTCGGAAAAGCTTCCGTCCATATTAAGTTTTAAACCATCACTTGGTTTCACCCATTTGACCATAATATTAGATGCAAGTTTAATTATACCTCCCTCGAGTCTTTATAAAATGACTAAAATGACATTTCTATCACTAAATATTATAAATATCAAAAAACAAAATAAAATAGTGGTCCGTAAAAAATCTGAATCCGCCAAGAACTTATTAAGAATCTGTCAAAAGTTTGTCGATAAAAACTCTCCAAAAGCTATTAGACCGGGCCTTGAATATGGAGACCTGCACTAGACAGGTTGTGAACCCACAAATTTAGAGGGTACCCCTAAAAAGTATGTGTAAAGATATTTTTCAGAATTGCTCAATCTTTTTTTACTATTTAAGTCACCGAGTATCAGTGACCATTCATATATTTTTTGTTCAAAATGAATTTTAAATAACTTAAAAATAAAATTAAAGTACACCTTAATATTTTTAAGGAAAAAAAGAAGTCTTATATTAAAAATCAAATATGGGATCTTAGCTAATCCCTTGGGAAAAAATAGCATCCAACAAAAGTAATCTATGAAGTTCACTAGGTCAATTACTGCACGAGTTCAAAAGGAGGATAGTTTTAGAGAAGGTCTTTGTTACCCATTCTACACTACAGCAGGTCGGGTATTTACCGACGACAGCTGTCGTCGGTAAAAACCCCGTATTCGTCGGTAAAAAGGTTTACCGACGACCACTCGTCGGTAACATGTCGTCCCTAGAAGTTTGTCGGTAAAATCATGGTTGCCGACAACGGAATTGGCTTCTCGTCGATAACACAGAACAATTTACCGACGAAAGTCATGTCGTCGGTAAACCTTATCTTACCGACAACGTTCCTACCTGTCGTCGGCAAATAACAAAATTTTACCGACACCTTACAATATTTTACTTTGTCGGTAACTAAAGAATTTACCGACAACCTCGTCGTCGGTATCGTGATAATTAAATTGTTTATTTTTGAATTTTAATAATTTACCGACACTTTTGTTTTTATGAATGTCGTCGGTAAATTGAATTTTTTTTTTTTTAAATATTTAACAACGACATTCCTTACATGAATGTCGTCGTTGATTTTTTTTTTTTTTTTTATTTAGCTTTACCGACGACATTCATACAATGAATGTTGTCGTTATTTTGTTTTTCCTATTTTTTTTATTTTATTTATTATTATTATTTTTTTAATTTAAATTGGTTTTTCGTTTTTTTTTAATAAATTAATATTTTGTGAAATCATGAATATAAATAGAAATCATGCATTATATTCATAAAAAGATAAATAAACCCGGGTAGTCAAACCCCGGGCAATAAAGTCAAACCTCGGGGTTAAAAGTCAAAATATTACATAAAAGTCATAAAATATAAACTTAAATAAAATAAAAGTCTTAAACACAATCAAATAAAAATCAATCATCACTATCTTCATCTTCTTCTTCATCGGAGAGCGGATCGAGACCATTCTTTTCACGAGATTCTTTTCACCATTCTTTTTAGACCTTTTTTAATTAAAAATTACAAAAACACCCATATAAATTTTAAAAAATATTTATTTTTCATAGTTTTTAAAATGTATATTAGAAATTGCGTTTTAGTCCTCGTAAATTTTTTAAAATTGCATTTTAGTCCCTAAATGTTATTTTAGTCCCTAAATTGCATTTTAGTCCCTAAATTGCATTTTTAGTTCCCATAGTTTTCATATTTGACTAAAATACCCTAATTTGTTGAAAAATGTAAATTTTTTAAAATTGCATTTTAGTCCCTAAATGTTATTTTAGTCCCTAAATTGCATTTTAGTCCCTATAGTTTTCATAATTCCATAACATACACTAAATACATCCAAAATCAACAAATTAACTAACACAATGTAACAAATATCAAGCAAAATTAACAAAAAATTAACAAAACCCTAATTTTTCTAAAAATTAACAAAAAAAACATGTTACATGGTTTATTTAACAACAAAACACATATTCAGAATCTACAATACATCTAGGATTCTCGGAATTAACAAGAAATTCAATACAATATCAAAAAAAAAAAAAAAATCAATTCGAAAATTAAAAAAAAATAGGATTTGTTTCGGATTTGTGGTACCTGTTACGTGAAGATGTTGTTGAATATATCCAGCATCCCATGCCAAGCAAGAGTAGAGGAAAAACAAAAACGAAAAAAAAGTTAGGATTGATTTAGAAAAAAGAAAAAAAATTGAAGAAATGATTAAGATTAGGCATGGAATCACTTACATTTGATGTTGTTTGCGTGTGGGGATGCCTCGGAATAGCTCCTTGTTGCTCGGAATCGAATTTCTAGAGAGAGTTTTGAAGCTTTGGTGTTTCAGAAATGAGCTCGGTAGGGTTTAATAGAACAGATGTTTACCGACGTCACGCAAGTCGTCGGTAAACCTGGCATATTCGTCGTTAAAAAAGCCACGCGTCAAACAGTTGTACGCACGACTGTTGCGTGTCCTGTTTACCGACGACTTCTTTTTCGCAAGTCGTCGGTAAACTATTGGGCGGGAAAAAAGAACCGCCCACTTTTGGCCAATAAATTTTGGAATGATGTTTACCGACGACTTGTGTTTTAAATATTGTCGGTAAACTTTTACCGACAACCTGCTTGACTTGAATGTTGTCGGTAAACTTTTACCGACGACGTTCATGTCAAGCAGGTTGTCGGTAAATCTTTAAGGTCGTCGGTATATTTTTTTTTTTTTTTTTAGTTTAGTATTTTATTTTTTTCCTGGTTCCTTTTCTTTTTTTATTCTGTTGGGATTAAGATATACACACACAAATTAATGTTCGAGGTGTTTAGTCAACAGTTATGGTCAAATGTGAGTGTTCGGGGTGTTTAGTCAACTATTAGAGTCAAATGTGAGTGTTCGAGGTGTTTAGTCAACTATTAGAGTCAAATGTGAGTGTTCGAGGTGTTTAGTCAACAGTTATGGTCAAATGTGAGTGTTCGAGGTGTTTAGTCAACTATTAGAGTCAAATGTTAGTGTTCGAGGTGTTTAGTCAACTATTAGAGTCAAATGTGAGTGTTCGAGGTGTTTAGTCAACTATTAGAGTCAAATGTGAGTGTTCGAGGTGTTTAGTCAACAGTTATGGTCAAATGTGAGTGTTCGGGGTGTTTAGTCAACTATTAGAGTCAAATGTGAGTGTTCGAGGTGTTTAGTCAACTATTAGAGTCAAATGTGAGTGTTCGAGGTGTTTAGTCAACAGTTATGATCAAATGTGAGTGTTCGGGGTGTTTAGTCAACTATTAGAGTCAAATGTGAGTGTTCGAGGTGTTTAGTCAACTATTAGAGTCAAATGTGAGTGTTCGAGGTGTTTAGTCAACAGTTATGGTCAAATGTGAGTGTTCGAGGTGTTTAGTCAACTATTAGAGTCAAATGTTAGTGTTCGAGGTGTTTAGTCAACTATTAGAGTCAAATGTTAGTGTTCGAGGTGTTTAGTCAACTATTAGAGTCAAATGTTAGTGTTCGAGGTGTTTAGTCAACAGTTATGGTCAAATGTGAGTGTTCGAGGTGTTTAGTCAACAGTTATGGTTAAATGTGAGTGTTCGGGGTGTTTAGTCAACTATTAGAGTCAAATGTAAGTGTTCGAGGTGTTTAGTCAACAGTTATGGTCAAATGTGAGTGTTCGGGGTGTTTAGTCAACTATTAGAGTCAAATGTGAGTGTTCGAGGTGTTTAGTCAACTATTAGAGTCAAATGTGAGTGTTCGAGGTGTTTAGTCAACAGTTATGGTCAAATGTGAGTGTTCGAGGTGTTTAGTCAACTATTAGAGTCAAATGTTAGTGTTCGAGGTGTTTAGTCAACTATTAGAGTCGAATGTTAGTGTTCGAGGTGTTTAGTCAACAGTTATGGTCAAATGTGAGTGTTCGGGGTGTTTAGTCAACTATTAGAGTCAAATATGAGTGTTCGAGGTGTTTAGTCAACTATTAGAGTCAAATGTGAGTGTTCGAGGTGTTTAGTCAACAGTTATGGTCAAATGTGAGTGTTCGAGGTGTTTAGTCAACAGTTATGGTCAAATGTGAGTGTTCGGGGTGTTTAGTCAACTATTAGAGTCAAATGTGAGTGTTCGAGGTGTTTAGTCAACGGTTATGGTCAAATGTGAGTGTTCGGGGTGTTTAGTCAACTATTAGAGTCAAATGTGAGTGTTCGAGGTGTTTAGTCAACAGTTATGGTCAAATGTGAGTGTTCGAGGTGTTTAGTCAACATTCATGATCAAAATATTCTAAGACTAATAAATAAATACAAAATACCCTAATCTGTTTCATATCCACTAATATCTATAGGTTCATCATCGCTATTAACCTCTATTTGTTGTTCTTCATCACCATATTCGTCCCACGTGTCATCTTCTATTTCCTGGTTTTCATCATTAACCATTTCAAAAGCCATCTCAATACGAAAATGAGCTGGGTCAATCTCGATCTCCTCAGTAGTTGCCAAGTTCTCCGGTTCGGAAACCGTCTCACTGTTACCCAATGGAATAGTAATGCTCTCGTTGTTAGTAGGTAGTGATTCCGAACCCCATAACTCGGGATTCCATCCATGACGATCATTTATTTCCCAAACGGCTTTCCAACCTTTCATTTTCTTAAGATCCTCTCGCGCCTTAACGTTATCTTTGTTTGGTTTCCCATCGACTGCTATAACTGTACCGAGAAGAGCATCACACACGTTTTTCTCGCAGTGCATGACATCAATGTTATGCTTCAACAAATTTGCGGACCAATAAGGTAAACGATAGAAAATACTCTTTTTCTTCCAATTCGTCTGGCGAGGACCTGTAGTCTTCGTCACCTTGCCTCCAAAATCCTTGTGTTTGCCGGGAAACACAATGGGAAGACCATCTAACTGTGTCTGAATACTAGCTGGACTAAGTTTCTTCGGTCGCTTATTAAAATTGGTTTTCGGGTACGAAACATTATCTGATCTAAACCGGTGTCCGAAGGGTAACCAACGTCTATGGTCAAAGTAAACCACACCTTTTGTCACACCCAATGACGGTGTGGAATCCATGCATTCCGGGCAAGCCATGTAACCTTGACCCGACCATCCTGAAGTGTATGACCGAGCAGGGAAATCATTGGTGGTGGACAACAGACAAACCTTCATAGTAAACTCTTGTTTTGTATGGGCATCATACGTAAGGATCCCTTTACTCCACAACTCGTCCAACTCATCTATCATAGGGCGGAGGTAAACATCCATGTCCTTACCGGGCGAACGAGGACCCGAAATCAACAAACAAAGCTGAAAAGTGGTTTCCTTCATGCATACCCACGGTGGCAAGTTATAGACGGTTAATATAACAGGCCACATGCTATACGAGTTGTTTTGCATAGAGAAAGGACAAAACCCGTCGATACCGAGACCCAAAAATACATTACGAGGTTCGCTAGCAAACTCGATCTGTAGTAGTGCTAATAGTGTATTTGTCGATCTCATAACACCTTGGATCATGAGAGATGGAAGGTCCTTTGTTATTCTTCTAATGTCTTCGAGGATGAGCTTCCATTCCCATTGATAAGAAAAAATAGGAGACTGGATAGCTTGGAAAGCAGCAGTTGCATCAATTTTTAGGATGATACTAGAGGAAACTTGGTTATGTTCCATTTCTAACGCATTTCTAATAGCTAAGGCTTCAACTTCAAAGTTGGAGGCAATTTAGATTAACTAGGAAACCCAAAGGATCAATTTTGTACTTCAGTTACAAATAATTATGGTGCTTTCTTTTATACAAAGAATGCATCAAAATTGACTTTGGTGGTTCTTGGTAACGGGGGGTCCACTGGTAGGGAGTGATCAAATGTCCTCTACATGTACCTCAGAGGGAGAGGAGCTTGCACCGACTCTTATTATGCTAGAAATAAATCTCTACAAAAAGAGAAGGTAAGGGCTAAATAGTTTTCATAACACATAGGAGAATTATCAAACACAAACTTATTCCTAACATGCTATATAGACCATAAACAAACAAGTATTTAACAAGCAGATGATTTAGTATTTCCAGAAGGTAATAATAAAAGCATATATATTCACAAAATGTCTATTCTTAAAGAAAGTTTTGAGGAAACACTAAAGTGCATATGGGATAGACATAAAAATTTCATAGTCCATATACATTTCAGAAAGAGACGTACAACTGCTTCTTCCTCCTTGTCATACAAATATCAAAAGGGGCACATTTCCTAATGAAACTGATGTTTTTTGTTTACAGAGCGTTCATGATAATATTTTTGTTCATCCAAGTGTAAATAATTAGGATTAGTAGGAAGGATGTTTTAAATCATTAAGTTCAAGTGTGTCTATTTTTGTAGGAGTATGCACCATTTTGGCCTATAGGCCAGATGACTATATATATATGTGTGTGTATATATGTTTAAAGGACAAATAATTTGCGGTCAAAATTTATGAGACCTATCTTGTTGTGGCGGAGAATTGTAGTAGCGAGTTATTGTGTTTTCAATTACTTTTTTATATTAATAGTCTCTAGAAGGTTGATTGCATATCTTAATTTTCTTTTAAAATCTTTTCACAAATATTTTCTTTTGGTCTAATACTCTGATTGTTTATGCATTTCTGATGGAACAATTTTCTTTTTCTAATAATGCAATTACCAGAAACGTGCTTTGTCGTTATATGGTTTGTAACAATAATCAAATAACATGCATTGTGTTAGACATAATTTCAACCAAGTAAAAATATACCTATGTGCTATATAATACTTTTGGGACAAACAGGTAACCCAAATCAGATACCGAGTTACCAAACCAAAAACCAAGTTATCGAAACGACAATGAACTGTCTGCTTTGGTTTTTAAATTATATAAAACATAGTCAACATGTTTGGTTCCGATTTTGAACAAAACTCGAGTGGAAGCGAACCATGCTCACCTTTATCATTAGGTATTCGATTTCGGTTAACCAAACTCAACTTTCTCACCGGAAGGATAGAGGTGCTCTCGCGCTGCTTGCTTTGGTGGTAAGAGGCCGAAATGGAGTAGATCTTGAACTCGCCGGAATGGAGAGAGGCCGAAATGCATTGAAGCACAAGAACACCATCAAAGCCTACCCCTGAAGCTACGTCAAAGCTTTGTCTGATAACCTCTGCTGGTGGTGGTCTTGCTTGAACAAGATCTCGAACTCCTAGGTCGTCTTCCTCGCGCAGCCTCGAACTCACGGCGACGGATCTTCTGTTCTCCACGGTTGTTGCATGAAGCAGCTCGCCGGAGTGAAGGATATGCCTATCTCACGTCTGCTTAGTATTCTCGAAGGTAGCTTTGCTGGTTTAGCCATGGCAGATTCGAAGTCCTCATTGGGAGAGAGAAACAACGATAGCAGATTTAAAGTTAGTTAGAGAGAGAAACAAAAAAAATGCGTGTGAATATAAGAAAATAAAATAAAATTAGGGTTTTAATTTTAATATATAGAGGAAATAAAAAATAAGAAAGAGGTATAGTGGTAAAAAAAATTAAGTTATAATATAAGATTTAATTTAAATTTTTAGTAAAAGAAAATGTAAGTGGTATTGAAAATAGAGTAGGAGATATCTACAAGAGTGTAGGTAATAAGCATATTTTTAAGCATATTTATGGCTCTTATGATAAATCTTTAGTAGTAATTTTATTCTTTTATAAGGCATATTAGTAGTAATTTTTTCCCAAAAAAAAAAAGAAAGGCATCGCATTAAAAAAAAAAAAAGTAGGCATTCAATTCAAGCACAGTATTAGTATGTTCTAGTATTTCCTTTTTTCCCTCTAGTGTGGCATCTTCACCCACACGAATGAATAGATAAATAAATAAACAGAAACGACCAAAACGTTCTAGAGAAGTCCAGATAAGTTCCATTTTCTCTTAGCTTCCAGAATTCTCTCCTCTCACTTATATATCATATACACACTTCAACTGATCCATCTCAACAAAAATCAAGTAAGTACTGAAAGATGTCTCCCTTCTCATGTGTAGCTGCTCCTAATCTTTCAACTCCTCAACAACCTGCTGCTTTTTCATTCCAAAGAAACATCTCTAATTTGTTTCATCTTCATCATCCAATAAGGTTTTCTGATCATTCAATGCGTTTGTTTCATCCAAGTAGCAGCATTGTTAAGGCTGTGTCAAGTGATGGCAGAAGTAATCTTGATCACTTACAAAGACAAAACAAGCCTCCTCAACAACCAGTAAGAAGAAGGTCACCTCAAGTCCGACCTATAGGTCTATGGGATAAGTTTCCAACAACAAGAACAGTAGAACAAATGATGGAAACAATGGAGAATTTAATGGAAGACCCATCAGCTTTGAGAACTTCCAATAGCAGTAACAGAAGTGGTGGTGGGTTCAATAGAGGAAGAACACCATGGGAGATCAAAGAAAGTCGTGATGGAGATGGGTACAAGATGAGATTTGATATGCCTGGAATGACTAAACAAGATGTTAAACTATGGGTTGATGAAGATAAAATGTTGGTTCTAAAAGCTGAGAAATTATCCCCCAACAACAACAAGAAAAGTAGTGATGGGGAAGAAGAAGAAGATGAAGAAGAAGAATGGCCTGCTAAGAGCTATGGAAGGTATAGTTGTAGAATTGCTTTACCTGAGAATGTTTTGTTTGACAAGATTAAGGCAGAGGTTAAAGATGGGGTTCTGTATATTACAATACCCAAGGCTCGTGGCAATTCCCAGATTTTGGACATTAATGTTCTATGAGAACATATGTAATGTCTTGTGATTTTCTTGTATTTCTATTTTTTTGGTTGGGTTAATAAGAATTTATTATCTAAATTAGAATATTCCAACAAAGGCGTGATTTTCATTTTCTTGTATTGCTATATTTTTTATATGACTTGATCTAAATTATAATATTCAAAAAAAAAACAAAGCATGGCGAATAATGAGAAAAAGAATCAAGAATGAACCTTGGGAGCTTCCTTCTCAAAATCCATCTTTTTAATTCCTTTGCTCCTTAATCTTTGACTAATTTTTAGACAATTGTTTTTTTCCTATGTTCGAATTAAGTTTGTATTCAATTCTTCACTTGATCTTATCTGTCCAAATCTATGTATTTTGGCAATTTCTCGTTTATTCTTTTTCTATATATATATATATATATATATATATATATATATATGTGTTCTTTTTTTAGTTTTCTTCTATGTGTACAAACATTATCCGGGGTCGGAGCTTAAAACAATGCTCGGTAGGGGTGAGCATGGTTCGGTTCGTCTCGGTTTTCGGCCAAAACCGGAACCAAACCGGATAACTCGGTTTTTTATAATTTAAAAACCAAACCGGATGGTTCATTGTCGGTTTGGTTACGCGATTTTTGGTTCGGTTTATTTGGTTTCGGGACGGTTTTTGGTTTATGACTTCTTTTTTTTGGCTGTGGTTTTTTTTACCAAGCTGAAATTTTGTGTTTTTTAAAAAAAAAAAATTATTAAATAATCTTGCATATTTGCAAAATTTTATAAGAAATTTCATAAACTTGAAAAAATAGAAAAAAGTATTCGCTTGAATAAAAAACAAGAAACTGTTTCTTCTGCTGCTTGCCTTTAGACTAGGTTAATTCTCGGCAACCAAAATAGGGTTGATTGGTTTATGTCATTAGTTATAAGGGACGTTGAATCCGCAATCTAGTACCCTACCCTTTTTTTTTGTTTAGGTAAACGATTTCATTAAAATAAAAGAAAAACTGTACACAATACAAAGCTAATCTACCTAGGCTCGAAAGTTTAAGGTAGTTACTATCTATTTGCTAGTCTAAATGTTTCGAGAGACATACAAAAATCCACTATCATCTTTGAAAGCATGATGAGGGTACAAAGCAAATAAAATAGAAAAGGTGCATACTTTTATCTCCTTTAATACTCTTTCCTTTGAGAGAGTTTCGCCATTCATTTCAAGACTATTTCTCATCCGCCATATATGATAAATAGTCGCGGCAAATGCAATTCTCCATGCCTTTCTTCTCCAATTTTCTTGAGGCTTAATCTTTTTAATCCATTTGAGAGCGCTCAATATAGTATTCATCTCTCTTCCAATACCTAACCATTTTCTCATATCGTCCCAAATACTTTTAGCAAACCCACACTCAAAGAATAAATGCTTATTAGATTCAAAATCTCCACCACATAACTCACAAAGTAGATCCAATTCCATGTAACTTATTTTATCCTTGGTGCGAAGCCTTTGTTGAATTGCCATCCACAAAATAATAGCATGTTTTGGAATAACACAAGAATCCCACACAATATTCACCCAAGTTTTCGAAAAAGATCGGCGGCGAAAAATATCATAAGGAGATTTATAAAGGGAAAGAAACTCACCACTTCTCGGCTCGCTAGCAATCGGTTGATCCTTGGAGGTGGAAAACCAATGATGCAACACCTTAACTCCTCCTTCATGCCCTACCGATATCTTAATTTCTTCCTTCAACTCCCACAATTGTTTAAAAAGTGGAGAATCCAAGTTTTTTTACTTTCCAATCCCAAAAGTCAATATTCTTTAAGTATTCCCCATGTATCCACTTTATCCACAAAGAATCTTTTTTCGCCACAATACTCCACAACATTTTCATAAGGAGAGCTTTATTCCAAGCTCCGAAATCTTTAAGGCCTAAGCCTCCTTCTTCTTTAGGTGTTGCTATGGTCTTCCATTTAATTTGTGGCGATTTACCATCCCAATAAAAACTCCTACAAATACTCACGATTCTATCACGTACACAAATCGGAACCGAAAAAATTGAAAGCCAAAAACACACAACTCCTTGAAGTATCGTTCTAATAAGCTCAAGACATCCCGCATAAGAAAGAGAAGGAGCATTCCAAGATCTCACATACCTTTCCAACTTATCAATGAGAGGTTTGTAATCTCGCGAAAATAAAATCGATGCTCCGAGCGGTACACCCAAATAACGAAACGGCATCTCCCCCTTTTCAAGTTGAGTAGTTTCTAAGATATTTTCAACAATCTCATCTTTAATACCCACATAATATATATTTGATTTATGAATATTGAGATGAAGACCCGAACACTTACTAAAACTCTCCAAACAATCCATAAGAATTTTTACCGAAGTATGATCTCCTTTGGCCAAAAGCATAAGATCATCGG
Organism: Nemophila menziesii; assembly: GCA_029959085.1. Classification (NCBI taxonomy): domain Eukaryota; kingdom Viridiplantae; phylum Streptophyta; class Magnoliopsida; order Boraginales; family Hydrophyllaceae; genus Nemophila; species Nemophila menziesii. Next base: position 12,930,189 of record JARWIR010000005.1, read on the forward strand.
CGAAAGCAAGGTGTGTTATTTTATTTTTTTACACTTCGGATGGTATTTAAACCCAACATTCGTGTTCTTCTTCACTAATCTCGATAAGTATTCAAGACACAAAATGAAAAGGTAAGGAGAGATAGGATCACCTTGCCTTAGACCTTTTTCTCCTTTGAAAAATCCATGTACTTCCCCATTAAGTGCTACCGAGTATGAAGGAGTTGAGACGCATTCCATAACCCAATTAACAAACCTAGTCGGAAACTTTAACCCTTCAAGAACCTCTCGAAGAAACACCCATGAGACCGAATCATAAGCTTTACACAAGTCAATCTTGATAGTACATCTAGGCGAGCTACTATTGTTGTTGTATCCTCTCAAAAGCTCTTGCATTAAGTGGATATTTTCGGCCATCGATCTTCCGGGAACAAAGGCATTTTGAGATTTATCAATAATCTCTTCAAGAATTGGCTTTATTCGATCCGCTAGTATCATAGTAATCGCTTTATATATAACATTGCAACAAGAGATCGGTCTAAAGTCCTCAACAATCAACGGACTATCCTTCTTTGGAATGAGAGAAATGATAGTAGTATTCAATTGTTTAAGTAAAAACCCGGAAACAAAGAATTCACGTACCGCTTGTATTACCTCACTCCCAATTAGTTCCCAAGAGCTCTTGAAGAAAAGAGAAGAATAACCATCGGGTCCGGGCGCTTTATCATTGGCTATACGAAAAACGACATCTTTTATCTCTTCATCGGAAATATCTTTACACAAATCCAAACCTTGATCTTGTGTCAACACATTACCCCAATCAAAGACACCACGATTGACATAATCCGTCTCAACACGTGTACCTAATAAACTCTTATAATAACCCAAAAATGCATCTTTAACTTGAGTACTAGAAGTAGTATCTTCCCCATTAGCAAGTTGAACTTTTACAATAAATTTTTTCCGTTGTTTACTCTTCATGAGCCCATGGAAGAGTTTCGTACATCTATCACTTTTCAAATTGTAGCCAAGTTTTGCTTTTTGTTGAAGAAAACTAATTTCCGCCTTCTCAAGTCTACAAGCCTCTTTCCGAATCTTAATCAACTCATTAGGATCCGAATCATTAGTTAAATTATTTTGAAAAAGTCTTTCGGCTTCTTCTAACTCTTCTCTTGCTCTTTTCGCTCTTTCGGAAATATGTGAGAAGTTCTCTTTATTCAAGCTCCTCAAAATCGGTTTCATGTTTCGAAGTTTTTGGCAAAGAACATATTGCTTAGAGCCTCTACCTTGATCTCTATTCCAACCATTACTCACCACTTCTCCATAATCTTTATGCTCCACCCACATATTATAAAATCGAAACGGAGTAACTCTCGTAATATGTTGTAAAAATAAAGTTACAATACATGGTGAGTGGTCCGAAACGCTTGATTTTGGAAGTAATTTCGCATGAACATAATGATCGGAGGCATCTAATCTTCTATTTCCCATAGCTCGATCAATCTTAGTAAGAACGTGATTATTATCCCATGTGAAGAATTGACCCGAATATTGAAGGTCCTCAATCCCAATTGCATTACAACAATCTGCAAATTCATTTATATCTCCCATTGCTACTACCTTACCCTTTTTCTTCTCATTTTGATTTAAAATGTTGTTAAAGTCACCAAGAAGTAACCACGGAGCGTCAAAAGAAGAAGCATAGTTCACTAACTCTTCCCACAAATCCCTCCTTTCAATCTTACCATTTAAACCATAAATAAAAGAAGTATGAAGACTAATAGATGTTACCTTACATACCACTTTAAAATGTATTACTTGGGGAGTAGTTGCAAGAACATCCACTTCTACTTTATTTGGGTCCCAAACCACCAAAATTCTTCCATGTTCAATTGTATCAAAATTATCTACATGATTCCACCCTTGTAACATAGTGCGCATAAAATAATTTACACTAATTTTTTAACGTTTTGTCTCCAAGATACCCATAATGTCGATATTTTTTCTTCGAATAAGTCTAACAATACCTCGCTTCTTATGGGGTGAAGCGAATCCCCGTGTATTCCAAGTTGTAATAATCATAAAGACAATTTTAGGGGTGACCCTTTATTAGCGCTTTTGACGAAAGTGCCCTTAGCTCTCCAAAATAGCTTCTTTTGTCGTGCTTTCTCTCTCTTATCGTTAAGTTTCTTTTTTTCACTCGCAAGTCGTTTCTTAGTTTCCTTACCAACCACAATTTCAAATGGATCTTCGATGACCGAACCATCCTCTAACCCGGCTATCTCATTACCCGAACAAATCGAAAAACCCGAAAAACCCAAACTTTCCATAACGTGCTCTTTACCCGACCTTTGGAGAAATTTACCATTCACTAATCGAATTCTATCCACCTTTAAATCCTCAACTTCACTTTTGTGACTATCCTCCACAACGATGTGTTTTGGGTAGTTTTTATCATATTTAGAAGTTATTGGACTATTTCCAAAATAAGTGACATGTTGAGAATTTTTTTCCCCTAATTCGGCAAATAGCTGTTGACCAACAAGGTCATGCGAAATATTCTCTAAAATATTGCTTCCTTCTGCTGCAACTAATTGTTTTTTATTTACTTCATTTAGTAGTTGACTTTTTTTATTTTTTAACGCCTCTGTATAGTTTTTGATGTCCAAAGTTTTATTACTTCCAATGGACAGCTCAGTTATAACATTTATAATTTTTCTAACAATTAGCACATAAAAGAATGTCTGATATATATCATATGTGTAATTGCTATGTACTTAATAATAATTTTTAAATCCTATAATAAACAAGTAATTTATTACTCTAAGAAATTATCTACTGTACCACAAATAAATATGACGAAAACCGAAAAATAAGTTGACTCGACGACCCATACAATATACATATAGTTTGAAATTTTCAATGACTATGGTTCTTGATTTGGGTTTTTACAGTTCGGTTTATTTTGGTTTTTCGGTTCGGTTATTGCGTACAAAATCAAACCGAACCAGATTTTTCGGATTTTTAAATATTAAAAACCGAACCAATTGGTTTTTCAGTTGTCGGTTTTTTTGGTTCGGTTTTTTTTCAGTTTTTTTGTTCAGGTTGGTTTTTTTGTTCAGGTTGGTTTTTTTGTTCGGATTTGCTCAGCCCTAATGCTCGGGCCTCAAATTTATAAGGCCCTGAAAGTCCTAGAAGGGGGGTGAATAGGATTACTAATAAGATTAATGCCTAATTAAAAAATCTTTTGGACAATTATAAGTTTAAGAGAAAACTTCTAAGTCAACTAATTAAATCAAACTCTTATAGGATCATGCAAAGGTAAGTTAGAGGTTTGATATAAAAGTATAACAAGTAAATCGTCAATCCAATATCTTAAACTACTCTAGAAGACTATATGTTAGATAACCTAGATAAACAATATCACAATACTCATGCTAGCATATTATCAAACATATAAAGTGCGAAAAGTAAATAGAGTAGGGATAGAAAGATACACACTATATATAGTGGTTCGGTTTCCCTACATCCACTACCTAAGGAAGCCTCCTTAGGATTTCAAGCTTTTCACTAAGCTTCCGTGTCTCTCTTAACCGGGTCGTGAACACAATAACCTTTACAAACTCTTCGATAACACGAAGGACAAAACACTTGTGTAGTCACAACACAAGGACACCAAGTATACTCCCTATACTTGAATTCTCTCTTAATCTATCTATTACAAGACCTAGACTTAAGAGGATAGCAACAAAGTGTTTAAAGGGTTGCTTATAAAAGCTTGTAACTAAACTCCTAAAAGAGTGGATATGACTATAAGCTTGATTACTCCTCTTGAGTGGATAGAACCTTGTGGCTTAATTGATTAACTCCTTGAAAGGATTAATAAGCTCACAAAGATTGATTTTGACTATGTATAGCACTTGACACCTTCTTGAATGATAGCAATTAAGCCCCTTAGTGTTTGTAATTAGTTGGTGTAGTTGTAGCCTTCAAAGAGCTTCAATTTATAGTAGAAAATGGCTTCCAACGGTCATAAGACTTGGGTCCAACGGATCTATTAATCTCCCAACGGATATATTGCTTATGACTTGTCTTTTGTGCAGAAAAACCTTTCTTGCGGTGTACCGCAAGATTTCGTACGGTGTACCGCACTTCAATGGTTTGATTTTCTAACTTACTGACGGGCTAGCCTCTGCACCGCGCCCTGGTCCGCATTCTTGGTCCGGTGTACCGCGCCATTCGTCCGGTGTACCGCGCCAAGTAACTTTGAAAGATAATGACTTGGATCAATAAATCTTCTTCATGAAAGTTGTTGGAAACATCATTCTAAGAACCTTTGAAGTTAATCACTAAAGCTATTTCTCAAAGTACACAAAGATAAGGTTAAAAGTATTTATATGAGAATTAGTTTCATAGCATATGACAATAAAGCTTTGATCTAAAAGATAAAGAAGTGCTTTTTGATGAAAAAGAGTGCAAGAAGGAATATATATATAACAGGAGTAATTAGCACACTAAACACAAGAGGATTTGTCATATTAAAACAACCTATTAAGGGAGGCTATATGCCAACAGGCCCCATATACAAGGATCTTCTTTTAGTAACAAATTATTATGGCTGACCACTAAAAACGCTAGCTTGGTAAACCAGTGGGTTAACTCATCTTTCAACTGTCTAGAATTTTGATTCTTTTTTTAAGCAATACATCTTCGAATCGACGCTATGGTTTTGGCTCTTAGACAAAAGTATTTTAAGAAAAACATTATTCAGTATGTAACTAAGCCACATAATTCACAAATTTGTCGTGCCATCATGGAAGGTTTTGTCGTAGTTACACGGGGATTCGGATGGATATTGCATAACAGGTTCAATATAGCATGCTGGTTGGACGTCTGGATTGGCGATGATCCATTGTAAGTGATCCACCTGGAAGGGTTTTTTTATTCGATATAGTTAGTGATTACGTATTGGAGGACGGGTTGTGGGGTTTGGATCGTTTCATCATCTGTTACCTATTAAAAAACTACTTCTAATAGCAAACGTTAGAGCTGCAAACTTAGTTAGGGCATGAGATACTTTATCATGGACCAGTGAGTCACATGCCATATCTTTGGTTAAATCGGCTTAAAGGATCCACCAGATGTGGTATAAGAGGATGGAATTGTTTGGGACAGCATTCGGAAAATTCATTGTCCGCAAAAAACCAGATATTTTTTTGGAGGGCGGTACAAGATAGGTTAGCTACGAGTCTGAATCTTGTTAAGCATGAATGAATGTGTTTGGAATATGCCCATGGTGTGAAGCCTCGAAAAAAACAACCCTGCATCTATTTTGGGGTTGTCGTGGGGTTATGAAAGTGTGGACTAAAATCCTTAAGGAAACACAGTTGGAGATTAGTGATCGTTGAGAGTCAGGACGTTAATTTGGTGGATCCTTAGACCCAGTTCTTTTTCATACCCAAATTTTATGTAGATTTTGGACTGTTAATTATCACGTGAATCACAATGGCCCCCTGATCAAGTGTTAGTATCAAGAGAAGATGAAGGTACATCTGCTCGTTATATTTTGGAAAGGACTTGGCAGGGATATTTGGACAGCAATCCAAGTCTGCATAATGGAAATATAGGTGGTAGTAACCTAAAATACCAATTGGACAACGACACTAACTCGACACCAGAAAGTCAACGAACGAGAGACTCAGTAACTCAACAGATGCATGGAGTTGTCTCCGATCAGCAGCAGGTTGATGGAATCAGTTAGTGGAATACAAATATTTAGGATACGATGTTATTCGCGGGAATTAATTGGGACTTTTTATTTAGGGAAATTCTTGGCATTATTTGGAATGAAAAAATGAAGTGCTCTTTAATAATAAGTTGTTCACCAACGAGAAAGGAATAATTAAAAAATCCAAGTACCTAAATTCGAAATATACTAGAGTTTGGAGAAGTCGTCTGAGTAAAACATTAAACAATCAAAATCCGGGTGGAATGGATTGGGTGGACCGAACCGATCACAAGTTTTAAACTTAATGCGGATGGAAGTTTTCTTAGGAGTAAGGGTATTGGTGGCGTGGGAGGAGTTATGCGTGACAAAGATGGAAGTTGGGTGTGTGGTTTTTCTATGGACAAATGTCACGTGCTGGTGGGTGCGGAATCGGTGACACTTTATGAGGGATCGTGTATGGTGATGGAAGTGAAAGTGAAGGAGTTATGGGTGGAAGTAGACTTGCAAAAGGCACTAGACGCGTTGGATAAGTGAAGGAAAGACGAGAACCTTTCGCTTTTTGGATTGATGGCATTAGAAAGCTCATGGTGCAAAATTGTTCTTTCAAAATCATAAGGATATATAAAGAGGACAATGGGTGTGCGGTTTGGCTAGCAAAAGTAGGTCTTAGACAAGTAATAGCTTATTCTACGTTCTTATACCCTCGATGGGAATCATGGGATATAGAGTGTGCTCGTGAAAGACAAGTTCGCATGGAAGATTCCTAGGAAAAAAAATCTTCGAATATAATTGGTTTTTTAGACTTATTAGTGTTCTAAATTTCACGGTCAAAAAACCTCCTTTCTATCAAAATAATAAAGATAATAGTGAGAAAAATATGTCTTTATATTCTAACAAAATATTTTTCAAAATTATATTATTAATGAACGAACAAATTTTCTTGACAAAGGTAGCAAATTAGAACTGTCGATTTGGTTCATTCATGTAATTTGACCAAAAAGATAAATAAATTTAGAGTAATGCTGGATATCACCTTAAATCATATTATTCTTTTAACGCCCCTTATGTGGACCAATCATAGAAGAGAGAGAAAATAATAAATCAGGAAAAAGAAATTACATAATTGATCCATTTAAAATCTACCTAGGAGGTGATAAAAAGGTGATATAATTTAAAGTGATATCTCATAAATTTAGTATTCATACCATTAACTTGTTTATGTGCGTTGACCAAAAAAACCGTTTACACTATGATATTCATTATATAATTGACTTTAAGGTTTTATTTGTTATATAGGAGAGTCATTTTGGATTTGGAGTTATTGACTCTGATTCGAACTTGATGACCAAGACCTTGACTAGTGAGTTAATCTCAACTGTATTTTTTCGTATCAAAAGAAAAAACTTTTTTTAACATATTTTCCATAATATTCTTAGATGTTGATTTATTTAATATATCATTCTTAATCGGGTCGAAAACATATAGTGCTAGAAAGTCCACATTGTAGTGTGTCTACACAATTGCTAGGCCTTGATTCGTTTTAACAATCCAATCAAATATCAACTGAAACCCAAAAGAAATTGAAACCCAACCCAAAAGGAAAAACAATCAACATCAAATGAGTTATTAACGAATATACGTGGCATTTTCTTTTAATAAAGAAAAAAACTAGCCGTTAATGTGACCAAACGTCTAGTGGGCCCCAAACCTTTACTCCAAAATAGTGAGGGAAGTTCTTGTCCAAATATGAAACCAGAAACCACCCACACACACATCGAATTACATAAACCCCACAAGACTTGAATTACGCACACACTGATAAGCACCACTTCACCAGAATCACAACCCTCTGTATGTTATAATTATTTTTTCGATTTTTTTTGCTATTTATCTAACATAGTATCCGCGAAACATTGTAATTTTCATTAGGGTTTTAAGAAAAGTTTGAATCCTGGCAGCAAAATTCAACCAAGATTCGAAAAGGGTTTTTTCTGTTTATAATTTTTTAGAATCAAAAGAGGCTTGATGGGTGAATCTGGAGCTTGCCTTGTTAGATCCTTTTCCCAACCTTCTTCAAGTTGTCATGAATCCATACAGGTTAGTTTCGAATTCTAGTTCTGAAAGTTCAAATGTTCTGTATTAATCTCTGTTAATTTCTCTAATGTGGCTACGAGTATGGGTAAATTTTGTTGAATTCTTTTGGGTATACGTTTTGATTGTTCTTTCTATATATTTATCGAAATTTTTGTTAAATAAGCCTAAGCTTCCATGTTAAAGCCAATCGGTGATAGGTGGATAAAGAGAGATAAGAAGAGACGTGTCACTAGCTAAATAAGTATGAACATTTTTTTATTTTAATGTTAATATCTGGAATTATGCTTTTGTAATTGATTTTATAGATTTACAAAATGTCTGTTTGAGCTTAAAAATCAAAATCATGGATTATTAATTAATTAATTACAGGGAGATCATATGAATGCTCTAACATCATCAATATCATTTGGAAGATACATGAATGAACCATTAGTTTGGGATAAATGGTCAGCTTTTACTCAAAATCGATACATGGAAGAAGTTGAAAAGTATTCAAAACCTGGCTCTGTTGCTCAAATGAAAGCTCATTTCGAAGCTCATTACAAGAAAAAAGCTGCTGAAAGAGCCGAAAAAAAAGCTGCAGAGTTGAAAATGCAAAGTAAGAAAGAAAATGAATCTCCTAATAACCAAAATTTATCACCAAAACACAATTATATAGTCCCTGAAAAAACACAACAATTAGAAGATATTCAAGTTGAAGTAACGAAACATTTAGTAGAACCATTAAACCAGCTCGAAAATGTTGAAGATAACGTGAAAATTATGTCTAACCAAGAAATTAAGGTATAAATTTATTACTCGAATAGTCCTCTATCTTTATCTTTGTTATATTTATGGTCCCTAAACTTTTTTCTCAATATTTTTGTTAGGATGTTACTATATTGGGAGATTTAGACTCGTTAGATAAGAAAAAGTGCGTGTATAATGAAGTTCCGAAGCCTCCAGCTCCACCTAAGCAAAAAGTATTGCTTCCGAAAAGGAGAATTATCAATGCTAGTCCTAACTGTAAAAAGTCAACGATTGACTCAACTAGTGGGACCCGCAAAACTATAAAATCAGTTCACATGTCTATCGATTTTTCTTCTCGAGAAACCAAAACCAAAACTAAAAAACCATTATCTCCGATTCTTCAAAAGATTTCAAAATCGAAACTTGTCAAAAATCTTACCAAGGAAACTAAAGATAAAACAATTCAAGCTGCACCAGTTTGGGTACTATTTATATTATTAACAACTTGAGCTTGCTTTTTATATTATTTTTTAATATCTGTTTTTAAGCGTAATTTTTTCTTTTTTTGATTCTGTATAGTCATCGATTGATATTTCGAAGCGTACTCCAGTTACACCTCAACGAGGACTCAACAGGTAATTTGATTTAATATGGATGATATTTCATAAAGTGTCCTTTTATATCTTATCATGATCATGGTTAATTAATTACATTATATACTTTGATCATTTTAGGTCTCGTACACCACTAAAACAGTCACTATGTGAAAGTGGTGAAGTGGAAAAGAAATTACCATCCTCATTTGTAAGGTAAGAAATCTCTAATATTAAAATAGTATCCTCATTTTAATCAAATCCGAGTTTATTTACCGTTAAAGAAGAGGCTTGCTCAAATTATAGCCTCGATTTCTTAGTTTAAAACATTTTATGAATGAACTTACATATTGATAAGAATTGTGTACAGTTGCTTAAATTCCCCAGATGTGCGTGAAAGAAAAGCACAATCTCCTGTAAAATTTCGTTCTTTCTCTTTCAAAAGCGAGGAAAGAGCGGCAAAACGTAAAGAGGTTAGTTTTTTAACCATGGTTAGTTTTGTACAAGTGTGAAATTTGAGATTCTAATGCTCCTCAGTCTTTTATGGTTCAACTTCAGTTTTTTGAGAGGCTAGAGCTGAACTCAAAGGCCAAAGAAACCGAAAAAGTACAATTACAAGCAAAATTAAAGGTAAGTAAATGTGCCCCAAAAAACGAAAATCTTGATATGTTTATATATGTTTAAATTATCTATTTACCAAAAAAATCATTATATTACTAGATTGGGCCTTACTTTATGCACCATAAAGGCTAGGGCCAGCTTGTTATGGATATTTATACCTGAAAGAAAAAGATCCTAAGAATATAATAGATTGTCTTAATAATAAACTACATATTATTCTTTTAGCAAGAATATTAACAAAATCATATATCCATTGTTATTTTACTATTATTTTCCTAACTTAAAATGTACCAACATTTTCCATTAATTTAATTGCAGGAAAAAGCAAGATGTGATTATAAACCAATTCCAAAGATTTCTCAAGGAACATTGTCCTCAAGTGACACCAGAAAGAAGGTGAGGGGCATAATTGCAAAACTATTTTAGTAGGACCAGTATTTAGATAATTAACTAACTATCCTTGTTTGATACAGGGCCCACAAATGAGACCTTGTTCCCCCAAGCTTGTAAGAAATATACAATCTCAATCACAGGAAATACCTAAAAACGAGTCTCAGAGAAAAAATGATATTAATTCTCGACCACCTTGGAGACTTACAGCAAAATATGGTGGCTCTAAAGATACTAAAGGAAATGTTAGCCGGGTCCCACTCAATTTCTCGAAATCCGTTTCAAAGTAAATTGTGCATGAGAATGCATCTCCTAACATACAGTTTTAATGCTAAACAAAACAAGATCTTGTTTAAAGTTTAAACATTATGTGGATATATTATGTGTTCTTTTAGATAACTCGTTGAAATATAATAGTGTTCAATGAAGTTCTTGTGTTAATTTGATTACTTTTTTTGACTAAAATACTGTAAGAATGAGAATTTTATCTTCAGTTCTCCTTGAAGTAACGATGTTTTGTGTAATAAATACTTAAAAGTATTGAATGATATGCTTGGTTATTGCATTAGTATTAAAAGATACATTTCTTCTAAATTTTTTACCCTCAAACTTTGTGGGGTATAATCCATAACAGTAAAAACTCCATATTAAACAAAGGACCTAATGAGAATTAGGTTAGATTATAAATAGGGTTTGATCTATCACAGGATGCTCGTAATCAAACTTGAGTGATTGATATAAAGAGGGCGTAACTGCAGCTAAAAGCTCTGGATCAATGTAATCAAGAGTCTCTGTATTTATAGGTTGAAAATCACCACCTTGTAGAGAATAACCGAGCAAATCTTTCTCTAGAGAATCGAATGTTGATCCATCAAGATCATTTAGTAGAAACTGATCTAAGTTATTACTCTTTATGCTCCATGTAGGACTTGGAACTGGTTCAAATGAGTGAAAATCAGGCTTGAATTCATGTTCTCGATTAGACGTGTGTGATGAACTAGGTTGTGTGTAATCAATTTGTGGATGATTTTTAAGCCTCGGATATGGTAAATGGTTGAATTTATTGACTAGCGGATGAGTATTTGGTTCTTGTTTGAACTGAATTTGTGAATATTCTGAAGTCCAAGTATTATGTTGTTCAGGGATTGAAGCTAAAACATCTGAAATAGGTGCTTGAAAGGTCGGATTGAAGGTTCTTCGCTTCATGGAATCAACATTTTCTTTCATAGGTTGTGCAAATGGGATCGAAACTAATGACTCGTGAACTTGAGAATCGACATTTTGTGCTATCTTTTGCTTTCCTGAATTATCGCAGATTATATTTGGTTCGTTTTGTTGAAGACAAATGTTTCTAAGGGCGTCTCTTTGTGGAAAATCTGAGTTTCGTGCACTACCGAAAGGGTTTGCAAGCTCGTTGTCTTTCTGTAACCTACTCAAGTAAAGCCTATACTTCTGCATCATGAAATAATATTTTCATAAGTTTTCTTTCAAGTGAAAAGGGCCATTTTAAGTAGGTTTTTTGCACTTTACCTCCGTATAGTCTAGTAAAAGTGCATCCTACCCCCTTGTGTTTATAAAAATGCACGCACAATTCTTCAAATAACAGGGGATAGAGCGCACTTTTATAACTATAGGGGGGTAAGACATACTCTTACCAAAACCATAAGGAGGTAAAATGCAAAAAAGAAGAAAAATATCCAATTTTTAATTTTACATGAGAAACTTACTTGGAGATGACTAGCAACATTTTCTCTTGTCAACCAAGGCACACCCATTAAATCAAGTATCTTTTTGGGACCTACTTCTGCAAAACATATGCCATATAAGGGTCTTCTAATGAAATTTAACTAATTAATAGTCGGAAATACATGTAAGATGATGAACTTACTATCGAGTCCAACTTGATTAACAGCTTTAACGAATTTCTGATGAAGATCAACGGTCCAGACAACTCTAGATTTCTTGAGAGAAGATGAATCGGAATATTCTATATCATCAAGATCTTTTCGTTTCTTTCCTAACAAAACATCGTTTCCGTTAAGGAAATATGACTCATCCGCTTGATCTAATCCATTTCTCATTAACCCGTCAAGACTTTCTGTATCTCTCACCTCGTGTATACGTTTCCTTAAAACATGCTGCCATATATTTTTAAGTTCCTTCATTCGTATAGGTTTTAGTAGATAATCACACGCTCCGTGTTGTACACCTTTCATTACCCTACTAGTTTCACCATCCACAGACATCACTGCACAAGTTCAAGAAACATACTATTATCAGTTGTGGACCCCACATAGCAGGGGATCTGATGGTTCAACAAAGGATAAATTGTTGAAACAAACTGACTTATAACAGGAAGATCCATTTCAAGTCCAACATGTTCGAGAAGCTTGAAACCATCCATGTCCGGCATGTTAACATCGCTAATAACAATGTCAAATCCATCTTTTCTTTCGCGAAGCAAGTTCAAAGCTTCTCTTGCTAAACCACATGTAGTAACTGAAACAAAAGGAAAAAAACTGTTGGGGGAAAAAAGAAAATTTAAGATATATAAAAGAATATTTTCATGGACTCGGTTAAGAATTTGAATATGAGATTGACTAGAAAATTACCAACGATTCAAGATTATCAATAAGAATCCTTTTCCTTTGTAATCTTTTTCTTCGTTTTCGCCTATTCAACTATGAAAATTGAAGCAGAGCAATCAAATTTTTTCACATAGGCAACAAATGCAAGAGTTTGGTCAATTATGGATTATTCTAGGTTTAATTTTTTTATTTTGAATCTAACTTAATTATCGACACCATTATGCTTAAACTTGTCTAGAAAATCCTTGTTTTCTAGCCTCTTGATCTGTTTATAAATTTATTTAGTCGCAAATAGCATGATTATCAGTTAAACATAGTTAAACATGCAGTAACTTCATTGATAGACTATACAACAAATAAGTAGCACAAAACACGATATTCGAACATCATTCAGTGAATATACACGAGGATACTGTTCTAAATTAACTCATTTAACAAGATGAATAACTCAATAGTGTGTTAAAAGCAAAAGGGCGATGAAAACCTTCATAGTAGCACTTCTTAAGCATCTTTTCAAGAATTTTTAGCCAAGTTGGATCATCATCAACAACGAGAACTCGTAATCCTGCAGGGAAAGAATCGGTTCTTGCAGAAGAAAAGCTTGTAGTAGTTTCCATGAAGTGTAGGAGGTTGAAATTTAGGCAAAGGCAAGGACTAGAAGAAATATATAAGAAAGTTGTAAGAAATTATTATTAGTGAGGTGCTTGCTATATGTACTTGGGTGTTTAAAATATTGGAGTTTTGGCTTTAATGGAGGATCAGAACAACGAATCTTGGTGCCGGCTCTAGCTTAGCTTCTTGTTAACTTATGTTTTTTTGGTATGAGTATTCAATGTAGTCACGGATACAGTCAAGAATTTATGTATCTAAGATTCTAAATAAGTTCAAATTTAATCATGTCTAATATAAGATGTTTCAATTTTTCCAAAAAATTGAACAATTTTTTTTTAAAATCAAATTTGAATTGTTAATGAACGATTTGTTACTTTTATTATTTAAATGAAATCTGTACAAATAATTTGTATAAGATGGTGGTATATAGGGATATAAAATATTAAATATATATATTGATGGAAAAATAAAATTTAATGATTCAAATTATATCTTAGTCATATTTAAATTTAGTTAAAATATTATTTGATAAATAAATATTTATGTAATAAAACTTAAACGAGTAATTTATGAACAAGTTTTTATTAAAATCTCAAATTATTTATTTAATTAACCAATGGATTGGATCATGTACATTCCAAATTCTGATCTATATATACTTACTCTTGAAACAACATAGCATAAGAAACTTACCTTGCAATTTATCCTGATTTTTCCTGACTTTAATGATATCATTAGAGTCTGGGAATCTTAAAATAATTTAATAAGTTTCTAACTATTAATAATCACACGGACAAAGCTCTTGTGAAATGTCATTACACAAATTAGAGATAAGGGAACAATAATTAGAAGATGTTAAGAATTATTAAAGGTAATTACATTATTCTGGGAACAATTTATTCGAATAAATAGGGATTTTCTTCTTTTGGTTTCTTTTAATATTATTTGTTTCGTAGCTTTGTTTTTCCTTCAGTGTTCTTTTCCTGCTTTCGATACAAGTTAAATACAAATAATTTAGAAATCATCAAGTTGATAACATTTCTGAAGTATAATTAACAATTGCAAGTGAACATTATATTCAGTATTGAAGAGCAAGTAGAGACTTTTTTTTTGGTCGGTAACGAGCAAGTAGAGGAAAGGAGAAGCTACACCATTTGACTGACAAAGATAATATTAATAGGTATACATATTTTTAAGGATTTTTTCATTTTATTTTCTCGTACTCGTTCCTTTTCAAAAAAAATTGTTATATTTAATTTTACACACAAACTAATAAATATCATTTATTTTCTATATAATTACTAAAGTGTCTTCCATAAAATGTCTTAATATCTTAAATATTTATTGAAAATATTTATTATAATTTTTAATTAGGAATAAAAATAGTATAAAAAAATATTTTGATTTTCTAAAGTGATAATCTTTTTGAAACAACTATTTTTAGTATAAGTGACGATCTTTTAAGAATATAGGAAGTAACTTATAAGTATTTTTATTTAGTTTCATATAAACACACTCTATTTCTTGTGGTTAAATCATTTTGGTTAGTTTTGTAATTTTAACAATACGTTCTACCCATCTGGTAATAGAATAACTTGCACAACTTTTTTTGTCCAAATTTTATTAAAATTAAGCTAGAAAATGGGATACATATCCATTATGTGCATACTTAGGGCCTGCCCTGTATTAAAGGCAGAGACAATGGTCGCGGAGGGTCTTCGATTTTTTGATGTTTTTAAGATCCCCGATCATCTAAATTTATTATGTATGTGTGTATATATATATATATACCCGATTTAAATAATTATATACAAGTAGTATTGTTAGGTGGTGGTAATGTTGTATGATTTCTTTATGAGGTCTAGAGTTTGAATCACCATGCTAGTAGTAATAATATTTTTATTTATGTAGAGGGGCCCAGTTTTGTGAGTTCGCTTTTAGCCCTCAAAATGGGACATCATATTTATGTGTGATGCCTCTTTCAATAAGATCTCGGGACAAAGAACCTGTGTGGAGAAGACAACAATTGTAGAGCATGCAATTCAAGGTGAAGTGGGAGTAGTCCTAGAAGCAGTAATCTTATGTGCGAACTACCCTAACAAGGAGAATACCATTTTACAAAATCTATCGTGGTGTTACCTAAGGTGTGATAAAATAATATAATAAAAGATTAATAAACGATGCACAGTTCACCCTAGACTAGCACGATACTGCAAGTATTACAGGACGTATGCAAGTTTTAATGATAAGTTAGATTTGTTCTCAGGGACTTAGTGTGTTCTACGAATTAACAATAATTAGGAGTAGCAAGTAATTAATTAATATAAACAAGAAACAAAGATGAATAATTGAAAGATAATTAATTAACTAATTAAAAGTAAAGACAAATAAATAAATACGAAGAAATATAAGATGAGAGATATAGCTTAGGTTTTGCTAGTATGCACTAATCCTTCTAATTCTTTCTATCAAATTCTAGTTAATAAGGGAGATAATAGCTCTTAAATACTTAGTCAGGATTCAAAATTCCCGTACCTTAGACCTTGAGAGCGACTAAGGGGGCTACGGCACAACCACGAGGCAGTCGAAACTTAGGATTATCAAGCGCTACCAAGTACCTAAGCAATACAATTCCTTCAATTAGTGATATGGTGATTAAAACATACCCTAATGACTATCTAGTTAGAATCGGTGTTGTCAGGACCAATATCGGACACTAGACGTTATGTGGTGTTTCAATAATTAAACACCCCTTCCGAGCAGGAACTGGTCTGGGAAAGGGGGGCACAGTGATAAAATGACCGGTTTATTTTTAACGAAAAATCCTTAGTAAAATAGAATTTCTCTTTTCTTAAATCTAAACTTCGCCCCCTCCCCTCTAAGCCAAAAGTCCTCCCCCTTTCTTTCTTTCCAAAAATATTTACTGAATCCGCAATTAGTTATAGGCTTTAAGTAAAGTGACACAATCCATCTATTTTAACTAATTCGTCCCAAACCTGACAATTTCAAATAGATCTTTTGGTTCTGAGTTTCATAGGTCGTTTGACGAATTAGAAATGTTTAAACTAAATCATTGGCAAAACTAAAGAATGCTATATCTATCTTTGGTTCAACTTTTATAGGTCAGTCGACGAATTAGAATTGTTTAAAATGTATTATAGGTAAAACTATAATTAAAGAGGACTATATATACCTTACTAGATTAGGTATATGTGATCTTTAAAACATTTTTAAAAAAAAAATAGTAAATAAACTATGAAAAGATTAGTGCATAGCAACATGGGCAAGTTTCCTCATCCAACTTTACATCAACTCCCTCAAATGATAATATGACACGATTTAACACTTACTGATTGAAGTTTATTAGTGAAGTATTCTCTCTTACTATGTTGCTAAACTTTTCCAGAATATTTTATTTATTTATTGGTCGTTTTGAATTATTTAATTCCAGAAATTAAATTCTTATCAAGGGTATAAGTTTGAGATTCTGTTTTTCCTTTCACAATAAAATTACCATATTACATCCGGTTATTCAACCCAAAGAGGAACCCTTTGTGATTATTGGGGACCATGTAAGAAAGCCAATGGCTAAAAAAAAGGAAATGCCCACTAGCAAGTGCCTTTATAGGAAAAAGATGTTGAACATGATTGGGTGTTATCAAATTGGAAGGATGAGCTTGCAACTAATCTTAAGTGGACTATTTCTTTATCTTTTAATTAATTAAAGTTTAGAATATTACCCGCAAAACTTCTTATGCTCTCCTTTGATGCTTGAATATTTTATATTAATATCAACTAGTTATTCTTATTGAAATTTTCCAGCATTTACTACTAGCTTGAAGATGCTTAATTATATATTATTAGTAACTTGTTCCCGGAATAAGATTTGGAATCAAGGTAATTTCTGCAAGGTTTCAATCGCTTTTGATTTTTATTATTTAATATGCATTGAGAAAAACATGTATCATTATCCCTTAAATATACATTTAAGGGTGATAAGGTATGAATAGTGATTTATTATAAAGGATAATGTCTAATTAATAATAAAAAAATATTATCTACCACTAAAAAAATAATACACTTACTAGTTGGGATCAGCTCACAGGTCAAGATCTTGGTCATGTAATCTAGTGGTGCAAATTCAAACTGAGTCAATAACTCGCCGGTCCTAGGGAGAGGCCAAGGAGGCCATGGCCTTGGGCCCCTCCCCAACTCTTATAATTTTAGGGCCCCCTCTAGAGCATAAGTTTTTTCTTATTAAAAAAAGCCCAATTTTGGCCCACTTGAAATTAAAGAAGAATAAAACTTTGTTTTTTAGTTAAAAAAGTATTTAATTAAGTTATTACTTGTTGATTTTTTTTTTCTTTTTTTTTTCGATGTATGGGTGTCCGGGCCAGCTTACGCGCACCACGACTAATCCCATAGGAAATATACACGCCTCCTCATGCATACTCCCACTTAATCAGAACTAGGTTACCCATGTTCAGGGTGAAGACTCGAACTCCCACTTAATCAGAACTAGGTTACCCATGTTCAGGGAGGAGACTCGAACCATGCACCCCTTGCTTACCCCCTTTAAGGGCTCAAGAAATAACACGGCTGAGGGGATTCGAACCCTGGCCACTGAGCTAGTCCCAGTGGTTCTTGTTGATTTTTTTTACGGACATAACTTGGTGACTAAAAAAAGACTAAGTGCCCGTTTGGGATTGCTTTTTAAAATAATCACTTAAAGTGATTTTAGATCCATAGTAATATTTTAGACTCTAAAAATCACTTTTAGGAAAAACACTAGATTAGTGATTATTGAAATAATCACTTAAAGTGATTTTAGATATCAAAATATTTTTTAATAATTTTTACAAATATTTAAATTTTAATCAAAAAGCGCTTTTAGCTCCAAAATAATCAATCCCAAACGGGCTCTAAGATATTTTTTCCTGTAAAATTTATTTGATTATTTTTTTATTATATTTCAATTTTTTTTATTTTATATAACTTGTAACTTTTTTAGGGGCTTATTTTTTAAGGTTTGCCTTGGGCCCTCGGAATGTCAGGACCGGCCCTAACTCCGAGTCCAAAAAAATAATACACACTCCTTCGAAGTTTGGTTAGCGAACTTTTGCTGGGTTGGTTAGCGAAGTTTGGAGCGATTTAGAATGTAAACCCGACTCCTTGCAGGAATCTTCCGGAGGAGCAGTCGAAATATATGACTAGAGATAGTAATGGGTGATCCACACCACGAACTATAGTGTATGCTCCTCCGGAAGCTCATTAAGTTAGTTTATTGGTCTTTTCTAAGACCTCAGTTGTAACGGAAAAAATACACACTTAAAACAAAACTAATTACTAAAATATCTATTAATTTACTAATTTTTATTTTAATTATATATAACATTTAATTCTTATAGCTTTCACCATTTAACTTTATGATATTTATTTGTTTTATTTTCAGTTTATTTTATAGTCTGATCACCACCACCACCTCATGCTTTCTCCACGGACCACCACCACCACCTTCAATATTCTCCCCCGACCAGCACCACCTTCGTCCACAACCAATACTGACTAGTTCAGTTACAGTCGTTGCCACCAATCATCACAAACTAATTCCACCACACGGATGCGTCCATTAAATTTTAAAAAGAAATTCATGATTAGCTCTAAACTGATCAGAAAAATAAAAAAATGGATTTTTGGAGGGGTAAATTAATATCTACGTCTACGATTTTTTTGTTTTATTAATTTTTATATTTAGTATTATGTTTTGTTACAATACACTAAAATAGATTTGTCAATTACACCACACGATCGCGTCCGTTAAATATTTTGAAAATTCATAATTAATTTCAAAAAATAATAAAAATAAAAAAGAATTTTATTTTTGGACGGGGCAAGTTCATATCTACATCTGTGAATTATTATTTTTTATTTCAAAATTCAGTTTTATGTGTTCCTAGTATACAAAAAATATATTTATGTATTCCTATAATTCACAAAATCATAAATCAATCTAAAACACTTACTTCTTCACCAAAATTGTTTTTTCTCTTTATTAATCACATCTAACATATTATTACTTGTTTTTAACTATCTTGATGAATTTTCTTTTTGTCAAAACTCTTTCTGTTATTTCATTGTGTTGTTGTAATACACAATATATAAATTTGTGTATTACATAAACACATAAAATTACTTATTCTCTTTTAGTCAATCCCTTTTCTGTCTGTGATTTTGTGTATCACGGGAACACACAACCCGACTATTTTGTGTAGTAATGTAATACAAAAAAATAAAACCTCAGTGCTGAAAAAATAGCAAGGCTCTGGCCAGTTGAGCTAACCCAACTGGTTGGACTTGTCCCTTCTGGTTGTGCAACAAAACTTTTTCACTTTGTTAAGCTTCATATACATCATTTACTTTATTCTCACTATCTAGTTATACACCGTTTAAATTCGATCATTAGCTGTGACTTTATGATTTTTTTTGTTGTGTATTCATGTAACACACAAAACGACACATCATATTAGTCTTTTCTCTTATTCTTTGTGATTTTACGTGACTTTACAAAGTTTTATGTATTACAGGTTAGAAACACACAAAATAGAGTTTTGTGTATTACTTCAATAATCAAAATAACATAAAGGGTTTGGCAAAAATAGAATATATTAAGATAGTTAAAAACACGTAAAAATAGGATATATGCGACTAATAAAGAGAAAAATGATTTTGTTAAAGAATGAAATATCTTAGATTGATTTTATAATCATGTGTATCATAAGAATACATAAATCTATTTTTGTGTGTTAAAGGAACACACAAAACGCAACATCAAAATTACAAAGAAAAACAAAAAAAATCACAGATTTAGAGATGTACTTGTCTTGTCCAAATATGCAATTTTTTTATTTTTCAGATTTTTTTGGAAATAATTATGAATTCTTCAAAAAATATAACAGACGCGACAGTGTGGTGGAATTGACAAATATATTTTTGTGCATTATAGCAATATATAAAGAAATATCAAAATTAAAAAGTTTGAAAAATTAATAGACGTAGATATTAATTTACACCGTCTAAAAATACATTTTTTTTTCTAACTTTTTTAGAATTAATTATGATTTTTTAAGAAAAGTTAACAGACGTGTACGTGCGATAAAATACGTTGGTGGTGATTGGTGGCGAGATGGTTACAGAGTTAGTTAGTGGTGGTTGTGAGCGAGATGGTGGTGAAAACGGAAGTGATGGTAGTGGTCAATCGAGAATACATGAGGTGGTGATGATGGTCGGTGGAGAATGTATGAGGTGGTGATGGTGGTCGGTGGCGGTGGACGGAGTTTAAAATAAAATAAATTAAATTAAATATTATATAATAAAAATAAAAATAAAAAATAAAAATGAAATTAAAATTAATAATAGTATAAAATAACTTTTTATATTAAGTTAGAAATATCTTTTTAAAAATCTTTTTTATATCAATTAGGAAAAGTAGATGTATGTTTATAATTTATAGGCATTATTTTTATTTTTATTTCATCTAAAATTTACTAGAAATAATTTTTTTAACCTATTTTTGTGTAACTAAAGTAAAATTGGAAAGTTACCTCACAATATATCCATGAAATATATAGTTAATTTATTGGAGTTTTTTTGAGTCGATAATTTAATGAAGGTAATAAGTAATCTTGTCCGTCCAAAAAAGATTGATCTTGACAATTAAAAAATAAGTGATAAAATACCCAATAATTGTACTAGAGTGACAAATTAATATTAGCCTATTAACGACTATGAAGGTTTGAAAATGAACAAAAAATCGAATTACGGGGATCGCTCAAACTAAGTACTAAATAAATGTCGAAACATAATTACAAACACAATGTCCGAAAAAAAATTACAAACAACGCCAATTTCGAGATCTTTCATGTATAATAGGAATCGAATTATTGCGCAGATTGACTGGCGAAATGGGAAGCAAAGCCAAGGTCAGATCCGTGTCTGTTTATTGATCTTTTTAATATTTTTAATACGTAATAGAAATGGTTATGCTACTTCTCGTATTATATTATGCATTCTACTAATAAGTTTAGTAAGTTTGGTTAGTTTATTGGTCAATTTTAGACCTAAGCTGTATTGGAGAAAAAAATCTAAGGTTTTATCAAACATTAGGTCCATAACTAAAAGTTGCTCTCTCTAGAACTTTGCACGGTTTGGACTTTATTCACTATCACTACCCAGCACCTACACAAAAAGAGCTGAGCTTTTGAAACACAATCAATTCCATTAACAGAATTCTCTCTCAGGCACATTCCCCAAGGAAAGAGCTGAGCTTTTGAATTCACCACCATTTTCATCACCTTCCACCACAAAACACCATACCACCACCACCTCCTTAACCTGTTTTTTCTTTGTCTTTGTTTTTTCTTCCTGTCTCCAGCCAAAAAAACCTGTTACCCTCACTTTGAACCTTTATTTTCCATCCTTTTTTCTAGCATTACCAACCTTTGTGTTTCAATCATTTGTGTTGTTAATCATTTGCATTTATTGCATTTATTACAATCCAGAAAAATGAATGTGTATGCATTTAAACACCCAAATGCTAAAGATGGTATTACTATCTCAAAAGAAAAAACAGATTACTATCAAGAAGCAGAAGAGCCTAGATTACTAGCTAAAATTCTCAACAAAGAAGCTGTAAACTTTGGTTTCATGCGCAACTTCATACAAAAAACCTGGGGTTTAAAAGGCAAATTAGCTTCAGAAAAAATAGCTCACAATGAATGTAGGAATATGAGGAATACAAACAATACCTTTGGAAAAAGAGACCATGGACTCTTATGGGAAAACATCTTGCTCTAAATGAATATGATGCAGCTACTAAGAGAGTTACATACACTACAATCTGGCTTAGAGTATATGGGCTTCCTGCTTCAGTCCTTACCACCAAGAGTGTATCTGAAATGTTTAATCAACTTGGAAAGATACATGAAATCCAGCTACCTGTTGAGAAAAAATTGAAAGATCACTCCTTTACAAGAATTCAACTAGACTGGAATATTGAAAAACCCATTTTTTCGGGTTTCAAATTATGGGAAGATGTCAACATGTCTAAATGGATCAAAATTAAGTATGAAGATTTGGGCCAGGTTTGTTATGACTGTGGGCACTTTGATCATGAAGAAAACGTGTGTGATATACCTGTTAAAGCTTCCCCAAAGCTCGGTGGTTGGGTGAAAATTTCTACAAGACCACCTAATCACACCATGGATGGAGCTCGAAACAGAAACAATGGAAGAAGAAGAGGGGGCCCAGTGGAAGGAATTGCGCAGTACGAGGTTAGGAGTGAGTTGAACCAGTCAACTTTACATCACCAACCTTCTGAAATTGCTACAGGTACTGTTGCACCTCCTGACACAAACTTCTTTATTTTTAATGCACCTGCACAATCACATGGTCCATTGGGTAAAACACAAATTGTAAAGGAACTAGGAAATAACACTGGTTTACCTTTTAGTCAAGATCAGCTGAAACTCAACCATGAGGATTTGTTAATCCCTATGGATGAATCTTTATCAAATTTCGAAAAACCAAAAAGTCTGGAAATTTTTTTGGCTAACCCAACCCAACCTACAATAGTAACTAACCCTACCATCTCACCCTCTTCAACTAACCTCAACTTTAAACAAATTTCAACCCCTACCTATTCTGAGATACTTTGTAACTCTACACCTCAAAAATCCAAACCAACCCAAAATTACTCCCCAAAAACGAGTAATAAAACCAAATCCATAACCAACACCAATCCTAAACTAACTCATATATCTGTCACTCCTTTTAACACAAATAAAACACCAACTATACTCTCCACCAAACAAAAAAGCTCCACCAAATTACCTTCAAACCAAATCCCTTCTTCTAAAATAAAAAATATTTCACCACCAACAATTATGTCAGAAAATAACTTAATCAACTCTTTTGAACCCAGCCTCCTTCCAACAACACCCTTCACTCCAACACCAACAAAAAACCTCTTCCAGACTACTCCACCTACTTTAATTATCCCTGTTACAAAATCACAAAATGAACCAGTGCACCTTGAATCAAACATTGAAAATTTAGAACAAATCAACATGAAGAAACAAGAGATAAACAAAATTAATATAGAACAATCTGGTCCAAACAACAACCAATTTAATCAGATTAATGTCAATACCCACAACGGATTGTTTCAACAGAACATCATGAGTGATATGGCAAAAACTCGAATGGAATACAGAATACAGGAAAGATTAGAACAAGACAGTTGGAAATTTGAGAAATCTAACATTATAAAACTTAGAGTTGAGGAGCAATTAGTTAATTCCGAAAAAATGAGGGTTAAATCCATTTGGGAAAAACGCTGTAATTCGAGAAATAAGAAAAAGAAATCAGAGGAGAAGATTTTAAACAAAAAAGAAAATTTGAAAATTGGGGAAATCGAAGGAACGGGAAAGAAGATTTTTGAACAATACAAAAAGAACAAGAACAAATTACCTGCTAATGGAGAAAAAGCGGCGGCTACTGATGATGTTTCTGAGAATTCAAATACGCTTGAACCTTCTGATGGTGAAGGAATGTCTATGGATGAGGAAGAATTAAACGATGAAGTGCTTTCTGGAATTGAGCCTGATCAATTCCATTCCGATCAATGATACACATCGCCTGGAACTGTCAAGGTGTTGGCAATCCCTTGACAGTCCAGGCCGCTCGTGATCTCTGTGCTAAGCATCGGCCGGAGGTACTGTTCCTATCTGAGACTAAGAATGTTTATACTAAAATTAATGATATTGCTATTGATTTGGATATGGAATTAATTGAAACTGTCGAGCCATTGGGGGCGAGGGGAGGGCTTGCTCTGATGGGGAAGAAGGAATTAAAAATCAGAATAATTAAAAAGTCACCTTTTTTTATACACACAAAAATTGAAGGTTTTGATATGAACCCCATATTTTACACCTATGTGTATTTAAACCCCTATGATTTAGATAAAGAAATTTCTCTTAATTTCTTAAATGATTTAAAACCAAAAAATAATCCTTGGACCCTTATAGGGGATTTTAATTGTATTAGATTTATTAAGGAAAAATTAGGGGGTAATATATGTCATAAAAAATCCTCTATTAATTTTAATAATTTTATAAACCTCCATAATTTGGAGGAAACGACCTCTTTTGGTTGTAGATTTACTTGGACTAATAAAAGAGCAAATAAAAAGCTTATTAAAGCTATTTTAGACAGGGCTCTTCATAACTCTGAATGGGATAAACTGTTCCCTAATGCTTGGGTGGCAATCATACCAGCAATTGGTTCAGACCATTGTCCCTTGGTACTACATCATGATAAGGTTGATAACAAAAATAAAAGAAGATTTTACTTTGAAAGTTTCTGGACTACAGAAACTGATTGTTTAAACATTATTAAAAAAGTTTGGTTAGATTATTGTTCCCTTAGGGGAAACCCTAATGCAATTATCAATTATAAACTAAAAAAATGCAGCCAAGCATTAAGAATTTGGAATAAAAAGAAGTTTGGTAATAATAAAATCCAAATAGAAAAACTTATAAAAAGATTAGAAATAATATCTAACTATGATAACCCTAATTTTAATTGGGATGAATATAATTTTATAACCAAGGAAATTGAAGAAACTTGGAAAAGAGAAGAAATTTTCTGGAAAAATAGATCAAGAAATGATTGGTTAAAAAAAGGGGAGAAAAACACTAAATATTATCATGCTTGTACTAAGGAAAGAAGAAGCAGAAATATAATCCTTAACATCACTAATGAAAATGGTGAATGGATTGATAATAAAAATGAAATAAATGTAGAAATTGTCAACTACTTCAATAACATTTTCACAACTGTTGGAAAAAGAGATTATACTAATACTATAAACCTCATTACTAGTAAAATAGATAAAAAATCTGCAGATAGCTTAAATATGCATATTAATGAAGCAGAAGTTAAAAAGGCAACATGGGAACTAGGACCCAATAAAGCTCCAGGTCCTGATGGATATAATGGAATTTTCTTTAAACTTATTGGGATATTATTAAACTCGATCTTATGAGAGTCATAAACAATTTTTGGAATAATAAGGGAGACCTGTCTGACCTTAATCAAACACTTATTACCTTAATTCCAAAAATCAATAAACCTACTAATATTAAACACTATAGACCAATTAGCTGTTCAAATTTTATATATAAAATTATAGCAAGAATATTGGTCAATAGATTACAACCTTTCATGAACTCCCTTGTTGGAGAAAACCAAAGTGCTTTCATTCCTAATAGATTGATCCAGGAAAATACAATGATTGCACATGAATTAGTAACCCATATTAAAAGAAGAAAAAATACAAAAAAATATATGGTTGCTGTTAAAGCAGATATCAAAAAAGCTTATGAATATATAGAATGGGATTTCCTACAAGATCTTCTATCAAAAATAGGATTTAATAAGGATTGGGTAAGGAAAATCATGATATGTATTACTTCTGTAACCTACTCAATCCTAATAAATGGTGAAACCCATAAATTACAAAAACCTTCTAGGGGAATTAGACAAGGGGATCCACTATCACCCCTCATTTTTTGCATAATATCACAAACATTGAATGATCTCATAAGAGACAAAAAAGAAAATTACTTAATTAAAGGAATTAAAATTGGGAGAATTTGCCCAGCTATCACTCACCTTCTCTTTGCTGATGATAGTCTTTTCTTCCTAAATGCTGATAATGTTGAAATACAATCCTTTAATGATGTTATGAACAAGTATAAAAATGCAACTGGTTTATGTCTAAACCTTAATAAATGTGGAGTTATTTTTAGCCCAAACACTCCACTTCTCATACAAAATATACTAACCCAAAGATTAAACATGAAAAAAACAAATAACCTAGGTACTTATCTAGGAATGCCTACTGAATGGAGTAGATCAAAATCCAAAGATCTTCAATTTTTAATTGACAGAATCTTAAATAGATTTGAAAATTGGAAAACCCTATTCCTATCAGAAGGAGGGAAGGAAATCTTAATAAAAGCAGTTATTCAAAGTCTTCCTAACTACTTTATGTCAAATTTTATTTTTCCAAAAAATATTATAAATAAAATCCATTCAATTATAGCCCAATTCTGGTGGGGTGATAAAGGAAAAAAAAGAATACATTGGGCTAATTGGGATATACTCACTAGATCAAAATTTGAAGGTGGATTAGGATTCAGAGATCTACACCTAATGAATAAAGCTCTTTTAGGAAAACAAGCTTGGAACCTAATAAATAAAGAAGACTCTCTTATTTATAGACTCTTTAAAGGAAAATATTTTAATAATTGTAATTTCTTTGAAGCAAAATTAGGAAGCTCACCCTCATGGGGATGGAGAAGCTTACTAATAGGTAGAGATACTTTTAAAAATAATATTAAATGGAAATTAGGTGATGGAAAGAATATTAATATGTATAAACATAATTGGATATGTGACATTAAAATACCTATCCAACCTAAAATTTCTAACCTAACTTGGGTTAACCAACTTATTAAAGAGGATAAATCTTGGGATATTGAACTCTTAAACCTTATTTACCCCAAAGAAATTAAAGAAAAAATAGAAAGAATGGTAATACCTAAACTTCTATGTAAAGATCAATTTAGTATTGATTACTGTAAAGATGGCACTTATACAGTTAAGGAAACTTATCATAAACTAAAAGAAGATGAAACTACTCTCCAAAACATTAAAAATATGAATAACCCTACAACTTCTAATACTAGGGATAAAAAAATTTGGAAACTTATTTGGAAAATGGAAACCCAAACAAAAATAAGAAATTTCATGTGGAGAACTATAAAAAACCTTTTATCTACAGGAGATAACCTTTTTAAAAGGAAATGTGCAAAAGATAACATTTGTAAAATTTGTGATAACAATATTGAAACAGTGGAACATATGCTTTTCAGATGCCCTTGGGCAAAAAGTGTATGGTTTACTAGCCCTTTGAATTTAAAAACTGATAATGATACTACTTTAAATGTAGAACTTTGGATTTTAAATCATGTACAAAACATTATTAAAAAGTTTGATAATCATGATAGGATTTTTGAACTTATATGCATTATAATGTGGCATATATGGAAAGATAGGAATAATTTTATCTATAATGGAAAAAAATGTGAACCTTTGAATACAGTTAGGAAAGCTACAGAGAATTGGATAGAATATTATAAAATCTCAAACCCTAACGATTTAAACTTTCTAGATAAGTTAGGGGAAGTTAATAACATTAATGATATTGGAATAAATATTAATAATAATATTCCACATAATCAAAAATTCAAAGATAAGTGGAAAAAACCTCCACCAAATAAATTTAAAATTAATTGTGATGCAGCTTTTTCCGATAAGGGAGCTGCAATAGCATGTTTAGTTAGAAACTCTAATGGGGAATTTGTAGCAGGTAATAGTTGGAAGATTGCGGCAGATTCGGTGTTAGAGGCAGAGGCCACGGGGATCTTGAAAGCTACAGAGATGGCTTCAAATTATCCTTTTGGAAGCGTGATTATAGAGAATGACTCAGCCACTATTATGAAGTCTCTTTCGTCAGGGTTACCGGTGTTGAGTCATTCAATTAAAAACTTAGTTTGTAATATTTATTATTTTGCTGAACTATCATCTCCTTCTTTTTCTTTCGTAACTAGAAGTAGAAATGGGACAGCTGACTGGATTGCCAAACAGGAGCTTCTTAGCACTCTGTTTGGTAATTGGGGTGCTTGTATCCCTACCCAGTTAGCTAATTTGATTTGTAATGAAGCCGACCCCTCCGGGGTGGGCTAAACCTTGTAACCTTTTCTACTATCCATATATTATTATGCATTTGAAAAAAAAAAAAAAAACCCAGCACCTACACACGAGTCCAAGGGACCACAGTTCATCCATTTAACACCCTTCCCAAAACCACTCCAAATTACAATTAGGTAATCTGTCGATCATGTCATATATTATAGAGATAATGTCTAATTAATTATATAATGTAAAAATTCTTAATTAATTATAATTTCAATTTAATTTCTATTTAATCAAAAGAAAATAGAAAATTATAAAAATATCAATAAACAATTAATTAATTGCTTTAATTATTATTCTTTTTATTATTCTTTTTCAAATTTTTCTTTTTTCAAAAAAAAAAATCCAAATTTTTTTTTTAGGAATTTTTTTTTTCCAAATTTTTTTTTAAAATTATTTTCCCCCCAATTTTTTTATTTGTTCTATGAACACACAATTCTGAGATTTGCGTGTTGCAGGAACACACAATTTTGCGATTTGTGTGTTCAGGAATACACAAAATTAAAACAAACAAAATCAAGTTTTGTAAATTTGATTTATATGCGTTACATGAATATACAAATCAGAGACTTGTGTGTTCCAGGGATACACATAATTGGAACAAATAAAAACAAGTTTTGTGTATTCTATTAATACATACATTCAATTTTTATGTGTTCTATGATACACAAATTTGAGATTTTTGTGTTCCATTGATACACAAATCTTATATTTGTGCGTTCTAAGATAAGAATACACAATTTTGAGATTTGTGTGTTCCAAGAATACAATAATTGGAATAACACAAAACCCTAAAACATAAACACAAAAATAACAAAAAAGTGTTGGACAAAAAGATAATAAATATATCAAGATAGTTAAAGACGAATAAAAATAAGGTATATGCGATTAATAAATATAATAAAACAATTTTGTTAAAGAAGAGAATCATTTAGATCGATTTTATGACTTTGTGTGTTACTGGAATACATAAATTTATACTTGTGTGTTACAGCAAAACACATAAATCTATATTTGTGTGTTACAGCAACACATAACCCGAAATTTTAATTTTCTCAAAAAACATTTAAAAAAATTTGAAAAAAAGATCGGGAAAAAAAATTTAGAAAAAAAATTTCAAAAAAAAAATTTCAAAAAAAATTAGAAAAAAAAATTTCTGAAAAAAAATTCAGAAAGAAAGGATCCATGTGTTACACTTGTCCAACCAGGCAACCATTGATTCAATTTCTTTCTCGTTATTCTATCTGTATAAATATTTGATTTGGCGTAAATTTGATCTATCCCAAAAAAAACAATACCTACACATAATATTCATACAATCACGAAAGATTCTATCTGACCAAATCACAAAGAAACCACAGCCTTCGGTAGCACATAAAATTTTTGAGAATTACTAAAAAAAAAAGACTTTGTCAAAAACGCTCCACGATTATAGGAACTAAATTTCAAAACACAAGCGCAACCATGACTGCAACACTGCCGCCGCCGCAACTGGCGGGCGACCAACCTCCGCCTGGACTGCCACCTGATGAACGAACAATGATCACAGCAGCCACCGAACAACAAGAGCAAGAATCTGCATTGATCCGTGTACCAGAGAAAGCAACAATGACACAAGAGAAGCAGAACTCTGATGATTTGATGGAGGAATTTACATCGCTTCACGCTGCCATGCAAGACCCTAGAGGTGGAAAAAGACAGCGGGCATCTGGAGGAATAAACGCACCTAATGCAGTGACAGCTGGGTACATTCCTGTTGCAACAGATTTACAGAACACAACGCGGGAACCAATGAATATCTGTAATGCAGCAGTACAGAACCCAACGAAAGAACCAATGACTATCGCTAATGCAGCAATAACAGGTAATAAGGCTAAACCCTTTACTAGACCCTTGTTAAACGGGTGGAAAGGAATGGTTACGGGAAATAATGTAGTGATTCCTGTTATTGATGATTTTAACGAATTAAAAACGAAAAACGCACTTGAGGAGGAAGAATTTCTTGAATTTGAAGCTTTAATCGAAGACGATGAAGAAATCGAAGATGATTCTATCCCAACGGTTATCCGTACAAAAGATGAAATCCAAGAAGGTATAAGACTGTGGCGCAACACCGTAGTTGTAAGGCTTTTAGGTAGAGATGTGGGATTTACTTACTTATCATCGAAACTGAAACAAATTTGGAACCCAACTAGGCATATAGAGCTAGTGGATGTAGGATACGGATATTACATGGTGAAATTTGAGGAAAGGGAGGATTTTAATTTTGCGATATCGGGTGGACCATGGATGGTATTAGATCATTACCTTGTAGTACGTGAGTGGACCCCGGATTTCAATGCGATAACTAATTCGATAACAACCACCACGGCTTGGGTTAGGATATCAAATGTTGGGATGCACAATTATACGGTTAGAATACTGCGGAAAATTGGTGATAAGCTAGGTATAACAATTAAGATTGATCCAATGACAAAAGGAAGATTGAGGGGAAATTACGCGAGATTAGCAATCGAGTTAGACTTGAAAAAACCCTTAGAACCGGAAGTACGGATTGGATCGGAAGTATGTAAGGTAGAATACGAAGGATTACACTTAATTTGTTTTGGATGTGGAAAGTTCGGACATAGGAAAGAAAATTGCCCTCCGAATGTAGCTAGTAGGATGCATGAGGATACGAATGAAAATAGTGGACAACAAGACATGAACGAGCCTGTGGTAGAGGCACCCCGTAGCAAAGAAAAGTACGGGGATTGGATGACTGTGAGGCGTGGAAATCGGGGAAATGGAAAGAACAACTCGAATAATAATACAAAATCTCTAGCTCACAATAGTTTAGGGTCTAGGTTCAAAGCTTTGCGGGTGGAAGATGAACACATAGATAGGAGGAGGCCATCACAAGGATATATAAGCAAAGGACAAAGCTCTGGGGTTAAAACGAATAATAATAAAGGTAAGGGAGCTATGTGGCCTACACCGGAGAATAATAGTAATGGGGCGCGAAGGGACATAGTGTTATCGCATTCCCAAATTTTGAGCAACGAAAGAAACTAGATGACGATGTAATGGTACTTGATTTCTCCGCGGAAGTGCTTAATAAAGACGTTAGTACAGTAGCGCGTAAACGAAAGTCTAAGGGTTCAAAAGGAAAGGCAAATAATGCAATTATTATTAGAAGCGAAAATAGTGCTGGAATGGACAATATTGGTGCAACAGTGGGTCAGGAAAAGGTAATAGAAGAGGGCGATTTGATTGAGGTAGAGGTAGGGATCAACAATGGTACACACAGGGACTTAACAGCAAAATTGGTTAATTCGGAATCTGCAATTCCGTGTCAGAACAAATCAGGTGTGAACCTGTCCACCGTGGCAGCAGCTCCCAGCGCAACACATCCCAGCGCTGCAACAAACAACAAGTCAAACTCCATCGAGACAAATTCCAGCGAGGAGAATTCCAGCGCAGCAACTCCAAAAGCAACAGGTCCTCTGCAGCTCACGAGTATTGCTACTGGATTGGGGCCTATGCCTCCTGATCCTTACTGGGATGAGGGCGAGGAAAATGAGAAGGAGCACTCTATGTGGCTAGATAGCCAAGTGGCGGAGTCAGAACCTAACTCGCAACAACAAGGAGAGCAAAATAGTGATCACGAAGGTGACGATATGGACATGGAAGCTCGCGCCTGAGGTGCCAAGAGGTAACTCCTTTTAATTAATTATTTTATTAATGAATTGTCAAGATTTTTCAGGAATGTCTTGGGAAGACTCAAAACAACCTCTTAATATATTGATATGGAATTGTTATGGCGCCGCCAAACCAAGATTCCGAAGAGTGGTTCGTGACATGATGATAAATAATAGAGTATGGCTCACAGTAATAGTGGAACCCCGAGTTAGTGGAAAAAACGCAAATAATATCATTAACACGCTACAGAAAGACAACTCGATTAGGGTCGATTCGGAGTGTTACAGTGGTGGTATTTGGCTCCTTTGGAATGATTCGGATATTAACGTAAGAGTCCTTTCAGCGGGTCGCCAAGTAGTCAACATAGAGGTAAGCAAAAATGGGTGTGAAAAATGGATATTTTCCGCTATTTATGCAAGCCCTACATACAAGGAACGAGATAAATTATGGGAGGCACTTTATCAAGCATTCAATAATATTCAGATGCCGTGGTTTGTAGCCGGAGACTTCAACCAAGTAGGTTTGGAAATAGACAAGAAAGGTGGAACACCAGGGATATCGAGAAGAATGGAGAAATTCGAAGAATGGCGGAATTCGTGTGGGTTAGTGGACTTGGGTTTCGTGGGTCCGCGATACACATGGAGCGACTCATGGAACAAGGGTCAACGAATCATGGAAAGATTAGATAGAGCGTATGGCAACGTAGAGTGGCAGTTGATGTTCCCAAAGGCTCGAGTGGTTCATTTAGCGAGAGTCCATTCAGATCACATGCCTATTCTAATACAATTAAATCTGAACCAGATAATCAAAGAGAAAGCTCGCCGGTTTAGATTCGAGACAGCATGGTGCCTACACAAAGGCTTTTAAGAGTTTATAAGCAGCGAATGGAAAGGAAATACAGATGGAATAAGCAATGGAATATTGGCTATTCAGAATTCATTATCTAAATGTAAGTTTGAGGTCTTTGGAGACCTTAATAGGCGGAAAAAGGAATTTAGCGCACGGATTAGAGGTATCCAAAAGTCTTTACAAGTTTCGTACAACTCGTCTCTTCGTCAGATGGGTATTCGATTCGCGAAAGAATATGAAAGCATTCTTGAACAAGAAGAGAATATGTATTTTCAAAAATCTAGAGAAAAGTGGGTAAATTCGGGTGATCGAAATACGAGATTCTATCAGATGTCGATTACTACTAGGAAGAAATCGGCTATTTGCGTGGGACTTTTCGATGACATGAACAATTGGATAGAGGAGGAAGAAGCAGTGAAAAGGATAGTCCGAGATTATTTTGAAGAATTATATAGTAGCCCGAATGATCAGGTCGGAGAATATACATTACCGAATTTAGAGACTATTGATAGTGAAGTCAAACGGGAATTCAACCAGCCTTTTTCGGATGAGGAAATCAGAATTGTTGTATTCCAATCCGATCCAACCAAAGCTTCCGGACCAGATGGAATGTCGGCTGTGTTTTATCAGAAATGCTGGAATACAGTAGGCCCATCAGTGTGTAATATGGTTCGAGAAGCGATCAGAACAGGCCACCTCCCTTCGGGTCTGAATGGTACGCTTATACATTTAATTCCTAAAGTGCCAGACCCGAACCGGGTACGTTTGTATCGTCCTATTAGTCTTATTAATACTCATGTTAAATTTATAATGAAGGCCATAGTCAATAGACTAAGACCTA
Source organism: Nemophila menziesii (assembly GCA_029959085.1). Classification (NCBI taxonomy): domain Eukaryota; kingdom Viridiplantae; phylum Streptophyta; class Magnoliopsida; order Boraginales; family Hydrophyllaceae; genus Nemophila; species Nemophila menziesii. Next base: position 12,963,774 of record JARWIR010000005.1, read on the forward strand.
TTATTTCTAACGTGATTGGCCCTTGCCAAAGTAGTTTCTTGCCAGGTCGCTCTACAGTGGATAATATAGTGCTGATGCGTGAGGTAGATCACAGAATGCGTCATATCCAGGGAAACAAAGGAATAATGGCCATTAAAATCGATCTTGCGAAGGCATATGATAGGATTAGTTGGAAGTTCATAAGAGACACAATCAGCCATTTTTGGATTGCCGGATAGTTGGGTCAATCTTATAATGTCAAGCATGGAGGAGAATGAAATGAGGGTACTTTGGAACGGTGAACCATTACCTTCGTTCAAACCTCGCCGTGGAATTCGTCAAGGGGACCCCCTTTCCCCATATCTCTTCGTATTGTGCATGGAAAGGCTTTCTTTGCTAATTCAGAAGATGTGTAGGGAGGGAAGCTGGAAGAAATACGCCTTGGTCGCCAAGGACTAGCTCTTTCACACTTATTTTATGCTGACGATCTAATTCTATTTGGTGAGGCCTCTTTTTTGCAGGTACAAATGATACAGGAGACGATAAATCTTTTCTGTAATGAGTCTGGACAGAGTATAAGCTCAGAAAAGTCACTTATATACTTCTCTAGGAATGTACCAGTGACTTTTAATGACCCTCCGGACTACTTATGGACAACCAGTGACTTTTAATGACCCTCCGGACTACTTATGGGATTTCATCACTAGAGATAGGAGCGGAAGTGCAACTGCTAGAGTTGTACTCGATAATCAATAAGGACAATGCTGTCCCTTTGTAATTGTAATTGTTCTTAACGGCTTTTAAGCCTCTCTTGTATGCAAAAAAAAAAAAAAAAAAATTGAGAATTAGTCTCAATGCGTTCCTCTGCCCACCTGAGACAATAATGGAAGACAAGCAATTCAGAATGAAAGTTAATTCTACTACTCCAAAATCATTAAATTCTTCTAGATATCACCCTTTATGTGCCTAACAAATCACCAATGTCTGGCTCATTCTTGTTTTGATTAAAACATATGACAATATTAAGTTTTATTTATGTTGAACTTTTAGATAAAAATAAATGTTTGAACTTTTTAGGATACAAATATTGGATATAGTATTTTAGGATTTTTTTTCAAACTTATAGCAGCAATTTCATAAGAACAAGAGAGACACTGGGTTCATAACATTATACATTATGTTATAATCTCTAACATATTTATTACTGCATAGTAATGAATCTTTACACAATGCCATTTCCATTTCAGCACTCAGGTTCAAAAAAACTGAGTTGAATGCTAGCAATACACCACCATCACCATGTCCCTTGAACCATTGACCCGTTCAAGCTGCTCACCACATCGGCTTTGCAAATAATTCACCGGATTTTCCTACATTAATTAAATCTCCTCCAAAGTCCATTAATTAGTTTTACTATGCACAGCTAGTCAGCTACTGATCAAGTTAGAGCATATAGTAATTATCCAGCACCGAATTGCTATCTTGCACCAGCGTGGGCAACTTATTAATATATAGGTAGAAATTACTCAAATTTTCTTTGGTAAGACTAATCGTATCAACCACATCATAGTTGCTAATAACTATCCACAAGTCTCCTGATTTCATTCTCTTCAAGCTTCCTCGGCAAAAAGGGCACGATTGTGATCTAGCATTCCTGATAAGACACAATAACTGAGCATTATAATCACTAATATAAGCACGAAGACTCAACTTACTAGTTCTATTTTCTTATTTCTATTACCAGTCATAAAAGCAGCTTGAGCACATTGAGTGGCCACAATTCGGCAATACCACCTTTGAGCCAGCTTCCATACATATCCCACATTCCTCATCTCCCTCAAGATCTTCAAAGGAATTTCTCTTCTCGTCAGGTTCTTTTCTTTCTGGATTCTCAGAGAAATTTGTAGTATAGCTTTTATTCTCCAATTCCATGAGATTGCTTTCTAGTTGCTGGAGTGAAGGATATATAACAGCTGAAACATACTCGGGAAATTAAAGATAAAACATGGTACATATTACATAGGACCAAATGTAGGAATAAATATGTGTAATTGATTTCCACTAACCGTAAAATTCTCTCAGAGTGGCTCTCCTTTCACAAGAGGAATTTGTTGGCATACCATCCAAATATACCTATCGTGCATTCATATTAGCATAATAAATTAGAATTAACAAGCCAATTATATTATAGTTAAAACTAAATAAACGCTTACCCTGTATACCAGTATATGGAATAGACCTAGGGAGGTGGGTAAGGTATCTAAGCAACTATAATCCATCCATTCTATCAAAAATAGTAAGAATGGAGCAAAAGGGCTTAAATCCAGTTTCATTTGAACATAATCCTTGTCTATATCACGCGGTAGCTTAGCCGCCCTGCAATATCCATTTCATGATCAAACTATATATAATTGATTGGCATTCCTTACTATTATAAAAATTAAAAAAAAAAAAAACTTATCCTGTTAAAAAAAATAGCATAGGGACATATAGCACAATTTTTGCATAAATAAAAAGACTTGTAGTACAATTAACTAAAAAAATTGGGTTGTTGCCCCTGAAACCCCTTTGGCACCCCTAACCAGCTCCTCCCCTAAACAGAGCCTTTTATTACTACCAACTTTACTTTCTAGATGAGAGGCACCAACTAACCAACCACCACAATATTGATCACCAACTACATATACTATTATAGTTACTATAATTAAAAGGTTATATCATTCAATTCTTGGTAAATTACAACACTAACTACAAATTAAAACTTACATGGCATTGGCATGTTGGATATCAGTTTCAAGAGCTTTAATAGATTCTCGAAGAGAAGATTTGTGTGTTTGTTGCTGCCACATTAAATGCTAATTACCCTTTTCTACTTTTTTGGAAAAGAAAGAAAGAAAGTGAAGAAATTTGATAAGAAGAAAGAAAGCTTTTGAAATAAGGTGGTGGTGGTGGTGTTATTGTTTGAAAGAGGTTAGCTTATTGCAGCAACCTTGTACTATTGTCTACTACTAGTTGAAGAAAAGAAAAGAAAAGGATATCTTGTTTTGTTTGTCTTGTTTTCTTCTTAATTAAACTTATTATTTACGTGACCTTCTCATCTTACCTATGACTTGCCTTCGGCTACTTTACTTTCTTGACCGCTAATTGTCATCTTTCTTTTCTAGTATTTTTTCATGTTTCCTGCCCTGGAATGATAAGAGTCAATTGAAAGATTATATTTTATCTGACTCTATAGTATTTGAAAGAAAAAACTAACTGTGCTCACATGAATATCATGAATATCCATTCTGAAGAAGAAATCAATATGAATATTCATAGTATCACTTATGATACATTGATCATCCATATTAGTTACATTTTGGTTTTTTTTTTAGTTGGGTAAACGGTTATATTATAATAAAAGTAAATGTCAAAGACGTCTCATAACTACTCCCTCCGTCCACAAATGTTTGTCATACCTTTTTTTTCACATAGATTAAGAAAAGCAATTAATGCCTTTTACTTTTACTAAATTACCCTCAACCAACTATTTAATGATTAAGAAAAGCAATTAATGTCTTCTACTTTTTGAAAATTAAATAAGGGTAAACTTGGTAGAACATGTAAAAAAGTTTCTTGATATTTTAAAATGACAACCTTTTGTGGACATCCATTTTTTATAATTGTGACAAACATTTGTGGACAGAGGAAGTAGGTCCAAAAACTAAAAATAGCAACAATAATAGAAAATTACAAAAATAGCCTAAATGACTTAAACTTTATTTTTGAAAGACTTTCTATTTACTTCTTCTTAGAAAGTTTTAGTTTTATTTTTGGTTTGCTCTATTTATCTATATAACTTTTCTATTCAATTTAACTTGTTTTATTTATTGTGGTTTTTGCATTAGGTTTCAGATTCGTTATGGGTACGCGCTAAGTGGATACGGACCCATTTACGCTTCCACTCGGTTTTGGACGGACGTGTGTCTGTTTTTACATTTTTTATTTAGTCGTGTTTAATTTTTATTAAGTCCTTGGATGGGTTAAAAGTTTATATGGGTACGAACCCATCTCGAACAATGATGGGTACGTACCCATCTCGAAATAGCTATAGCTATATGTCAGTTGCTCACAATACGTCCATTGAGAAAACAAAACAGGGAACTATGCTGGAGTTTATAAGGTTTCAATGGGTGGGTCAGCTTGAGTCAAGGGTCTGTACCTATGTGATAGAGTCAAGGGGGTCATGGCATAGAGTCAAGGGTCTTTACCTGCAATATATAATCAGAAGATGAAATAAAGTTGCTGCAACAGATAAAGTTGCTGCAACAGATAAACAAAAAATAAAATAAATATTGAAAAGAATATAAAAACAAAAATAAATCTACCTGAATCACGGATCTGAAGTAGGAAGTTGAGATCTGAAGGTCAGTTGGTGGGGAATGGCCACGCAGGGCGGCAGTGGTCGCGGATCGGAGACTCCTTCGTGGGGGAGGTATAGATCTGGCGGAGGTCTCAGTTTTTTTGGGGGTGAAGATGGTCAACGAAGACGGTGACGTTCTTGGTGGTGTCAACGAAGGCGGCGGCTTTCTTCGGTGGTGAAGATGGTCAACGAGCAGGCGACTTTCTTGGTGGTGTCAACGAAAGCGACGGCTTTCTTTGTGGTTCTGAAGATCCGGAGAATGGCCACGAACGAGATTTGTTCGTTGGTGATGGAGAATGGCCACCAACAACGGCATTTATCTTGGTGGTGATGGAGCACCGGCGTAGCGGCGACCTGCTGCCGGATCGTGGTGGAGGTGGACCTGCTGACGGATCTGGGGGAGAATGGTACACCAGTGGAGGTGGACTTATTCTGCAGAAGATGTAATGTGTAGAAGAGGGTTGGTTGTGGTGATTATAGTGTTGTTCAGAATGAATAGAGATGGCAAAGAGAGAGAAGAGAGAGAAGGGAGAGGGAGAGGGAGAGGAGAGAGAAGAGGAGAAGACTAAAAGGGCGAGTTTCGTAACAATAATGGGGTTTTGATTTTGGTTTGGTTTCTCACTGTAATAAGAACTGATAAGGAGAGCATTTTGGGTTTTTTGGACTTCTCTAACTAGCTAGTTAGTGGGAGGCCTTATATTATTAACCCATATGTTGTGGGGGCTCTAATTTATAATTCACCCCAACAATAAAGCAAAGTAACTATCTCATACTATTATATAATAATTTCTACTTATCATCTAAAAAAGAATGACGGGAAAACAAGGAATTAATGTGAAATAGGTAAACCACTAAACCTTCTTGATAACCGTTTCCCAAGAAATTGGATCACCTCTCATGGTACGGTAATTTTTTGCTTTCTATATGCAATACACGGTGGCTCCAAAAGTAGTCATCCAAAGTTTTCTCCTCCAATTCTCTCGAGTTTCTAGTTTCATTAGCCACTTCAAAACATTTAAGAGAGTATTCATCTCTTTATCAATCACTAATCACTTTTTTATCTCATCTCAAATATCTCTCGCATAAGTACAATCAAAGTAAAAATACTTATTTGACTCAAAATCTTCTCTAATTACATGTTTAGCAGTGACACAAGAATCCCAAAAAAATATTAGCCTAAGATCTCACAAAATATCGTCGTCTAAACAAATCATAAGATTTCTTACTATTTGCAATAAAATTTTCAATAGATACCTCATGAACTAATGTATGCGTATTTGTCAAATAAAAACACCTAACCAAGATACATTTTTTACCATTAACACCAATTGAACCTCAAATTATCTCCTTAAACTCCTAATATATTTTTCAAGAAAGAAAAATCTTCGTTTTTCGAATTCCACTTTCAAACACTTACATTTTAAAAATACTTTCTATAAATCTTTTTAATCCAAAGAAAACTCTGTTGGCATATAGCCTCCCTTAATAGGTTGTTTTAATGTGACAAATCCTCTTGTGTTTAGTGTGCTAATTACTCTTGTTATACATAATCTATCTTGCACTCTATTTCATCAAAAAGCACATCTTTATCTTGTAGTTCATAGCTTTATTGTTATATGTTATGAAACTAATTCTCATACAATACGTTTAACCTTATCCTTGTGTACATTGAGAATTAGCTTTAGTGATCAACTTCAAAGTTTCTTAGAATGATGTTTCCAACAACTTTCGTGAAAAAGATAAGTCATTTTCTTTCAAAGTTACTTGGCGCGGTACACCGGACGAAAGGCGCGGTACACCGGACCAAGAATGCGGACCAGGGCGCGGTGCATAGGCTAGCCCGTCAGAAAGTTAGAAAATCAAACCGTTGAGGTGCGGTACACCGCACGAAAACTTGCGGTACACCGCATGGAAGGTTTTTCTGCACAAAGTTTAAGTCATAAAGAATATATCCGTTGGGAGAATAATAGATCCGTTGGACCCAAGCCTTATGACCGTTGGAAGCCATTTTCTACTATAAATTGAAGCTCTTTGAAGGCTACAAACACACCAACTAATTACAAACATTAAGGGGCTTAATTGATATCATTCAAGAAGGTGTCAAGAGCTATACATAGTCAAAATCAATCTTAGTGAGCTTATAAGTCCTTTCAAGGAGTTAATCAATTAAGCCACAAGGTTCTATCCACTCAAGAGGAGTTTACATTCTTATAGTCATATCCACTCTTTTAGGAGTTTAGTTACAAGCTTTTATAAGCAACCCTTTAAACACTTTGTTGCTATCCTCTTAAGTCTAGGTCTTGTAATAGATAGATTAAGAGAGAATTCAAGTATAGGGAGTATACTTGGTGTCCTTGTGTTGTGATTACACAAGTGGTTTATCCTTCGTGTTATCGAAGAGTTTGTAAGGGTTATTGTGTTCTCGACCCGGTTAAGAGAGACACGGGAGCTTAGTGAAAAGCTTGAAATCCTAAGGAGGCTTCCTTAGGTAGTGGATGTAGGGAAACCGAACCACTATAAATCGCGTGTATCTTTCTATCCCTACTCTATTTACTTTCCGCACTTTATATGTTTGATAATATGCTAGCATGATTATTGTGATATTGTTTATCTAGTTTATCTATCATATAGTTTTCTAGAGTAGTAAGATATTGGATTGTCGATTTACTTGTTTTTCTTATATATCGAACCTCCTACTTACCCTTTGCATGATCCTAAGTGTTTGATATATTGAGTTGACTTAGAAGTTTTCACTTAAGCTTATAATTGTCCAAAAGATTTTTTAATTAGGCATTAATCTTATTAGTAATCCTATTCACCCTCCCTCTAGGACTTTCAAACTCTTTGGATATTGTCACATGTCGACCTTAGCATGAGTTTTAGGATTCCTTTTTTTTTTTGTTCTAAGTCTGGGATTCACTATCAAAAATTATTAACTCATTTACTCTAGAATTAAAGTTTTTTATGAAAAAAAAAAAGAGAATGTGAGCCTTCAAAATCAGTCAAACACATTTTATAAATTGCAATAAAAAAACTAAAGGTATGCAACTCAACATTTCGATGAGTTTGAGTAGCATTGTACTTGAGTTTTTTTTTTTTTTTCAATTAGACTTAATTTTAATTTTTAAATTCAAAATTCAAATATTTGTTATCCTTTTTCTCCAATTACAACCACTTAACCTATCAATCTTACTTTATTAAAAAATTGTTAGCTTTCTCCAATCATCACCACTTAAATTAGCGATCTGGTCTTGTCTTAATTCTTACATATATATTTTTTCAATTTAGACTACTCAAATCACTACTTTATTTTATTTTATTTGTGATTGTTTACAGAATACTCTAATCAATTTTCTAACATGTAAACTCGACCACCACCTTAACTCTACTTAATTTTTCTCCACGTAGTTTGTGTGAGTATTGTTCATGAGTCATAAATTTATTCGCGTCGTGGGGTATTTGATCATGTGTGGGAGGAATGTTATAGTAATCCGGAATCAGAAGTCTAATCGAGGAAACCACCATTTGAGTGGTCAAGGCTATGCTTAACAAAATCGAGACCATCCAGGACTTCAATTGTCTAATCCTCATGGGACCCTAAACCAATGAGTCAATTATTAATCAAGACCTCAAAATCACTATCAAGGAAGTTTGAGCTATGGAACCCAAGCTCTCCTAAATCCTGTTTATGATTCATATGTGGAAATTTTCTCTGAAAGCATTGTCTTCCCATCCACAAGAAGACTTCATTACTGAGTTTCAACATACGATGAAAACTTTTATGAAAATGACACAAGAATCTATGAAATCCTTAATGGTTATGACATAGGAAAACATGTGAGCTAATTAGCTTCAATTGTGAGAATATCAACAAGCTCTTCCACTACAATTAGGCACAGGTACAAAAAATGAGGTTAAGTTGCTACATAATGGTGAGAACAATGGTGGGTATGATTTGTGTAAGGCAATGGACCTTCAAAGTCAAAAGGTTGTACGGCCTCCACAGCCTAAGCATAGTGAAGAAGAGGCAACGAAAGAAAAAGAACCTCAAAAGCCAAATTTAGAAAAGGTAACTGTGGAAATTTAGATTGATGATGTGGAAGAAGAAGTGGTCTGAAAGCCTATTGAAGCACCAAGGGTGGAAGAGAAACCAAGAGTGAAATTACCACCAAAGGAAATCCGTCCACCGCCTCCATTCCCATCAAGATTAGCCAAATAGATTGATAATGTCGAGTACAAGAAGTTCATTGAAATTTTGAGTCAGTTAAAGATCAATATCCATGTACAACTGAAACCCATGGCTAGTATCAAGATCGACATGGCCAAAGCATATGATCAAGTCCGATGGGAATTTATACTGGAACTACTTATCAAGATGGGATTTGACAACAAATGGGTCCAATGGATTAAAACATGTATTTCAGAAGTCGCCTTCCAGATTAACTTCAATGGACAGAGAATGCACAAATTTACTTCAGGAAGAGGGTTGAGACAAGGTGACCCCTTATCCCCTTTTCTCTTTTCCCTAATGACAGAATCTCTGATTAGTCTTATAGAAGCATCGTCACAAGAAGGTATGATACAAGGTATACAAACTACTAGAAATTGTCCGGAAATATCTCATCTTCTATTCGCAGATGATTCTTTATTGTTTCTTACCATCAATAACACTAACATAACGGCTTTCAAAAGATGCCTGATAGAATATTGCGCAGGGTCAGGACAACAGATTAATCTTCAGAAATCAGCAATTTACTTTAGTAATGATACAGCCCAAAATATAAGAGATCAAATTTCGGAAGAATTACAAATGGTAGAAACGGAAGACTTAGGTAAATACCTAGGTATACCGTTATACCATAAACGATCAAAAATCGAAGCGCTCGAATGGATAGCGAAAAAATTGTTCTCTAAAACAGAAGGATGGAAAGCAAAGCTACTATTAGATGGTGGAAAGGAAGTTCTAATCAAAGCAGTACTACAAGCTATTCCAGTGTATACCATGTCTATTTTCTCCTATCCAATTTCATTTTGCAAAAAACTGATTGCAGCCATCGCTAATTTTTGGTGGAGCTCGGAGGAAAAAGATAGAATACACTGGCTCGCTTGGGAAAATTAACAGTTGGAAAGCTTTTAGGCGGACTGGGATTTAAAGATCTTAAAAGAATGAACACAGCACTCCTAGGAGCCCAGGCTTGGAGAATACTACATAACCCTAATACGCTGGCAGCTCGGCTACTTAAAGGTATTTACTATCCTAAATCTGATTTTATGAATATTAAATTAAGACAGAACAGAACGTGGAGCTGGGCGAGTATTATCGAAGGTAGAGATTTCTTAAAAACACATGGGCTGTTTCAAATTGGAAATGGAAAAAAAAACGAATATCTGGGATGACAAGTGGTTAGATACTAGTTGGAAAATTGAAAAGCCAGAAGCATGTAATCTTCAGAAAGTTCACGAACTATGGAAGCCAGGCACAAATGAATGGAATTTGGAAATTCTAGATGATCTTTTCCCACAACCAATTATACCAGAGATAACAAGGATCATAATTATTAACACAGAACAAGAAGACCGTTTTATATGGCCAGTTTCAAATAATGGAACTTACACAACCAAAACGGGATACAAAAGACTTACGGATATAGAGACTTTTGAACAACCGCAAACAACAAACTCCACAAACAGTGTTCTCCCCTCCCTTTGGAAGACAATCTGGGATGCTAATATACCAAAAAAGATACGCATTTTTAATTGGAAAGCATGTAGCAATGCGATTCCGACGGCATTAAATCTTTATTATCGTAAATGTTCGGACTCGCCAACTTGCCCTTGGTGTCAATCAGAGGACGAAACAGTTGAACATATTCTTCTCCAATGCACTATTAATAAAGAGATTTGGGCGGCTTTAACTCTTCAAATATCTATTCCACAAACAAAGATTACCAATTTAGGGGAATGGTTTCTACAGATTATTGAAACATTTTCAGCCGGAGGATGGGAAAGAAACAGTGTCATCAACTATTTACAAATTCTTATCTGGAACATATGGAAGGGGAAGATGAAAGTAATTCATGAAAATAACCCAATTAATATCGATCAGATCATCCTAAGTACACAAAAACTGATGTCAGAGCTGCATGGTGATAATTGGGTAACAAAAGTAGCTAACCAAGAAAACAGGACTGCACAGAGAAACTGTCAAGATCAAAGAAATAATAGTACAGAAGATATCAGTATCATGTGTGATGCATCTTTTTCTACAAAATTTGAACCAACCGGTATTGGAATTATTAGTAACAACCGTAGAACGGGTTCCTCAAGCTCAAGGTCGTCAACAATACATTGTAATTCTTGTCTTGAAGGAGAAGCTTGGGCTGTCCTGGAAGCGGTTTATCAGTGCAAAATTTTTCAAGGAGTAACAAAGACCATATATTCAGATAACCTTGCAGTAATACAAGGTATAAGGCATGTGTCAGTGGCAAGATGGAATATTCTTCCGATTATCCGGATGATTCGGACTAAAGCTGCTCAAGCGGGACTGATCTCTTTCGATCATATTCCGAGAAGGATGAACAGTCAAGCAGACCATCTTGCAAAAGTTGCTAGACACGGAGCCATGGGTATTGACGATTCAATCCGGACACTCTCAGGAAGTTTCAACAAGTTGAGAATAGGATAAAACACACCTTTTTTCTGTCCTTTGTTTTTCTTGTCAAAAAAAAAAAAAGATTTGTATATTTTTTGTAAATTTAGTAGTAGTACACACAAACGGTCACATAATAGTGATCATTCATGATATTTAAACAAGTATATATATATATATAAAAAAATTGTACGGATAAAAAAAAATTAGATTTGCTCAAGTCAATACGCTTCCTAACTACTAACTAGCTATACGAAGTCTAAAGAACAAAAAGAAAAAAGAAAAAAAAGCTATACGAAGTCAAATTAGATACAAGCATATTATAGTTGAACAAAAAAAAAAAGATACAAGCATATTATAGATGTAAACCAAACAAATATACAAATGTACAACTACAATGATTATTGGTTAAAACTTAAAATTGAAAATAAAGGATATTATTAAAATTAAGAGGATTTGGTAATCTACCTGACCCCAACAATAAGCTGTCTCTAACAATGGTGGTGGAAGCTACTTACTAGTCTATTTTTTAAAAGTGGACCTAACTTTCTTGAGTTATTCAACGTTCCCAACCTCCTTTTAATATTGCATTAACTATTAGTGGCTAATTTTCTTTATCTTCAAATTAGTGCTATAAAAGTCTTGTATTATATTTCTGTTTATATTTGAAAATGGAGATGGTCGTAAAGATAAAGTAAATGTCTAAAGAAGAATAAAAAACTCAAAAAGGGCATGATCTTGGCATTGCCAACTTGGTGGACAAATATTAGTTGGACTCTTTATTCTAATTTTTAACAGTTATTATATACAAGTCTTTACAGTTGTAATTTTTACACTATAAATGAATGGTAAAACAACTTTGTACGTAAATAAAGTGATTGTCTCTTGTTGTATACAAATGCATCATCGAGTTTATAAAAGGTCAATTTTATAGTGCTAAAGAACTACATATATAATTTGAAAAGGCTCGAATTGCGGGCCTAGACTGGACTTATGTGTTCATAGCTGCCCTTTGGATTATTTGGACTAAACGTAACGTTATGCTATTCGATGAGGCCGTAAATTTACCTCATGTTCTTAAGCTCAAGAAGGAGAATTTTTTCTTTAGCTAATAATTTCATTTTAGCTTGGGGAAAGAGTCTTGAAGGGGGAATAGTTAAGGTAGCAAGAAATGTATTGATTAAATGGAAAAAGCCTTCTAGTGGTCTTAAAGTAAATATCGATGGTAGTTTCATTCCCGTGAAAGGGGTTGCAGGTATTGGCGGGATAGTTAGGGATAGATATGGTTCGTGTATTGCGGGCTTTATGGGTCCTTGTCTAGCCAATTCTCCCCTTGTTTCGGAATTATTTGCGTTACATTTTGGCTTGAGATGGGCTACCAATAGAGGGTATACAACTTTGTGTATTGAACGGATTCGGAGGAGCTCCACGCGCTAATGAAGGGCGGTGGGAGCTCAACTCACAATGAGGTGGACTCGGGGAAGTTCCATGCGCTACTGAAGGGCGGTGGGAACTTAAGTAGTCGCAACGTTTCAATCCTTAGAGAGTGCTGCTTGCTTCTGAGAGATTCCCCCTCGATTGAGTTTAATCATATATTCAGATAAGCGAATTTTTGCGAAGATAAATTAGCGAAACATGGGGCAGTTATGAACACTCATCCGATAGAGTTTATTGATCCTCCGAAGTATCTTTCGAAATTGATTATGAGGGACCGAAGTGAATATGAAAATGCTAGAGTTGTATTAGAGTCTTAATAAGAACTTTGTTCTTCTTGTAATTTACTATTCTTAACGGCTTTAAAGCCCCTCTTGTATGCAAAAGAAAAAGGGATAAAAGGGATAATTCCTTGAGCGGTATCTACTGGATCCGATTTTTAACTTTTAGATATCTACAATTTAAAAAGTGACAAATCAGTACCTAATGTTTTAATTTGTGTATTTTGTTAGTATCCTCTGTCAGTTTCTCCGTTAAGTGCCACATGGTGCCTACGTGGCGAGTGTAAAATTTGTCACACGCACCACGCAAACGCCACGTGACACTTAACGGAAAAACTAACGGTGGATACTAACAGAATACACAATCTGAAACCTTGAATACTGATTTGTCACTTTTTAAACTTTGGACACCCAAAAGTCAAAATTGAAAATGATGGATACCCACATATGTATTTTCCCGAGATAAAATATTAAAGGTCGAATGCATTATAGGAATACGAGACGATTTTAAAGTATTGACCCATGTTTATAAAATTATTGACTATAACCAGTTAGGTTACTTTGAGGTGGATTAACTTAATTAGAGTTCTATTATTTCTTCTATATTGAAGAAAGGAAAAATATCCTCGTGGATATCTATCGTTATTGAATTTTAACAACTAAGTGCTTAAATTTTCAAAAATAACAAATAAGTATCCAAGTTTATATTTTTTGTCTTCTGTTAGTATCCATCGTTAGTTTTTACGTTAAGTGCCACGTGGCACATGCATGGCACTTTCATGTAAGTGCCACGCGAGCGCCACACATGCACCAAGTGACACTTAACGCCAAAACTAACGATGGGTACTAACGGAAGACAAAACATGTAAAGTTGAGTACTTATTTGTCATTTTTGAAAACTTTGTCACTTATTTGTTAATAATTAAAACGATGGGTATTCACGAGGGAATTTTTTTAAAATATATAAAGTATTGATAATCTAATTTTGATTTATGAGGTTATTGTTGATGACATCCCCATAAAACTCTTTAATTGTTTTTTTATGCCTTCAATAATCTTATTTATAAAAAAATGCCTAATAAAGTAATTATTTATAGAAAACATCCCCTTTATATTTTCTATACCTTTACTAATTCAATCACATGCGCGCGTCCGTGAATTTTTTTTAAAATCGTCATAACTAATTCAAAAAAAATCAGAAAATTTAAAAAAAAAAAATTTAAATAAATCTAATTAATATTTACGACTATGAATTTTTTTTGATTTTTTTTGAATTTTTTGAATTTTTTTTAATTTTTTTTTTCGCAGACACGGAATTCCATGTTTTAAACATGGAATTCCATGTTTTAAACCGTGAAATAAACATGAAATTCCATGTTTTAAACATGGAATTCCGTGTCTGCGAAAAAAAAAAATCGAAAAAAATCAAAAAATTCAGAAAATTCCGAAAAAAATCATAGACGTAAATATTAATTTGATTTATCCAAATATAATTTTTTTTGAATTAGTTATGACGATTTTAAAAAAATTTCACGGACGCGCGCGTATTTATTAGTTTTTTTCTTATTTTTTAATTGTTAATTATAAGGATAATTTGGTATGAGACTGTTTTCAATAAATATGTTTTTCTAGGCACCTTTTTCTAAATAAGTTTTTTAATAGGCATCAATTAACAATTGTCTCTTGATTTATCTAAAAGTATGTATAAAAAAACATGCATATTTTCTATGAAATAGTTGAGATGCACGTAAACTTTTCTGAACTATCCATATACCAGATAAATAAATTAGTTATAAAGTATATAAGTAAAGTTTTCTATTTTAAATTCAAAAGTGTGTCAATAACCCTCATAATTCTTAATGTATATAGATCTAGAAAAAATATCTCACTTTTAATTTATGGGAACTCTACATAAATTATACTTTTTCATTTCTCTAAAAATTAAATCGAAATTCTTTCTTTTCTTACAAATTTAAATTATTTTTATTGTTTCTTAATCTTTTAACTAGTTTATTTGTGACATTGTTATTTATTTATTATTTTTTAAGAAACTTTTATCCCAGTTAAAAAAAATCTTTTCACCCTTGTTATTTGCTTATTATCCTTTTCTGAAACTTTTCTCTTCCTTATTGTTTGCTTCATTCCTTAATTTTGAAAAAGAATGCACATACATTATTCAAAATAGTATCATTACTTTATCGTGAACATAATAGAATACTATTCCTCTTTACTAAGATAATTATACATATTTTGGTACTCACATAACCACCCTAATCCCTTATCATATATGAGATACACTAATAGGCTAATAGCTTACACCCTTTTAGTTACATTACTCTCTTTTTCTATTATCTTCACAACTTTTTAACCTCTCCTTTTTACTTTTTTATCTTTCCATACAAGTGTTTTTACTACTTTGTAACAATGGCGTCTGGTTTGATCAAGAAAATGAAACTTAAACTTACAAAGCTTGACCATAAAATTTACACACACCTTAACATATTCCTTGTTAAGATCCTCTCGGACATAGAGATCAACCTTTTTATTATTGAAGTGGCAGCGAACAAGTTGTGGGCCTTAAAGTTAAGCTACATGTGTTAGATGCGGACTTAAACACGTTCTTCTGAACATTTGATTCTTTTGAGAACTTGCTCAATGCATGGCATTTTCGTTAATGTCTTGGAAAAAGCAAATTTCTCTATAGCTACATTATGGGCTCATCTTAAAGGTCTTCTCCCAACCTTTGTTACCCCATAAAATGCCTTTGATATTAGCAAGCACCTAGACTGAACTATTTTGGCTTACGATATTGAAGTGAAGAGTGAGGCTACTAAAACCAGAGCATTCGAGTCTACTGGATATAAAAAATACATTGATCTTTGGTGTCGGTTAGGGCGTGATAAAATAACGATAAATAAAGACGCAACTAACACTCTAACCTAAAAACGGTACTCACTGCAAGTATCACAGGTCGGCTGCAAGTTTTAATGATAAGTACAAATTCGTTCTCAGAGACTTAGGGGGTGTTTGTTTGCACTTAATGAGATCTTAATTTGGTTCATTAAGACACTGGATTAATAAGTCTGTTCGTTTTCTTGACTAATTCAGATCTGAATAGCTCTTAATTAGTCTATTTCATTAAGATTTCAATCCAAGTATGATTCATTCAGACACTGCCTCTTAACAGAACAAATTCTATTCAGCTGATATTCAGCATTTAGTACTTATCACTTAAAAAAACCAAACGACACCTTAGTGTGTTATACGAATGGATTAACATAAAAGCGTGGCAATAAATAGGTCAATGAATTAAAGACAACACAAGTAAAATATGAATGATTGATTGAGGAGATAATGATTTACTAAACTAAAGACAAAACAGTAAATAAAAGATGAGAGAATAAGATGAGAGAGTATAGCTCAGCGGTTTTGCTAGCATGCACTAATCCTTCTACTTCTTCTACTAGTTAATAAGGGTGATTAAAGCTCTTAGATAAGTAGCCAGGATTCTATATTCCTCCTAACCCCCTTCCGGGTGGACCTAGGTGGCGACCTGAACAATTACCAGGGGACTTGGGTAAGGGGACCCTGTGCAATGATCGGTGGTTAAATCTCAAACCCTAATGATTATCTAGTTAGGCAAGCCCTTCTGGATCACTACCGCACACTAGACGCTTATGTGATGTTTCAATAATTAGATACTCCTTCCGGGTGACCATCTAACTACTATTAAAATAATCCTAACGTGATCAAGATTATGACTGGGAGTAAATCAAAGCACATAAAACAAATATATGGTTAAGAAGCTAGAATCGGTTTAAAAAGGTTTCCCCAAACAAACTTAGATTGAAGAAAATAGAATTCAAAGATTATACATATGAAAAATACAAGCTAGAGGAAAATTAGTTCATTCTAACAAGAATAAAACTAAAATAAAGATACATACTGTCAACTTGCTTCTCTCCAATGACTTCTATGATGACTAATATTAAGGATTAGTTAAGGAGAGGCAAAGACATGTTTACAATGATAAGAGGGTTAGGAAGATCCTAGGTCGAAATTAGTGAGTAAAATGTAGGTAATTTGAGTCCAAGTCCAACTTAAATTCATTTCCTAAAATATAGGAGAGAGGATAAACACTGATGTCTTGTTTTGATCGTATCTCCTTTATTACTGGTTTTGCCTATTTTATATCGAAACGACCACAGAAAAAAGATCTATGTTTACTATTTTGATTTCTCATCCAAATTCCTAGTCGATTTGAAGTTATCTTCACTTAGTGGACATAGCTGCAGAATTTCCGATATACTTGGCAGCTTTTCCTTTCCTATTTTATCTATACTTCCTTTTATCTCTTAATTTTATCTCTTAATTCCTTCCATATCTTCTTCCCTTTATCACTTTAGAATGGATTTGACATCTAATTATATTCCATATATCTTTTAGAGTTATTTGTGCATCATTTATGTGTTAAGTCACTTGAAAGATACGAGATCTCGAGACAAGGAAAAGAAGTTTAGAAAGGAAGGAAACCCCAATTCAAGGCGCTAAAGGACCAAAAAGTCATTTTTAAAAAGGTAGAGTGTTTACCGGCAAAACTTGGAAATCAAATTAAGAGAGTCACCACGTGAAATTGACAAATATTATTAGAGAGCCCTTTGTTTTCATGGTATAAATTGGAGTCAGGAGAGCGTGATAGGTGACGGGTTGTGATTTGGAGTTAAGATGAAAAAGTTATTAAAGTTGTAACTTATGTGGCTCGAACCAGTCAACTTCTTCATTAAAACGTTTTTGGGTTGACTTGGGCTATTTTAAAGGGGCCCACAACACAAAAAACATGATGAACCCTATATATAAGTTTTATAATTAGAAAAGGATTCCACATAAATTTTATTCGCCAGAGAGAGAGAGAGAGAGAGAGGAGAACACATGTAGAAATGAAAGATAAAAGTTGGAGTCTTACTGCATTACTTCTACACCATTCCACCTTTGATCATAAGGTACATTAGTATTAGTTTCTTGTCCTAAACATGATTCTTATTCTTCTATCCTATGATTTTATTAATTTTCGTATGAACTAATTCTGATTTAGCTTGAGTTGCTTTAATGTATTAATCATTATCACTATAAAGGATTACTTTAAAATTTAAGTCATATTCTCATTTGTATCTCTCTTTGTTAGTTTATTTGAACTATTAGTTTAGAGTAATGTTGGGCATCACCTAAAAAGGGATCACCTAAACATCACCTATGATGTGGTAGTTAAGTGGTCCAATCATGTTATTTGTTTTTTTATGTTTTTTTCTCTCTTCCATGTTGGACTATTTAACTGCCACATCATGGATAATGTTTAGGGGATCCCGTCTTCGTAACATAGTCGCCATTCTTGGCATATGGCCATATGAACTTGTCAGGAGCTTCAGTCTAGAAGAACCTTGTTCGGAGTATGACTGGAATAATAGGGGCGGGGAAGAGATCACAAAGTAATTTGTATTTTCACTATGATAAAAAAAGGGTGGAGAGGTATTTTGAGTTTTTTTTAGTTGGGGTTTAATAGTTGGTTTGGGTTGGATCTTTGTGAACCAGACATGTATAGGGTCTTATATCCTACTTTGCCCCTACTTTTACACATATTTTTACTCACACACAACCACCATTCGACCCATCTCTAACCGTTGATGCAATTCAAGCATGGACCAAATCCAATGAGGTGGTCTTTGGATATTATGTTCAAATCGCATATGATAATATCAAAACTAGTACATTATTCATGATATTTAACTCCAGAGTGTCAAAATTACAAAGTTTCAAGATAAGATTAACTATTGCCATTTCCAATCAAATAGAACTGAATCAATGGTGCCCTTTCTCCTCTTAATTTAGTAGCATCTGGAACAAGAATCAAAAGAAAAACTACATGAAGTCTCATTTTGATGAATTAGTAATATCTACATCATTCAAAGTAGTCATTTCTCAATATTCTAGATATTGAAATCAATTATAAGATCAACTAACATATATGTATATCTAGATGTATATATATAAATACGTATATTAGTCCATAACCCTGGATAAATCTCAAACACAATATATATCATTAAAGAACCACAATTAAGTAAGACATGGGTATGCTAGATCCTTTTCCTCGGAAAGCTCTTTCGCGGTCAAATTCATCTTCTTCCTTGAAATTTCATTAATGGGAAGCCTGCAAAAAATCACAAAAATCATGTGTAAATAGCAAAGCATAAGATCATACTAATTCTTACATACTTTCACCTTGAATAGTTGACCATTCTCAGTTTTTGCAAGTAACCGGGAAGGAATAAATAACTCCAGCGAGAACATTACGTTAACTTTAACTCTCATCAAACAATTGTTTCATACTGTAGTAAAAATGAACAAACCTATAAGAAGTTTTTACTTCATTTAATGCCTCGCCAGCAAATGGGATATCTAACATGTGGAGAATTACGTGCTGGTCCGTCCCTAACATGATCTAGCGATCATTGGTACTCGAGCATATCCGATTTGGCCTGCATTAACTAAATAACCACAACTAGATGATAAAATGCGACAACAAGAAGATAAATGTAGTCTTAATTTAGATGTAAGATCCATTAAAATTAGTTCAGAATAGAAACATGATCAAATCAGTGTGGTCCTTGTGTATATGATCAAGTTATACTAAATCATTCTTTTTAATTATATGATTGGAGTCAAAATGATCGCTAACATTACTCATTGGTTTAATTAATTTAGTTAATGTATTGCACTTTAGTCTTTAATCATAAAACCAAAACAAACATTTATATCTTGAATTTCCTATCTTTCATAACTAAATCATCTACATTTCTTAAGAACACAATATTAAGTTAACCTCAAAGTCCCTGTGGAGAACGATCTTTATAATTACATATTACTTGCGAATGACCCGTGAACTTGCGGGGATTGATATCTAGGGTGTAGATTGCTAGGTTATATTATCACACCTCGGGAGATGACACTTACCAGTCCATTTTCCTTCCCGGTCAAGTAAACCATATACTTAAACTGAAGATTTATTGGACTGATCACAATGTGAAGATTATTTCGCCTATTGGCCAGCATGGTGATTACTCGTGCAAAATTAGGTACACTTGTACTCTAAATTTGTTTAAACATCTATATTTTAATCCCATCGTATCTCATGTAGTTGATCAACCTCTTCTTAAACGAATCTGGTTTTCTTCTATCGCCCCTAAATTTTAATTCTATTTATGAAGAATACTTATGAATGCCTTATCTACTAACAAGAATAGATGTATTATGAAATGTTATCCTTTGAGATGTGTAGAATTTTTCTAGAAAAGGAAGAGGCCATTGATCATCTATTCTTGAGATGCGAGTGGACTAAGAAATATTTGTGTGTATCTCCTTTGCATTGTAGTTCTCCCCCTAAACTTACACTTAGGATGGATTTATGGTTGGTACATATACATTAAATCTTCCCTAATAGAAAACAAAAGTCCGCAGGTTTAATTATTTGGTTTTATGCCCTAAATAAGACCAATAAGGATTTAAATTCTGATTGATTGCTTTTAACATTCAGTTTTTTTAATAATACATCAATGTTTATTTTTTACATTTAATGGTTTTGTATGCATAATATTGTATTGTACAAGGTCAAATAATGAATTGAGTGTAAAGACACGACTAGCCACTATGATGATGTCATTGGTCATGTTTTCGTGTTACTCACATCATAAATTTTCTTGACCAAGTAATTAGTGTTTGGCGGTCTGACTCCAAGGAGGTCACGTTTGAGGTTGAACATAATTGTAGGTGACATCCTACAATAATCAGGGTAGTTCTCTTTGTGGTCAAACTTATTGGTACATCTAGATATACAAAGGGCTATCAAATGACCACTTTCGTAAAAATGAGTTGTAGCTATCGGGGATCAAGTACTCTTAACCTTGAGTGTATGTGGATGAAATTACAAAGTCAAATACGTATACTTTGACATACCATGTGTGCAGGTCAATCATGGACCTAGAACTCGAGTATGTTGGACATGCACTTGACCAGTCACGACGTGCATACACAAAATAAAATATATAAGATGTCACCTTCTAGTTTTGGTTGTAT
Source organism: Nemophila menziesii (assembly GCA_029959085.1). Taxonomy (NCBI): domain Eukaryota; kingdom Viridiplantae; phylum Streptophyta; class Magnoliopsida; order Boraginales; family Hydrophyllaceae; genus Nemophila; species Nemophila menziesii. The sequence continues at coordinate 12,984,646 of JARWIR010000005.1, forward strand.
TGATAATCTTAAGCTTGGACACGTGATGTGTTGGATATAAATCTAATAATTGTTCTTAAGGAACGGTACCGAAATTCGAGATGATACATCATAAATAAATTAGAAGTAATGATATGATTTGGATAAATCAGTCTTTCTTGTATTATCAATCATTTAGTCATTTGAATAAAATAAACCAAGGTTTAAGCACCGCAACCAAGTATTTTTGAATTTCAAATTCTGAATTTAGCTCATGACTTCATGTGAGCTTAGGGTAGAGAAACTTGTGGCAGGATTCTGGTGGCAGGGAAGAACTATTTTGATAAATGGGTTAAATCACATGCATAGGTTAGGATTAATATTAATAAGTGTTATATGCGTAACTTGGGCTCGACATAGATATGGGTTTAATATGTGATAGTTTGTTGGGGGGTGTACACCGAATTTGGCATTGGCAACAGAGTTTATGGCATTAGTGATTGTCCTTAGAATGGCAAAGAAACGATATTTTGTAGTAATGCATGTGAAAACTGGTTCGTTGGAGTTATAGAAAGTAGTGAAAGATTTTTTGAACTCTGGGGACTTATCCTTTGGAAATATTGAGATCATGTGTGTATTTTGCGTAGGTATGAGAGCTTTAGGGTGAGTATATTTATCGAAGGACAAACACTTACTCAAATCAACTGACGAGGATCAAAACAATATTGACGAATAAACTAATACATTTTGTAGATCTCTACACAGGCTTTGGCGAGACATTTACTAAAGATAGGAGTAATTCAACTATACTTAGGTGTCGTTTGTTTTTAAAATTATAAATACTGAATGTTGAATAAATAGTTGAATAGAATTTATTATGGTAAAAGACAATGTCTGAATGATTTAGACTTAGTCAGTGGATGACCTTTCCCTTTCCAATTAGCGAGACTTCTAGCATGGGATACCGATCTGTGTGGAATCGTGGTGTCGCCTAGGGTGTGATAAAAATATAATAAATAAATCCGGAAAAAAATGCTCTAATCACCCTAGACTAGCACGGTTCTGCAAGTATTACAAGATGTATGCAAGTTTTAATGATAAGAAGATTAGTTCCTCAGGGACTTAAATGTATTATACGAACGAGCAAATAATTAGAGCATCATTAATAAATTAAAAGACAGAAACTAAAGATGATTAATTGAGATACTAATGATTAAACTAATGAAATTAAAAGACAATAAAATAAAATAAATATGGAATAAATAAGATGAGAGAGTATAGCTTAGGTTTTGCTAGTATGCACTAATCTTTCTAATTCTTTCTATCAATTTCAGTTTATAAGGGAGACAATAACTCTTAGATATGTAGTCAGGATTCTAAATTCCCCATATCCCCGGAGAGCGAACAAGGGTGGCACCTCACAATCACGAGGGAACTCACAAAGGGTTAACCTACGCCACTTGGGTCCCAGGTGTAGTCCTACCTACTAATGACGATTGGTGATGAAAATAAACCTTAATGACTATCTAGTTAGGCTGGTGTTGTTAGGACCAATTCCTTATTCTAGACGTTTATGTGGTGTTTCAATAATTAGACACCCCTTCCGGGCGATCATCTAACTACTATTAGCAAAACCCAAAATTGATTAGGTTAAAGACAGACAATAAATCAAAGCACATAAATCAAATATATGGTTAAGTAGCTAGAATCAGATTTAAACATAAAATTCCCAAAAAAACTTAGATAGAAAGAAAATAGAATTCATAGATTATACATAATGCAAAACCCAAGCTATGAGAAAATTAGTTCATACTTGAAGGAAATAAACTAAAAGAATGATACAAAGATGTCATCAAGCTCTCTTCAATAACTCTAATGATATAAAATTTAAGGACTAACTTATGAGAGTCAAGGATTGTTTACAAAGGTTTAAGGGGTGTATTTATAGGTGTTTAGAAGACCTTATTCGTTTTCTTGGAGTGGAAGACAAGTAACTTGGACTCCAAGCCCAACTCAAATTCGTAACCCTAAAATATAAAAAAGGTAATAGTCTGCCGATGTTTTGTTTTGACCGTAACTTCTTCGTTTCAATTCCGTTTGACGCGTTCCATATCTCGAAACTGATCGTCTCGGAAAGCTCTATAACTTTGTTTCAGACCATTCTTCCAAATTTCTAACCAATCTTGAGTTATGATCACTTCTATGGTCATGGGTGCTGGAATTCAGATTTATTTGGCAACTTTATCTTTTCATATCTTATCTTTTCTTTCCTTATCTTCAATTTCCATGCATATCTTCTTTCCTTTATCTCTTAGAATTGATTAAGCATCTAATTAATCACCATATATATCTTTAAAATTTCACAATTAACAAACAATTAAACCAAATATGCTTTAAAAATAATAAGAAAGATAATTTCCAAGAGAAATAAGAAGGATAATTTCCAAGAATAATTATATAAATAATAGGCGGGGGCCTTCTTGTGCACTTGTGGTCCAAGAACTTGGAGCCTCATCCAATAATGATGATTGATTAGAATAATACGAATATCTCATCCATTAAATTTGCATCTATCCACACGTCTCTATAATATAAATAAATAAAATAAAATAAATAATATGTCTATGACTTGCACCATGATATATATAAAACTAGACAACTTGCATATTAAGTAATCACCTAATATAATTATATTTGACGCCACAGTTTTCGGATGCTTAATGCATCACATTTCACAATATTCAGTTTTAGGATGATTGATCCTAAAAGATAACTAACGAAAAAAAAAGTTGTATGTACTCTACTATATTTGATTTATGATATATTCGAGTTTAATTCGTGAAATTTGTTACTATGTATATTTTTCATTAAACTATATATAAGGAGATATATATTTAAACATTACTAAATAATGAGTCTATTATCAATAATTTAAATAATCCACTTGAATTATTTTTTCTTTTTTTAATTGATTCCACTTAAATTATCACGTAAAAAACATCAAACTCTAATCACAATAATACTAAATTAAATCCAATTATTTTCCTACCCACTTCACCTAATTATTTAATGACATCTTGCATTAGCTATGCAACCAAGCGTTCTCGATTCAATGACTTTTGACTAAAAAAAAAATTCAATGACATAGTGGATCAAACTAAATTCTCTCAAAAAAGAATTAAAAAAGAAAAATTACATTTAAAACTGGATTAAAACATAAACAAAATTAGTCACCTTAAAATATTTATATAGATTTCAATAAGTTTAGTATAGTCATGACGCTAAACACTAAGTATTTTTTTTTTTTCATGATTGAAGTTATTTTATATTCTCCTTTTCAAAAAAATATTTTAGAGTTAAAAGAAAGTGATTGGTGGTTCATTTAGATTTAGGATGAATGGTAGAGAGCGTATTTTGGTTCGATAGTTTTCCTTGATAAATGATCATCTGATTATTCATGAGATATCTAGTGATTTTTTTTTTTTTTGCTTTTTATAAAACCCATATGACTTGTTTCGCTGACGATTGTACGTGAAACCTTCGACTAATAGTATTTGGAATTTTTGTGTTGCTCTTAAACATGTCATTGTTGTTTGGATGACTTGGCTTAAGACGAAAGATCGTATGTTTTACTTGGAATTGGATCCACTTTGTGACTTATGTGCTGAGAATTTTGAATCAAAAAAGCATCTTTATTTTGAATGTGCTTATGTTAGAGATATTTGGGATGATAAGAAGTGGTTGGGTATTGTTAAGGAGATGAAAACTTTATTGAGTGCATTAAAATGGCTAAAGAAGTTCAAAACTCGTAAGAATTGGAGAAAAAAGGCCTGGAGGATAGCTTTTGGAGCTATTATTTATTGCATATGGAGGTAAGAAATAATCTTGCCATGAGAGACGAACCATCTTCAAGGGAAGCGGTTGTCAAGAAAATAAAGTGGTGCACTTATTCCATACAATTCTCTTTGTTCTCTTATTATGCCCTCTTGGATGATAGTAGGTGTTTAACTTGTAATAGTGTGAGATAGTTGATAGTGCATAACCTTGTTTCTAACTTAAGCTTTCAGGCCTAGGTAGGTGACTATTTATATAGTGTACAGTTTTCTCCTTCTTTTAATATAACTGTTTACCCAACCAAAAAAAAGTTAATCCTATCGCTTAACTTGTAATAGTATGAGATAGTTGATAGGGCATAGCCTTGTTCCTATCTTAAGCTTTCAGGCCTAGGTAGGTGACAATTTATATAGTGTATAGTTTTCCTAAGAGGTTTAGCCACTTTTTTTTCCTGAAAAGGTCCAACTATTAATAGGCTTGCGTGTTTTTTAACGATTTGTTTGTGTTTCTTAATAGGTTATCTCCAAAATCTATTACAAGTTTTATTAAGCAACTTATTTACTGTGTGGACATTTTGAATAAATCGTTAGTATAAAAAATTCAATATTTTCCTTCTTACAAGGGTGGATGTAGGATAAGATTCCGTGAAAGAAGGGGGGACTAGCGGGGTTTTGAGTTGTAGCTCTAATTTTATTTTATATTAGATAATTTCTAATACGGTAAGATTTTAGAAGGAGAATATTAGAGGACAACAGATTTTAGTCTTGCATAGGGAAAATCTATTTTTTTAAAGAATTTTTTGCTTTAAAAAAATTGAATATTTTTTCCGTATGTTCAGGGATTAGGGATTGCAGCCTTCTTAGTGCAATAGAGGGTGGAACTGAGCTGGTGAGGGGCTTCAGGTGGTGTTGGTAAAAAAAAGGTCAATAATGAAAAAGTAAAAAAGAATTAAAAAATAGAGAGAACAAAGTACTGTATAATATATTTTACTTTTGTAAAATTTTGTCATAGTAAATGACTAACCGTTATGGATAGAGTTTCCAAGCTCACTTGACAAACCGCCAAATACATGCATTAACACGGTGTCTCAGTTAATGAAGTCGGACACAGATGAATGGGACACAAAATTTCTTGATACAATTTTTCTAGGACCAGCAGTAAATAGCATTTAAAAAGATACCTCTTTTGTCAAAGGTAATCTCCAAACTCATTTATCTGGCCATTTACCAAATCAGGTATCTACTCCACTAAATCAGGATACAAAGTTTTATGTGACGACTATCCAGCATGTACACCCCAGACAACAAAAGCAAACAACTCTAGAAATCCAAAGATTTGGGATCTGGTTTGCCGATCTAATGTCCCTACTAAAGTTAGAATGGTTGGATGGAAATGGTGTAAGAACATACTTCCTACGACAACCAACTTGAGAAAAAGAAAATGTACGACTATAGACGAATGCTACTTGTGCCCAGACACGGTGGAGTCAATCGAGCGCCTTCTTCTCTCATGCCGTATTAGCGCAATTACTTGGGCATCTTCCTCACTTCAGATTCGCGTGGACAAAGAGCTAACCGATAATATAGGCGATTGGATATTATTAATCACAACATCATACCCAGAAGGAGGATGAGATGGAAATATTGTGAAATCATACATTCTTTTTATCATGTGGAACATCTGGAAGACAAAAATGAAGGTGTATCATGAATCAGGTAACGTACAAGCCGAGCAAATTATAAAGTCAGTAAATATTGTCATGAAGGAAATGTTCGGCCTTGACTCGGGTGCCAGCTCACCAAAAACGTGTACAACAAATCATCGTCCGACATTATTGAATTACCCATACAACAAGAAATCTCCTTCTTGTGGACGCCTCATATAAGAAAAACGAGAACCAACTGGAATTGGAGTCGTGAAAATACACAAGTCCACTTGTGAACACAATAATCTCCTGCAATTCAACGATAGAGGGTGAGGCAGGCAGTTCGAAGACGGTTTTCTCAAATAACCTTAAAATCATTCAAGGTATCAGGCGTCCATCAGAGTCTAGTTGGCTCATCATGCCTTTAGTACAGTGAATCAAGGAGTCAGGTGAAAAGTTTGGCCCTGTGTTCTACCACTATATTCTGAGATCTCTCAACAGTAAGGATGACTCTATTGCTAGAACCTCCAGACGTGATGCATTGCAACGAACCAAAAGTTCAAATTTAAATAAAGCTTTTTAAAATTAAGAATTGGATAAGAAGACAAGACCCAAGAAGGATCGGTTGCGGATAGTAAAAAAATGAACTAACCGTTCAATTATTCTTAATACTACTAGTAAATGTTTGCGTGGAGTCTAGTAATCTTAGTAAAGTAATTCAGTACTCCTTTCGTCTATCAATATTTGTCATACTTTTTTTATACATATTAAGAAAAGCAATTAATCTCTTCTAATTTTACTAAATTACCCTCAACCAACTAAGTAAATGAATTTAATGATGATAAATTTTTAAATATTAAATAAGAATAGAATTCGTAAAAAATGTAAAAAAAATTATTAGTATCTTAAATGGACAATTTTTGTAAATTCTACTTTTGAAAATTATAACAAACATTGATGAATAGATAAAGTAATGTATTAGAAATAATGCTATTTTAATATAACTAAGTTGAAAAATAATAATTAATTTATAAATTTTTGGCGTATAGTTATTTTGAATCTTTTGTTGAAAAAAGCAACTACAAAAGAACAACACCATGATGCATCAAATGCATCATTACAAACCAACCCAACTTCTCACCCATCATATCACGCCAGAAGTTGCATTCCTTTCTTGTCATTTCCATTTATTTCCAACAAAACTGTCATAACTCCTCCCTTATCCACAAGAGAATAGGAAAAAGATTGTGAAAAAAAGATAATAACTTCACATTCATCGTACAAGAAAGATTTACATATACAAATAGAAATAAAATATATTTTCCTTTTCTATTTGTCTAAAGATTGTGGCTTTTCCTCAAGACCCTTTTCGTATGTACTTCTGATTTCTGTAGTGAACCCAAAAAAGAAGTGTTTGTTTATGATAGAATAACAAAAATTCATATAGTGAAGGAGAGACTGGGAAAAATGGAGATGACATATTACCAATTGGGAAGGTGTTCATACCAAGAATCCTTGAAAGTTCTGGAATCTGATATTCAGCATGCTAATGCTTTGTAAGCACCTCTTTCTTCTTTTGCTTTCTTAGTTTTCTCTATTTTAATTCTTTTTTGTTTTTGCTTAATTGTTTTTTATATTTTTTTTCAATTGTTGTAGTGTTGATATTAGTCAACGGTTAAAGGTTGATAGTTGCTCTGAGTGTTAGAAGTACTCTGTGATATTATCGTGGGATCAAAAGTTCAAAAATCAAAACCGAGTTAAAATGAATTTATTATGAATTTAAAAAAAAAAAAAATTACTCAATGGTTGTCAATTTTTGCATATGTCTGGTTTCTTGTTTGTGCAAATTGCGTCATAACCCCCAAATTAGGGACAAGTGCAATAGACCCATGCTTTTGGTATTATTGCCAGACTTCCTGAAAATAGTACCTTAAATATTGCATAAAGTTGAATCATCTAGAATTTTACCCTCATCTCATATTATATTCTGGATTTCTCTGTTTTGAATTTTCCTCTGTTTAGCAAATTCCTGAGTTTATTTATGCTTTAAAGTTGCTGTCTTTTTTTTTCTTTCATTTTTTATAGTGAATTTTGTAATTGGTATTCATTTGCATTTCTGCTACTTCATTATTCCTAGAAAATGATAGTTGTTGAATCAAGGATTTCTTGTTTCATTCTTTTTTTTTTTGGTCAAATCCTTGGATAAAAATTTCTAATCCAATTTAAAGTTTGTTTATTATAATAATGTTTCCTTTGTAGATTTTGATAAGGGGTTATTGTTGAAAACATCCTCCTTAAACTCTCTAATTGTTTTTTTATGCCTTCAATAATCTTATTTATAAAAAAATGCCTAATGAAATAATTATTTATAGAAAACATCCCCTTTATATTTTCTATACCTTTATTAATTCCATCACATGCGCGCGTCCGTGAAATTTTTTTAAAATCGTCATAACTAATTCAAAAAAAATCAGAAAATTAAAAAAAAAATATTTTTGAATAAATCTAATTAATATTTACGTCTATGAATTTTTTTGATTTTTTTTGAATTTTTTGAATTTTTTCGAATTTTTTTAATTTTTTTTCGCAGACACGGAATTCCATATTTTAAACATGGAATTCCATGTTTTAAACCGTGAAATAAACATGAAATTCCATGTTTTAAACATGAAATTCCATGTTTCAAACATGAAATTCCATGTTTTAAACATGGAATTTCGTGTCTGCGAAAAAAAAATTAAAAAAATAAAAAAAAATCGAAAAATTCAGAAAATTCCGAAAAAAATCATAGACGTAAATATTAATTTGATTTATCCAAATATAATTTTTTTTGATTTTTTTGATTTTTTTTGAATTAGTTATGACGATTTAAAAAAAGTTTCACGGACGCGCGCGTGTGTTTATTAGTTTTTTTCTTATTTTTTAATTGTTAATTATAAAGGGCTGTTTTCAATAAATATTTTTTCCTAGGCACCTTTTTCTAAATAAGTTTTTTAATAGGCATCAATCAACAATTGGCTCTTTTGATAATGTTGGCCTTTTTTTGTTTGGTAATATTAATTTAATATTTTTTGGATGTCAGAGCCACCTCAATTCCAAGAGCAAAGGGTGGAGCACGTGTTCAAATGAAATTGGTTTATAATCAATTCGCACCACTTTTATGGTTTTTACTCCAGTGGATGGACTGTTCTTGCTCATTTATGCTTCCTAAATATTTAAATCTCTTTCATATCGTTATTTACAAGGTATTTTTTGCTATTTCTTCATAACATTTATCTATTTTACTCTTCGATATATTAATAATTATGCCTTTTTCACTCATAGGTTTATACTGATGGAAAACCAAGAATATCTAGATATGGAAGGAAAGCAACTGTCAGCGATTTTTATGGTTAGTTTTTAATTTTGTAAAATTAAATGACAAGGAAAGTAAATAAAGTTCAATTTTTTTTAATTAATATTCATTCGATAAAACGAAATTGCAGCTGTGATATTGCCTTCGCTTCAACGGCTACATTACGATTTAGTAGAGATGGAAAATATGGAAGATGAGAATCTTGGGTATAAAAGCATCAACAAGAAGAAACTAAAAGGGGGTAATAATAAATTTACAAACTTTGATATGGAGGAAGAAGATGAATGTGGAATATGCTTAGAGTCTTGCTCTAAAATGGTCTTGCCTAATTGTTGTCATTCAATGTGCATCAATTGTTATCGTGATTGGTAAGTAACCTCTCCCTAGCCCTTCATCTAGGGACTTATAGTGCAATTAATTAATTAACTCTTTATGGACTTACAGGAATGGTAGATCAGAATCGTGTCCGTTTTGTCGTGGAAGTTTAAAAAGAGTAAAATCGAGAGATTTATGGGTTCTTACTAGCAATGAAGATGTGATAGACCCTGAAAGTGTTTCTCGAGAGGATTTGCTACAATTTTACCTTTATATCAACAGTTTGCCTAAAGATTCACCAGATGCTTTATTTTTGATGTATTACGAGTATTTAATGTGATGTGAAGCTAATTAGAGGAAAGATGTACAGATAGGATAGCCGACCCGACCCTTAAATGTAAATAGAGTCCGGGTAAGGAATATTTTATCAATCAAATAACTTCTCTGAGATATGACATCTTTATATTCGAAATTGGTCTCGCATTACGAGAATTTGATATTAAATGAAAAAGAAAAGCTTTGTTATATGGTTCTGGCCTCGAGAATTAATTCAAAATTGTTGTTGTTTTTTCTATTTTTGTGGTCTCTAGATGATAGTTTACTGGGGTGGTTCAGGCACCAGGTGAGTCACACAGTGAATGAATTTTATGAGCATTGCATTATATATTATTCTATGAGCTTGTTTTGGATCATGGCATAAAAACTGGATACAAGTATAGATGTACTCATCGTATAACACTGAGGTGATGCTTGATCAATGAACCTATCTCTTAGAGCATTGCAATATATTACTCGGGTGTGGGCCATAAAAATTCTGAACTTAGAGCCCGTTTGGGATTGATTATTTTAAAGCTAAAAGCGTTTTTTGATTAAAATTTTAATATTTGTAAAAAATATTAAAAATTATTTTGACATCTAAAATCACTTTAAGTGATTATTTTAATAATCATTAATCTAGTGCTTTTCCTAAAAGTGATTTTTAGAGTCTAAAATATTACTATGGATCTAAAATCACTTTAAGTGATTATTTTGAAAAGCAATCCCAAACGGGCACTTAATCTTCAAAGGTGTCTATTAATCAATGGGAAAAGGATTCCATACCCTTGCGATTAAAGACAAGATTGAAAGGCGATCTTTTGTTTTGTTTCGATACATTTAAGGCAGATGCTAGTAAAAGATTTCTACATCCCTTCTGGAGGGATCAATATAGAGTAGCCCAACCACTACTGTTTTTATCTGAGTTTCTTTTTACAGCGGTTTTTTTAAGAACAATGGACTTTTTCATCCCCCCAAAACCCGGAAATTGTCCCCTCCCCCCAAATAACCCCTACCCGAACTAAAAATTACCCCAAATAAAATTTATCGTGCACGCCGCCTCAAACTCCTCTGAGTATGTTGGTTTTCGTCTTCCGGAAATCTATCTTGGATCCATCCTTGTAATAACCCCAAATTTGACTTTCCCGCATTGTTTGATGTAAGGATGTTGTAGTAATCACTAAGGTTGTATTGTAAGCTTAATTATTACAAATGAGTTGCGCTCGACGAGTCACCTCTTGAATTTGTACAAGTCACCTTTTTTTTTTTTTGCATACAAGAGAGGCATTAAAGCCGTTAAGAATTAAAAGTTACAAGGAGAACCAAAGTTCTTATGAATAATCTAATACAACTCTAGCAGTTGCATGTTCATTTCGGTCCCTTCTAATGAAGCTCGAGAGATAATCCGGTGGCTCTATAAATTCCAATGGGTGAGAGGTCATATTCGCACCTTCTTTCGCTAGTCTATCCGCACAAAAATTCGCTTCCCTAAATATATGATTAACTTCAATCCCAGGAAAGTCTTTCAATAATAAGCAGCATTCTCTAAGTATTGAAACATTGCGACTACTTAAGTTCCTACCGCCCTTCACTAGCGCATAGAACTTCTCCGAGTCCATCTCATAATGAGTTGAGCTCCCACCGCCCTTCACTAGCGCGTGGAGCTCCTCCGAATCTGTTTCAACACATAAAGTTTTGTACCCTCTATCAGTAGCCCATTTCAAGCTAAAGTGCAACGCAAGTAATTCTGAAACAAGAGGAGAAACCGCTAAACAAGGACCCACAAAACCCGCGATACACGAGCCATACATGTCCCTTACGATTCCGCCGATACCTGCAACCCCTCTTGTTTGAAAAAAACTACCATCAATATTAAGCTTAAGGCCGTTACTCGGTTTTACCCACCTAATCATAACGTTCTTTGCTAATTTAACTAGTCCCCCATCCCTACATTTTCCCCAAGCTAAAATAAAATTACTAGCAAGGGAAACGATTTGTTTCATAAGTTCTAGAGCATGGGGTATATAATCGGAATCATTAAAAATCATGAAATTGCGCTTAGACCATATGATCCAAATTGCAGCCGCGAACACATAGGGCCACTCGAGGCCCGCGAACCTAGCCTTGGATCGAAGGTGAGCCTCCATCCATATTTTAACTGAAGTCGAGCTCGGAATTGTAGACCCTTGCCCCTCTCGGTTTGCAGCAGGAAAAATTGCAGCAGAATTTTCTGCAATTCCTCTTCCAGATGCCGCATACCTGTATGTTGCAGTAGATGAGCGAGATTTACTCCATGTTTCATTCAGTTGCAATAGGCGCAACATATCTTCTTTTGCCTTTGGATCAGTAGCTTCGAACAGTAGGTCATTGGACCTTTTTCCAGCAGCAACAGGCGCTACCTCACTCCCCAGCAAATCCTCATCCAATGTAGCAGCTGCCACCTCAGCATATCCCACCACAGCAGCCTCCATTAAGCCTCCATGACCTGCAAAATAGCTCAATAAGTTCCACACTCGAGATGGAATTTTACATTTTAATAGCATGTGATAAATATCTTCCCTTTCCGCCCCGCAAATCCGGCATTTTCTTGACTCCACGATGTTTCTCTTGTATAAATTATCAGCCGTTGCTACCCGATCAAGAACTATCCGCCATAGCAACATTCTAATCTTTTGCGAGCATTTTAACTTCCAAATTAAATCCCAACTAAAGGACGAATCCTCCACGTTTTCTTCAAGACTTAAGAAGGCTGATTTCACGGTAAAAATATCCGAGTTCTCAAACTTCCAAAAGACATTCGTTCCCTCATCCCCAATCTCTGTTCCAATTCCTTCCCGAATAGCCCTCAACCCAATTAGAATTGCTTTACATACACTAGACTCACTCCCCTTCGGTTCACGGATTAGTACTCCTTCTTTAAAATATTTGTTTCTTAGAACATCTATCCATGCCACCGAGTGTTCGTGATTCATAATTTTCCACCCGAGTTTTGCTAGCAGAGCAAGATTATATTTTTCCGCACTTCTTATACCAAGACCCCCATTCTGTTTTGTTTTACAAATCTGACTCCATGATATCCAATGAATTTTCCTTTCCAACGCACTAGAACCCCAAATGAAATCTCTAACGATTTTATCAATCTCATTACAAACATACTTTGGTAGCTTCAATACTTGCATTTGATACACAGGTACCGCGTTTAATACAGATTGAGCTAGTGTAACCCGGCCAGCTAATGATAGTGTCTTGGTCTTCCACGTAGCAAGTTTACCTCTCATCTTTTCCATTATACCCTTATAGAATCCTTTCGGCAACCTCCCCGAGAAGATAGGAACTCCCAAGTAAGTACCAAAGGAATCACTATGACAAAATCCACTGACCACGGCCAATTCTTTCTGTGTTTGAATCGGGACATTCCTCGAGAAATAAATTAGGGACTTCTCAGCACTAATAGTCTGCCCAGCTTCATTACAAAACCTGTCCATCGTCTTGTGAATCAACTGTACCTGCGATATAGAAGCTTCACCAAAAAGAATTAAATCATCAGCAAAAAATAAATGTGACAATTTGGGTCCATTACGGCCAACTTGAATCTCTTTCCACTCTCCCGAGGTACACAATTCTTGGATTAAGAGAGACAACCTTTCCATACACATAACAAAAATGTACGGAGAAAGCGGGTCCCCTTGACGGATACCCCGATGAGGAGTAAAAGGTGGTAGAGGCTCCCCATTCCACAGAACACACATTTCATTCCTCCTCATGCTAGACATAACAACCTTGACCCAGGAATCAGGAAAGCCAAAACAGCTAATTGTGTCTTCAATGAACTCCCATCTAATTCTATCGTATGCTTTCGCAAGATCAATTTTAATAGCCATTATTCCCTTCAGTCCTTGCTGGTGTCTCATTTTATGATCTACTTCCCGAATTAACACCACATTGTCAATCGTTGATCGTCCTGGCAAAAAACTACTTTGGCAAGGGCCAATAACATTAGATAATATAGGCCTAAGTCTATTGACCATGGCCTTCATAATAAATTTAACTGGACAATTAATAAGGCTTATAGGGCGGAATAAACGTACCCGATTTGGGTCTGGAACTTTTGGGATTAAATGTATAAGCGTACCGTTCAGACCCAATGGTAGGCATCCATTTTCCATTGTTTCTCGCACCATCTTGCAAACCGAGGGACCCACACTGGACCAACATTTTTGATAGAAAGCCACGGACATACCATCAGGACCAGGGGCTTTCGAAGGATTAGATTGAAATACTACAATCCTGATTTCTTCATCCGTAAATGGAAGATCAAGATCACTACTCTCATCCCTCCTAATGGGTCCGACATGTGGTAGCTCAAAATTCTCAACCAAATTAGCGGGTTTCTCATATAGCGCTTCAAAATATTCCTTAACCATCTGTTTAAGATTCTCTTCCTCATCTATCCAAATATCCAAATCATTAAGTAACCTCGTGCAAATAGCTCTTTTTTTCTTAATTGATGCAGCTAATTGATAATATCTAGTGTTCCTATCGCCAGATTCAATCCACTTTTCCTTCGAATTTTGAAAATGTATTGCTTCCTCCTGCTCCAGAACCTCTTCATATTCCCTAATTAAACGGATACCCAATTGCCGAAGAGACGTATTATACGAGACTTGAAGTGATTTCTGTATTCCTCTAATTCTCGCATTTAGCTCTCTTTTCTTACGATTTATATCTCCAAAAACCTCCATCTTCCACCTATTGATTTGATTTTGAATTGCCACCACTCCCTCACTAACACCTATGTCATTACCTTCCCAACTATTACTTACAAACTCTTGGAATCCCTTATGCAAACACCATGCCGTTTCAAATCTAAACCGCCGAGAATTTATTTTCGGTTTTTGATTTGGACAAACTTGGATTAAGATTGGCATGTGATCCGAATGGACCCTAGCCAAATGCGTAACACGAGTATTCGGAAAGAGATTCTGCCACTCTATGTTACCATACGCTCTGTCAAGCCGTTCCATAATACGCTGGCCCGTGTTCCACGAATCACTCCAAGTGTAACGCGGTCCTTCGAATCCTAAGTCAATCAAATTACAGCTGTGTCTCCATTCCTCAAACCTTTCCATCCTTCTCGAAACCCCTGGTACACCACCAATTTTGTCAATCTCTAGTCCCACTTGGTTGAAATCGCCAGCTACAAGCCATGGTGTTTGTATGTTATGGAACGCTTGGTAGAGTGCCTCCCATAATAAATCTCTTTCCTTGTAGTCTGGGCTCGCGTATATAGCAGAAAATGTCCAAGATTTACACCTATTCTGAGATACTTCAACGTTAATTACTTGACGACCCGCTGATAAAACTCTAACATTTATATTAGAATCGTTCCATAATAGCCATATTCCACCACTATAGCATTCCGAGTCCACTCTAATCGAATTATCTTTTTGCAAAGTGTTAATAATATTATTCGCGGCTACCCCACTAACTCGTGGCTCCACTATAACTGTTAACCACACATTATTTGCTATCATCATCTCACGTAGTACTTGTCTGAATCTTGCTTTGGCTGCTCCATAGCAATTCCAAACAAGTATATTGATGGGAGTTTTAGACTTTTCCCATGTCATATCTGAAATAACTGAACAATTCATTAGATAAAAAAATTTAAAAGTTCAAGGATTACCTCCAGGCGCATTAGGCGCGAGCTTCCATGACCACATCGCCATCTCCATTTACTTCGCGAGTCTCGTTAACATGATGCTGGTTAACTTCCGGAGACTCGTTGACTTGGCTCTCGTACCACATTAAATCTTCCCCATCGCGATCCTCCCATGGCAGATCCGGAGGTTGTGGTGGCAGGATGGCGGATGAGGGATTGTGGACTGAGTTATATACCAGCGCACCTTCCACTGCCGAATGAAGAACAGCTGCTGCTGCATTAGTTGGAGTCCCTGGTTCGGTCATTTGGGGGTCCAAATTAGCATTAATTGCAACTTGGCCCTTGTCTAAAATATTGTTTTCTATCACAGTGACTTCAACTAAATTATTGTCATTACTTAACATGCCCCTTTCGTCCTCTACCACTCCTACTACACTCCCCACAGCACTAGCAACGTCCACCTCACACGCCCCCAGCTATTCCATCCTTAATCCCCACGGTAGGAGCTACTGACTTCCCACTTTTTACTCCTTTTTTTTCAGACTTTTTTTTTCCTTTTTTTTCCGAAACAGCTCCATTTATTAATTCAGTAGCATTCATTTCATGCACCTCAATTTCATCCACTAACACCTTTCTTTGTTCAAAATTAGGTGTTGCAACCACCCCATGTCCTCGAGCACCACCACCACGTTTATTACTCACATTAGCCCAAGTAACATTCTTACCTTTATTATTATTATTCTTTGTTCCCGAGCTTTGCCCCTTACTCGAGACACTATGTACCGAATGCCTCACCTCTTGACCATTCTCTTCCATCCGTAAGGCTTCGAATCGAGACCCCAACCCACCTTGAAATTGAGGTTTATTTGTGCTATTCCCGGGACCTCGACCTTGTCCTCTATTTCCACGTCTAACCGTCATCCACTCACCATACTTTTCCTTGCTCGCCGGCGCTTCCACAACACTTTCAACCATCACCTCTTTTCCTTTTGTAGAAATCCCATCCTCCTCCATTCTCGAAGGCGGGTTAGGAGGGCAGCTTTCCTTCCGGTGACCAAATTTCCCACACTCGAAACATATCAAATGTAAACCCTCGTATTCCACCTTGCATATATCCGAACCGATTCTTACCTCCGGCTCTAGCGGTTTCTTCAAGTCAAGTTCTATAGCCAATCGTGCGTAGTTACCTCTTAACCTCCCCTTTGTCATGGGGTCTATTCTTACCGTTCGACCAAGTTTGTTTCCTATTTTCCTTAGAATCCGCGCGGTGTAATTTTGCATTCCCACATTCGTAATTCTAACCCAAGCAGTCGTTGTTGTAATAGAGTTCGATATCGCGTTGAAACTCGGAGTCCACTCTCTAACAATCAAGTAGTGATCAAGAATCATCCACGGACCTCCCGAGATGGCAAAATCGAAGTCCTCCCTTCTTTCAAACTTCACCATATAGTAGCCATATCCAACATCCACTAATTCGAAAAGCCCTTTAGGAGTCCAGATTTGCCTAAGTTTAGACGATAAATAAGTAAAACCAACCTCTCTACCTAGAAGTCTAATTACAGCAGTGTTGCGCCACAATCTAATACCCTCTTGAATTTCGTCCCTAGTTCTAATGACTGTTGGAATTGAATCCGTTATCACATCCTCATCATCGTCCTCAGCTAAATCCTCCAATTCATAAAATTCCTCTTCATCCATTATACGATTAATTTTCGATTCCTCACTATCCTCAATAATTGGAATAATTAAATTATTACCCGTTACAGTACCTTTCCAACCATTCAGTCTAGGTCTAACAAAAGTTCCAGAGGAGTTACCTTGTTTAGCATTAGTTTCGGCACCATTGATTGAATTATGTAACACCGGATGTTCCGCGGGTAATGATGTGTTGTTATTACTCTCCGCGTTCCCAATTGGGTTTGCCCGTAGTCTTTTACCTGCTCTACCCTCTTGAATTGAAGCAATTAGTTCTGGGAATTCTTCTATAGATGAAGCTTCCTTATTATGCCCATTATTATGCTGATTAGAGTCGTTTGTAGCATCAATCAGTATAGGATCTGAGGTGTCCGGTGGCTGGCGCTCCGGAGGAGGCGCATCGCCGACCAGCAGGCGCGGCGGAGAAGCCATTCACGTTGGTTTGTTTTTGAATGTCCGAAATTTGTGGAGCACAGAGACTTTTTCAGAGAAGAACGTTTGTGATTTCTTTTTCTTTACAAGTCTTCATTAGGAGCATAAGATCTACAAGTCACCTTTTAGATCTTATGCTCCTAATGAAGACTTGATTTTCATGGGTGAAAAGGCGAGGTGGGTGTAATAATACCATATTCAATTAAATCATACAATAGTTTATTATGATGTGTACAGTGAACTTAGTATAAAATTATGGGTTATATTTGTGAGATATTTATATAAGTGAAAAAAAATAATAAGAGACGAGAAATAAATATATTATAAAGCCAAGAGTCATATAGGTTAAATAACAAGAAAATACTATCAAATACAAATACATTGTGAGTATGAATTGATGTATAATATAATAAAATGAAATCTTGTTTATAAGACTAATAATTTGGTGAACTAAAAAATTAATATTAAACTAACTAAAAAATAAATACGATATAAAAATAATTAGTCTAATGAAATAATATTATATTATGGTTATAATATTAATGATATTTAGAGCTAGTCACGGGTGGTTGACGTTAAGTCTTGTGTGAGACAAAGTGTTACACTAGTTGGGTGAGATTCACCTCTTGAATTCATACGAGCCA